>CM064573.1:7250896-7307038 GCA_032716605.1 Paralithodes platypus
GAGATGATAACCAACACATAGGGTAGTTATCATGAAGGCAGTATGATGTCTGACACGTACACTGTTTGTCTTACCTGTTGAGAAAACAAAAGGAATATCAGGTTATAACAACAAGTTGATTGACTGGCAACAAACACTAAGTGAAAAGAAACACTTTATTGACAACTATTCGCGTATAGTATCTTCAGGTCACTGCCAAATTATACTGTACCTTTAAGCACAATAATAATGGTCAGCTTCAGTGGTAACGGGACGGGTGAAGTGCAGTAAAGGAAGCTGTGTAAGGGTTAGCAACACAGAATGGCAAGGACCGTGTCAGAAACCTAGGAACAATACAAGTGAGATGTCTCAGTACACGCAAAGACCATTTATTTCAGGAAATACAGTTTCTACTGTATTGCAATACAAAATATAGTGTGGCCTTGTGGGATGTTTTGTTTCTGAGGAATAGGAACTGCGAAATATATACCAAAATAGTAAGAGATTTACAAACATCAAGCAGCATCAAAGACAATAAACTGAGCAGAAAGATAATATGGCGGTAATATGGAAAACGTGACATCACGAATACTGAGAGAAGATGAAGGGTTGAGTTGTGTACTGTTGAAGTATAAGGGATAGACCTGTGAGAGTTCTTGATGGGTAGATAAATGGAGACATTGGGTTTTGGAAGTAATGCAAGGAACAAGGATTTATCTGCCCCTTTGGAAATGGTTGATAGATCAGAAGATAAGTGTTCTATGGCTTCATCTAGTGAGTTATTGAGTGATTGCTTGCTTGGACGTTCTGAAAAACTAGTAAGTAGAGTCAGCAGCATGTGAATGGATAGGATTGGAGGTACTGTACAGATCATTAATTAATATTAGAAAGGTAATTGGAGATAGGACAGAACCTTGAGGAGCACCGGAGATGATAAGTTGAGGAAGTGAACGGTGACTGTCCACAACCGCAGCTATGGAACGGCCAAAAAGGAAATTAGAGAAAAAGGCACAGATGGAGGAATAGAAACCTTCATCATGTATGTTCCCTTTTACTGGTAGTTCATCCTGTCATCTGTCTCCTATACTTCTGTCTGTATACCGTCCTACCTCTGTCTGGTAGTTCATCCTGTCATCTGTCTCCTATACTTCTGTCTGTATACCGTCCTACCTCTGTCTGGTAGTTCATCCTGTCATCTGTCTCCTATACTTCTGTCTGTAGACCGTCCCCTAACTTCTGGCTGTCTGGTAGTTCATCCTGGCATCTGTCTCCTAGACTTCTGTCTGTCTTCCGTCCTACCTCTGTCTGGCTGTGTAGTTCATCCTGTCATCTGTCTCCTATACGTCTGTCTGTATACCGTCCCTAACCTCTGTCTGGTAGTTCATCCTGTCATCTGTCTACTATACTTCTGTCTGTATACCGTCCTACCTCTGTCTGTCTGGTAGTTCATCCTGTCATATGTCTCCTATACTTCTGTCTGTATACCGTCCTACCTCTGTCTGGTAGTTTATCCTGTCATCTGTCTCCTATACTTCTGTCTGTATACCGTTCTACCTCTGTCTGGTAGTTCATCCTGTCATCTGTCTACTATACTTCTGTCTGTATACCGTCCTACAAAAACAATGCAAATATCTTATTTAAACTATCAATATTTGATTACGTTGCATAATACGAGCACGATAATTATTATACATGACACTGACAGTCGTCACTATTGGTTCGAAACATATGTCTGTGTGTGTGTGTGTGTATGTGTGTGTGTGGCGCCGTGATAGTTAGAGAGGGCTGCCGTCCAGAAAGGAGCCGCAGCAAATCTCCGGTTCACAACCACCTGGGCTAGTTTCTGTGGTATCCGGGTGTACCTGTAACACATATGTAACCCGAGATCAGTCATATGTAGGATATTTAGAATTATTATATACTTTCAATCACAGCTATGGTTATTTACTATGAACCATTACTTTATTATTTGAATAATGTTATTCCCATTCCCCTTTCATTAATGGTTAGTTTTAGTAAGATATACTGTAGACTAACACGATACACATTAATATAACCAATGACAGAACATAGAGATAAATACAAGAGGTGAGGAAATATCCAGAGAGAGAGAGAGAGAGAGAGAGAGAGAGAGAGAGAGAGAGAGAGAGAGAGAGAGAGATACTGTAGACTAACACGATACACATTAATATAACCAATGACAGAACATAGAGATAAATACAAGAGGTGAGGAAATAGCCAGCGAGAGAGAGAGAGGAGCGAGAGAAGGAGAGAAGAGAGAGGAGAGAGAGAGAGAAAGAGAGAGAGAGAGAAAGAGAGAGAAAAGAGAGAGAGAGAGAGAGAAGAGAGAAAAAGAGATAGAGAGAAGAGAGAAAGAGAGAGAGAGAAAGATAGCGAGAGAGAGAGAGAGAGAGAAAAGAGAAAGACTAGATCGAGAGAGAGGATAGAAGCGAGAGAGAGAAAGAGAAAGAGAGAGAGAAAGACAAGCGAAAGAGAGAGAGAGAAGAGACAGAAAGGAGAGAGAGAACGATAAGAGAGAGAGAGGGGGCGAAAGAGAGAGAGAAGAGAGAGAGAGAGAGAGAGATAAAGAGAAAGAGAGAGAGAGAGGAGAGAATGAGAGAGAGAGGAGAGAGAGAGAAAAGAGAGAGAGAGAGAGAGATAGAGAACGGAGAAAAGAGAGAGACGAAGAGAGAGAGGAGGAGAGAGCGAGAAAGAGAGAGAAAGAGAGAGAGAGAGAGAAAGAGAGAACGAAGAGAGATAGAAAGAGAGAGAGAGGAGAAAGATAGAGAGAAGAAAAGAGAGAGACGAGGAGAGAGAGAGAGAGAAAGGAGAGAGAGAGGAGCGAAAGAGAGAGAGAGAGAAAGAAAAGAGAGAGAGAAAGATAGAGAGGAGAGGAGAGAGAGAGAAAGAGAGAGCGAGAGAGATGAGAGAGAGAAGAGAGAGAGAGCAAGAGAGAAAGAGAGAGAGAGAGAGAGAAAGAGAGAGAGAGAAAGAGAGAGAAAGAGAGAGAGAAAGAGAAAGAGAGAGAGAGAGAGAGAGAGAGAAAGAGAAAGAGAGAGAGAGAGAGAGAGAGAGAGAGAGAGAGAAAGGTGGGGTGGGTAGATAAAAGATAGATACATGAATAAGATAGAAAGATAGGGAGGGAACACGAGTGTGTGTATGTGTGTGAGTGAACGAATAGTTTCTGAGAGGAAAAACAAAAACTAATATAACATACACATTGACTGAGAAAATATTGTTTTACAAACAGATTTGGTGACAACTGTCTTCAGTTCCTCTCCATTCCTCCACTGTGGAGGGTGACAGTTATCACTGGAATTGTTTGGAATACTGTACATTAATTGTCACACACACACACACACACACACACACACACACACACACACACACACACACACACACACACACACACACACACACACACACACACACACACACACACACACACACCACACACCCAGCAAGAGCGGGCTGGCATATGAAAACAATATTTCTGTCACTTTCATCATCACAAGAGAGAGAGAAAATGCACATGTAAACTAACCATCCTCACCATTGCTGCAGTATGATGGGGGACTCAGCTGGTGTTTCTTTCTTACCTGTTGACAAAAAGAGAGAGATATTAGATTGTATCAGAGATTACAAAAACAAAACAAAAACATTGAAAATGAACCACTTGCCACAATTGTCTTAACTATTTTAAATCCTTCTACTTTCCAATCTATAACTACTCGAACAATACCAGTAATAAAAGGAGGATGGGGAACTGAGGAAGCAAAGTGGAGGGGGGGGGGGGGGTGGGGGGGGGGGAGGGGAGACCTATGTAAGGGGAAGACAGGAGGTGATGGTAAGGAGACATGTCACCTACACCACATAATGCATCCATTTCCCCGGCACTGGTGCGGTTGTTTTTTTTTTGTTGTTGTTTTAGTGGTCCATAATATTTGAAACGTAATCGTATATCGCCCAGTAAAACCATCTCCGGAAGGATCTTTCGTAGTCACTTGGGTTTCAATTGGAAATCTATGTAAAAAGGTAAGAAGAAAACTCAAACCGACCATACTTGTACTGTGATAAAAGCCTTTGGGTAAGATTAAAATTATGTATAAAACGTTACATGTTATACATAACATAATTACATCAGCAGGTACTAATATATCATCATCACACTTATTACATGGTGAACAAGCTTAATTAAATCGCTAGATGTGGGTATTTTTCTCATGTTGTAGTGTCTGTCTGTCAAAACTTCGATAATCATGAATTCATGTAAACCATAAATTATCCAATGCCAAGAAGACAACAATGTACAATAGGACTCCAAATAATACAGATCACAGTTTCGTTTCGTTTTTATATTGGTAAGTGGAAACTGTTCTAATTCTTTGATGATGTCTTCCTTTGTACTGTATATCATTAACATACCAATGAGGCCAATTGTGATGTTATGAAATCAAATCGAAATGGTCAGTAACAAATTGTTGTAGATTTGTTATTCAGTTGTCTTAGTGACCGAACCATGTATTCACTTTGATAGTAGCATAACTCTATTCTTGGTTCCAAGGCTCTTCTATCTGTTTGGTTTTCGGTTGTACCATTTTTAAACGGAGCGTTAGATAATTACGCAAAAAAATATGGAAACGAGATAAACAAAGTGCAGATTGTAATTAGCTAATCATGAGATATATTTAATCACAAATTAATCTAAGAGTGATAAATGTTAACAGGCTTCTTTAAAAAAAACATCAGTTGGCAATGTCACTGGCATCAGGTGGATGGCTATTACCACGTCCATCGTCTTATTACACATTTAAATCCACTAAAAAAAATAGGCATATGCATCCTAACTCAAAATCGTATATTCAAGGGTAAGGGAGCGCTTGTCTTTGTGGTGTAACATTTAATCTATCAACTACAAAGGATAAGGCATGCCATGACGTAATTAATACACAGTTAGTTTGCACTCCAATCATTACAGTAACAAGGTATGCCACCGATATATTATTGTGGTCATGATAAAGTCGGAGACATTTTTAACGGCACATTCAAGATGCTACATTTCTATTGAGCTTCACTGTCTCCTGGACATTTAAACGACCAACACGTGGTTTAACCATAAATGTAAACCACTCTCCTGTGTATGCAATCGATTTACTTACACTAATCCATGATACACAAAATATGTGATATAATACTGTATAAGGCATTATGGGTTTTCTCATTTTCATCTTCTAGCTCAGAGATTTTATTCCTAAATAGTACAATAGGGTGCTTACTTATACTATC
This sequence comes from Paralithodes platypus, assembly GCA_032716605.1. Classification (NCBI taxonomy): domain Eukaryota; kingdom Metazoa; phylum Arthropoda; class Malacostraca; order Decapoda; family Lithodidae; genus Paralithodes; species Paralithodes platypus. The sequence continues at coordinate 7,256,162 of CM064573.1, forward strand.
CTTGCTATACCCAATTGTTGTTCTCTCTAAGCGTTCCTTCTTCAATTCAATTATCAAACTTACTATACTTCTTTCATCCACAACTGTCCGTATCTACTTGCTCCTTTTCATCATAGTCTTCTTCCCCTCTCTTGTGTATCCTCACTACATTAAGTTAGTTTAATACTTACTCTATTATCGTAAAAAATTATGTTCATTTACTATTCCTGTTGTCTCTAACTTATTACCTTTCATTCTAACATTCATCATCTAATGTTCTTCTTTCTTCTTCTTCCACCATCCACTTCCTTCTTCCCTTTTCCTCCCCTGCTCTACAAACTGTCCTCCCCTCCCTCCTCCCCTGCTCTACAACTGTCCGCTTCCCTACCGCCTCCCCTGCTCTACAACCTGTCCTCCCCTCCTCCTCCTTCCTGCTCTAAACAAACCTAGTCCTCCCCCCCTGCGCCTCCTCTGCTCTACAAACCACTTTCCTCCCCTCCTCCTCCCGCTGCTTCTACAACCTTCCTCCCCTCCTCCTCCCCTGCTTCTACAACTGTCCCTCGGCTCCTCCTCCTCCCCCCTGCTCTACCCCAATTCCTCCCCTCCCTCCTCCCCTGCTTCTACAACTGTCCTTCCCCTCCTCCTGACCCTGCTCTCACAACTTTCCTCCTCCTCCTCCTCCCCTCTCTACAACTTTTCATTCCCTCCTCCTCCCCTGCTCTACAAACTGTCCTCCTCCTCCTCCTCCCTCTGCCCTCTACAACTGTCTCTCCCCCTCACGCCTCCTCTGCTCTGTACCCAAACTTTCCTCCCCTCTCTCCTCTCCCTGCTCTACAAACTTTCCTCCCCTCCTCCTCTCCCTGCTACTACAAACTGTCCTCCCCCTCCTCCTCCCGCTGCTTTCTACAACTTTCCTCCCCTCCTCCTCCCCTGGCTCTACAACTGTCCTCCCCTCCTCCTCCCCCCCCTTGCTCTACAACTGTCCTCCCTTCCTCACTCCCCTGCTCTACAACTGTCCTCCCCCCCCCCGTTCCTCCTCCCCTGCTCCTACAACTGTCCTCCCCTCGCTCCTCCCCTGCTCTACAACTGTCCTCACCCTCCTAATCCCTCCTGCTCTACAACTGTCCTCCCCTCCTCCTACCCTGCTCTACAACCTGTCCTCCCCTCCCCTCCCTACAACTGTCCTCCCCCTCCTCCTCACTCCCTCTCTGCTCTACAACTGTCCTTCCCCTCCCTCTCCCCCATGCTCTACAACTGTCACTCGAAACGCCTCCTTCACTCCCTGCTCTAAACTGTCTCCACTCCTCCTCCCTGCTCGACAACCTGTCCTACCTCCTCCTCCTCCCCTGCTCCTAACATCTGTCCCTACCCTCCTCCTCCCCTGCTCTACAACCTGTCCTCCCCTCCCTCCTCCCCCATGGCTCTACAAACTGATACTCCCCTCCTCCTCCCTCTGCTCTATCAACTGTCATCCCCCTCCTCCTCCCCTGCCTCTACAACTGGTCCCCTCCAACCCTCCTCCTCTCTGCTCTACAACAAACTGTCCTCGACCCCCCCTCTCCCCTGCTCTACAACTGCTCCTCCCTCCTCCTCCTCCTCCCCTGACTCTAACACACTGTCCCTCCCCTCCTCCTCCCCTGCTCTACAACTGTCCTCGCCTCCTCCTCCCCTGCTCTAAACAAAACCTGTCTCCCCTCCTCCCCTATCCCCTGCTCTACAACTTTCCTCCCTCCTCCTCCAACCTGCTACCTATACAAACTGTCGGCCCCTCCCTCCTCCTCACCTGCTCTACACACTGTCCTCCCATACCTCCTCCTACCCCGCTCTACAACGCCGCCCTGTCCCTCCCCTCCCCTCAACGTTGACTTTTCATTAGCTTGGGATAAAAACCTTAATGGACATTATCGCTTTTACAGCTTCAGGGTTTCACTTATATATTATGGAAGGGGGTCAGAATTTCTGATCGTAAGCTCGCTCGCTCTCTCTCTCTCTCTCTCCTGCTTGTATCCCACTTATTTTACTGCCGACTAAACTATACCCATGTTAACAAGAATGAGACGTGACGAGAGTACAAAGGAAGTACAAAGGAGTACAAATGGAAATCACCACACACGCAACAACAGGTGCTAGTGACCCTTCTAGGTTGGCTTGTCCTCCAAAAAACACTGAGGGATGCAAGTTGTCCAAACAGTGGGTTAGAGTGGGTAAGGGAACATTGGAAAGGGAAAAACTACTTGCCCTACCACCCTAACGTGGCAAGGACTAGGAAGTTAGTAGGGGACATATGGGTTAGTAACTGAGGGGAGGATAACCGTTATTTCATTGTTACAAACGAAGTCTGTCGCGGGTTTGATGCGAGATATTTGTTCTAGGCAGGAATTTAAATGAAATCAACGGTGCTGCAGTCTATATACGTCTCGGGGAAGGCCCATTCCCACAAGTTGACAACTCGATTGAAGACAGAAATTCTTAGATTCGTTGCGAGTTAAAAAGATTTACCACTAATTTTGCAACCGTTTCCCCGCGTGTAATTAGCATTGGTCGATAGTGAAGTAACTTACTTACAGCTTCATATTGTCGATGCCTTTGATGATTTTGAAACACTTGAATTAAGTCGCCTCTTAATCTGCGCTGGGTTAAAGGAAATAGATTTAATTCTCTAAGGACGCTCTTCGTATGGTTTGTTCTTTAGGCTAGGTATCATTTTGGTAACTCTACGTTGAACTCGTTCTAGCTTGTTTATATCTTTTTGGTAATAAGGGCACCAGGATTGAAAGCAGTATTCCAGAAGAGGGCGGACTAAGGAATTGTAAAAGGGTTAGGATAACTTCTTTGGATTTCTGCTCAAATGACCTGCCTATAAAGCCAATTATTTTGTTTGCCTTCTTAACAACTTCTGAACATTGTTGACTCGGTTTTAGGTTACTCGATATTGTTACTCCCAGATCAGTTTCTCTGTTTACATGTTAAGCTGAGTGACATTCATCGAATAGTTTGCTTTCTCATTTAGGTATCCGACATGTAGTACTTTACATTTATCCGCATTGAAACTCATTTGCCAAATTTGGGCCCAACATGACAATTTATCTAGATTGTGTTGCATATCGTCAACTTGTTCTTTTGAGAGTACGCTATTTGCAATTTTTGTATCGTCAGCAAATTTTGAGATTGTGCAGGTGAGACCCTCATCTATGTCGTTGATGTAAATTAGAAAGAGAATTGGTCCTAGTACCGATCCCTGGGGTACCCCGCTACTTACATTGGTCCATTTAGATGCCTTACCGTTTATGACTACCCTTTGCTTTCTGTTGCTGAGCCAATTTTCTATCCATTTCAACACACCGTCTTGTATTCCATGCGCTTTTAGTTTTAGCAGTAAACGTTTGTGGGGAACTTTGTCAAAGGCCTTTTGAAAATCAAGGTATATAATATCTACAGCTTTACTCTCATAGTAGAGGTTGAGGATATCGTGGAAGAAGTCTAAGAGGTTTGTTAAACAGGAACATTTTTTACGAAAAAGCCGTGTTGAGTATCTTTAAGTATGTTATTTTCCTCTAAGTGATTTACGAGTCTGTCTCGTATGACCGTTTCTAGCATTTTACATACAACTGAGGTTAAGCTAATTGGACGATAGTTACTGGGTAGGGTATTGCTGCCTTTTTTGAATATCGGTGATACGTTGGCTAGCTTCCACTGATCAGGCATAGTTCCAGACTGCAAGGATTTATTGCATAGTAATGTCAGTGGTTTGGAGAGCTCATTCTTAGCTTCCTTTAGAACTCTAGGCGAGATTGTATCAGGTCCTGGCGTTTTATTTACCTTGAGTTTATCTAAACAATTCAATACTTCTCTCTCTGTAACGGTGATATTGCTTAGAACATCTGAAATATCAATCTGAATCGGCGATGGTGTAGGGATATCACTGAGGTCTTCTGTTGTAAAAACTGATGCAAAGAAGGTATTGAGGGCATTACTCATTTGTACTTCGTCTTTGGTGTATTCTCCTTTTTCATCGACTAACGGTCCAACAGTTGAAGTAACTACTTTTTTCTTTCTGATATAACTATAGAATTCTTTCGGGTTTGTTTTTACTTTTGATTCGCAATAATGTAACTCTAAGGTCTTTTTACTTTGCTTAATTAACTTTTTGGCTTTGCGTCGTAGCTCTACAAATTTCACCCGTTCTTCGTCATTTTGTGAGGATTTTAATCTATCATTAGCAAATTTTTTAGCAAGCAGGCAGTTTGAAATATCTTTATTCCACCATTTGGGCTTATTATTATGGCCTGGACGCCGTATTTGCGATGGTATGCAGTCTTGCACTGCTTTTAGGTAAGTGGTTTCGAATAACTTCCAAGATGTATTTATGTCGTTATTGTTAATTAAAAAGCTCCAGTCAGTTTCTTTAAACATAGCTCTAAGTTTGTGGAAGTTTGCTTTCTTGAAATTAGGGACTTTTTATGATGCTACTATTTGGTTCGTTACTAGTAAACTTTAAAGTGAAAGTTATCGTACGATGGTCGCTGTTACTGAATTCATCACCAAAATTCAAATTCTCTATCAATTCTTCTTTTGTTGCAAGTACAATGTCAAGAAAGTTATTACCACGGGTCGGCATTCGAACAAATTGATAAAGCGAACTCTCTTGCAAGTTCGTATACAAGTCATGTCCGGAGTGTGAAGTAAGAGTATCGCCCCACTTGGTCACAGGTAAATTAAAGTCGCCAAAAATTACGGTATCTTGTGAGTTACTTACATCTGCAATTTGTTCGTAAATTTCTCGGTCAGTTTGCACTGATTGAGCTGGAGGTCTGTATATTAACGCAAGTATTATTTTTGTACCTTTATTATTCTTTATTAGCACAAAAGATGTGTGGACGTTCACAATTTGAGGTTTTGACACGAGGGTCGGGTTAAGACTTTCTTTGATATAAAATAAAACGCCACCTCCATTTTTATTTATTCGGCTGTTCTCAAACATTACATAACCGGGAAGTGAATACTCTGCTAAAAAGTCTCTATCTTGTGTATTGAGCCAAGATTCTGTTATGCCAATAACATCATAATTTTCTGTAAACACTAGTTCCTCTAAATCTGAAAATTTATTGCGTATGCTACGAGCGTTTGCATAGAAAACCTTTAAAGTTGCGGTTTTAGAACTCGCAGATCGTTCTTTCATCGAATTTTTGGTCTGGTCGGATCTACATTTACATTCATGGCTGTCCTCGGTCCTCGGTCGTTATCCCTGACGGTTTTGAAGAGAGAGAGAGAGAGAGAGAGAGAGAGAGAGAGAGAGAGAGAGCAATGCCACTATGAATGAATGGAACGGCTATATATAATGATCGCGTGATAATGGATTCAGCAGGACGAAGACTGTCAGAACAGATGGGGAAATTATACACATAATTAAAAAATACACAACAAAGAAAATAAATACACACACATCCATAAATGAACATCCGACTATAGAGCAGAATGAATCTGTGAGAGAGCCAGAACACTAATTAGAGTGAAGTCACTTGGACTTTGCTGCCTCAAATTCAACTAATCTGCCTGCCTGCCTCTCTCTCTCCCTACAGTTCTCTCCAACCCATTGAACTTCGACCATAACTCTCCTCCAAAGTTTCTGCCTCTCCTAAACTAACCTTCCTCCTCCACTTGAGAGTTCCTGCAACATATTATACGCAAGTTATTATATGTTTTTCCTTTTCCTTGTAACATAATGTTCCCCATTATTTGTTATTATTTTGCAAGTCTGCTACGATATTACTACTCTCTAATTTATAATATTAAAACTCAATCTATTATCACGGTAGACTTCACGCAGCGCCATTTTCTTATAGTAAGTTAACTATTAATAACAAGTGACCAATAAGAGAGAAGAAATGCAAGAGGAAAAGAAAATATTGAAGAACAAAGTAAGGCATGAGAGGAAGACTGACCAAGATGAAACCAATAACACGAAAGTAAGGATGAAAAAAACAATTAAGGTAAAATGTTATCTTTCGAACCTGACAATAATGCCAAGTATCAGTCATAATATAGAGTTGTGGGAGAAAAGGGAAGCCGACGAGACAAACACACAAAGGTTAAATATATAATACCAGTCAAGGAAAGCGGGTAAAGGTAAAAACAAAACAATAACTAAGCTACAAAGGAGTACAAAGGAAATCAAGCAACAACAGTTTCTAGTGACCCTTCTAGGCTGCTTGTCCTCCAAAACACTGAGGATCAAGTTTCCAAACAGTGGTTAGAGTGGGTAAGGGAACATTGAAAGGGAACTACTGCCCTGGAACTAATGTCCGTGGCAGGATTGGGAAGGTCGTAGGGGATAGATGGGTTAGGCCCTGAGGGGAGGATAAAATAAAATAATTCATTGACAAACGCAGTCAGTCGCGGGTTTGATGAGAGATATTTGTCTAGGCGAAGTTTAAATGAATCAACGGTGCTGCAGTCTATAACGTCTCGGGGAAGCCATAATAGTAATAAGTCAATACATATATCAGGAAATATAATAGCGGCTCTTAAACTAATGTGGAGGGAGGTTATCATCCAACAACCATACCTTAACCTAGTAGGGATAAATAAAACTTTAACAACAAATCTATACGTCCATAAGAACTAGGAGGAGATGTCAAATATATACGTCCATAAGAACTTGGAGGAGGATGTCAAATATACGTCCATAAGAACTAGGAGGAGGATGTCAAATATACGTCCTAAGAACTAGAAGGAGGATGTCAAAATATAAGGTCCATAGAAACTAGAAGGAGGATGTCAAATATCTACGTCCATAAGAACTAGGAGGAGGGGTCAAATATATACGTCCATAAGAACTAGAAGGAGGATGTCAAATATATACGTCCATAAGAACTAGGAGGAGGATGTCAAAATAATACGTCCATAAGGACTAGGAGGAGGATGTCAAATATACGTCCATAAGAACTAGGAGGAGGATGTCAATATATACGTCCATAAGAACTAGAGGAGGATGTCAAATATATACGTCCATAAGAACTAGGAGGAGGATGTCAAATATATACGTCCATAAGAAATAGAGAGGATGTCAAATTATACGTCCATAAGAACTAGGAGGAGGATTGTCAAAAATATACGTCCCTAATAGACTATGGAGGTGTCAAATATATACGTCCATAAGAACTAGGAGAGGATGTCAAATATATACGTCCATAAGAACTAGGAGGAGGATGTCAATATACGTCCGTAAGCACTAGGAGGAGGATGTCAAATATATACGTCCATAAGAACTAGGAGGAGGATGTCAAATATAGACGTCCATAAGAACTAGGAGGAGGATGTCAAATTATACGTCCATAAGAACTAGGAGGAGGATGTCAAATATACGCCCATAGAACTAGAAGGAGGATGTCAAATATATACGTCCATAAGAACTCGGGGAGGATGTCAAATATATACATAAGAACTAGGAGATGTCAAATATACGTCCATGAACTCAGAGGATGTCATATAACGTCCATAAGAACTAGGAGGAGGATGTCAATATATAAGTCCATAAGAACTAGGAGGATGTCAAATATATACGTCCATAAGAACTAGGAGAGATGTCAAATATACGTCCATAAGAACTAGAAGGAGGATGTCAATATATACGTCCATAAGAACTAGGAGGAGGCTGTCAAATATATACGTCCTAAGAACTAGGAGGAGGATGTCAATATATACGTCCATAAGAACTAGGAGAGGATGTCAAATTATACGTCCATAAGAACAGGATGAGGATGTCAAAATATATACGTCCATAAAACTAGAGGAGGATGTCAATCTTACGCATAAGAACTAGGAGGAGATGTCAAATATAGTCCATAAGACTAGAAGGAGGATGTCAATATATACGTCCATAAGAATAGGAGGAGGATGGCAAATATAAGTCCATAAGAACTAGGAGGAGGATGTCAATATCTACGTCCATAGAACTAGGAGGAGATGTCAAATATATACGTCCCTAAGAACTAGGAGGAGGATGTCAAATATATACGTCCATAAGAACTAGGAGGAGGATGTCAATATATACGTCCATAGAACTAGAAGGAGGATGTCAAATATATACGTCCATAAGAACTAGGAGGAGGATGTCAATATATACGTTCATAAGAACTAGGAGGAGGATGTCAAATATATACGTCCATAAGAACTAGGAGGAGGATGTCAAATATACGTCCATAAGAACTAGAAGGAGGATGTCAAATATATACGTCCATTAAGAACTAGAGGAGGATGTCAAATCTACGTCCATAAAACTAGGAGGAGGATGTATATGTTGAACTAGGAGAGGATTCAATATATACGTCCATAAGAACTAGAGGAGGATGTCAAAATATACGTCCATATGAACTGAGGGGATGTCCAATATATTAATTAAATTGGTATGAGAGAGAGAGAGAGAGAGAGGAGAGAGAGAGAGAGATAGAGAGAGAGAGAGAGAGAGAGAGAGAGAGAGAGAGAGAGAGAGAAATTTAGAGAGAGAGAGAGATAAATTTAGAGAGAGAGAGAGAGAGAGAGAGATGGAGAGGAGAAGAGAGAGAGGAGAGAGAGAGAAAGAGAGAGAGAAATAACCAACAGGACGTAGTTATCATGGAGGCGTATATGGGCTGACCTTACACTGTTTGTCTTACCTGTTGAGAAACAAAAGGAATATCATTATAACAACAATTTGATTGACTGGCAACAAACACCAGTGAACAGCACACTTTATTGACAACGATTACTCAGTTTCCTTTCCATCCAATGTACACTTGCTCCTGCATGCCACAATCAAACTTACTTAAGGGGAGTTTTTAGTGTGTTCCTAGCTTCCATCAAGCTTGAAATTACACCCCTTGACTCCCTTTCAAGATACATTTGTACATTTTTCGGTAGAAAAATGTCCCGGCTGGAAGCCGGTTCCTCTTAATTACAGACTCGCTATCGCTCGCCGGGTAAAATCGCCACCTAAATGGCACGAAAGGTCTTAAATTGACAGAAATGGGTTGAAAGTCCTTAAAATCGTCAAATATTGGGCAAAAGTCTTAAAATTAAAAAACAATGGGGCTAAGCATGAGGGAGAAAGGGTCAAGAAAAAAATCCCTCAAGTGGATATCTCCCCTTAAACAAACCGTCACAAGTATTTGCCATCCGAATTATTTTCAATGGACTCTCACTTGCATATAGTAATTATAAGCTACCTACTCACCCCCGCTCTGGCCTCGGTATATTCTATTTTATATTAATTTCAGCCCAACACCAAACACCTCCAATTAAATTAATGAAAGCATATGTGATCCACCAGGATTCAAACCTAGGTTATCACACAGATTTTTAACCACCTAAACCATTACACCACCAGACGGTTAAAGGTTATGCACACGCCTACGACTTATTATCCATTCTCCAATACTGGATATTAATCTAATCATGTTCATATTCCCACCGCAACATGGTAGCCTAAATGTTTAAGTGAGAGGAAATATTCATGGGGCACAGATCATTTAGAACGGCCTCGCTACGAAATATCCTGAACCTACACTTAGTTGTCACCCTTAATATTATTACACTTTCATTGTCAATTAGTATATATACTACATATACTGACATCCATGTTCTGGCCCTCGCTTTCATAAAGACCATTTAGATTAATTTTAATTGCTAAAAAAACATTCCCATAATTGTATTATACACGATCATGCAATAACAAAAACAGGTTCATCATTCCGCAATTATAGTCACATTGTGCCTAATGTACCTAAAGGCAGTGTAAGAATTTACTTTGACGATGAGTTAGATGTATAGCATAGACGACATCGAGTGAGGGAATATGTTTTCTTATAGAGTTACCATGGTGAGTGCTTACTGTGAACTGTGTATGTGTTCCTTGCTGTATTATACGTACGGTGGTTGTGGTGTGGGTCATCACCCATTCAGAACATATGTATTATCATGTATATACAGACATTAACCACTGTTACTTAATTACTGGATGGTTCACACAAGGTAAACAATATGGGATACTGTAAACATACCTTGGCTTGTAAGGACAATCAACGACTTTTGACTTATTAAGAAGCTGAAGGATTTTGAGTGACAGTAAAAATGTGAGAAACTGACAAGGAAAGTTAGTGGCAGAGCTCTGGAAGTGTTGAGGATGACTAAGTTATAATATAATTGTGTGATAATGAGAGAGAGAGAGCTAGAGAGAGAGAGAAAGAGAAAGAGTGAGAGAGAGAGTGAGTGAGTGATAGAGGGGGGGGGGGGGTGAACAATATATATGTACGACAAATATCACTTCCAACAAAGAACCAGTCTACGGCTAACACCATCTTAGTTAGCTCATGGCCACCAAAGAAACACTAGATCAGTGTTGAACAGATGTAGGAACGTTTTCAGGAAAAGGTCATATGTGACCAGAAGATCTTGTATATTTGATTACACAGGAGAGGAACACACACTCAACCCAACTATTGTAAACCATATGTTTCATCATTAACATTTAAAAAAAAAACGATTACTTCGCACAGTCCCATAATTCAAAATCCATAATTTATTTGTTTATAAAATAACACGGCCAATAATGAACATTATTTACTTATTTTTCCTTTGCAACCATTTATCTCTCGGCTCTCTTCTTCTTCTTCTTTGTATGGTCTTCTTCATAATTATGTACCTGGCAAACAATCATGCCAGCAAACATTAAAGCTGACAGACAAACGCAATAGCTTTTGAACACGCACACAGAACCCTTACTAAGCTGAGGTACAGCGATCAATGCTTTTGGACACAGAGACACATTTTAGTTTTACTATAGTCACATCTACCTAATAAAGGTATTAACAAAAATGAGAATAAATTAGATTTTTTTTAAATCTCTCTCTCTCTCTCTCTCTCTCTCTCAGCTACAATTAATTAACCTTTATAGTTTGTTTGGAATATAAGAATATATCGTCCACAACTGGATATTTGTGTGGATAACGAGGACAATAATAGGACAGTTAAAAGTTCACGAGACAAAAATGAGGTGCTGAAGACTTGTGGTCAAATTATGATAGCCATAATTGTTGTTGTTGTTGTTCCCCAAGCTGCCTGGCCGAACAGCCCCAAGGCTCCGGGCAAGGCTCAGAGCAAGGCCAAGGCCATAACCAAGCGCCCCCACAGAACCCTCCCTGCCGACCACAATAAAGCCTGGGTGACCGAAGCCATTGCATGGCGGGGAGCTGAGGAGGGTGCGGAAACGCCCGGGAAACCAAAGCCCCACCCAGGGCCCTGTGCCCCTCAGCAATTATGAAGAGAAAGTTGAGGGGCACAGGAAAAAAAGTGATGCTTTGGCTTCCAAACTTGGTAGATTGGGAGGTCAATCCACGGAAGAGACACCGTCACTTGAGATCTAGAAAATATATAAGTAAAAGGAACAGTCAGAGTAAGCTATGGGTATGGCAGAGATCGCTCAGTTCTCACTCTGATAGACCAGCCCATCACCACAGCCATAATTGTAATATAATACAGTATACCTGTATACATATACTCTACAGTACGTTCTGGTCCTCGCAGAAAATCTAAAACCATTTACAGAATTTGAATTACTAAAACATATGCCCAATACTTATATTATTATACACTATCATGCAGTACCAAAAAGAAGTTCATTATTCCGCATTATAGACTTATAGTTACATTAACCCCTTCTGTACCAGGTACGTCTTTTTAATTTTATTCTAGCTTTATTTAGACGATGTTATTTAGTTGAAGGGCCTCCAGCAATAAGCGGCTTCGAGCTATCTTAATAATCCCTTTTTTCTACCACAGATCCTTCTTAAACTTCACAAAATCATCTAGATATAGCTAGATAAAATTAATAAGACGCCGCCGGTACAGAAGGGGTAACAATAAAGGAAGTTATATAGTGTCGCCATTATATCTCTATACAACTTTATTCAAAACTAATTCGAAACCTTTGGAAGCAATTAACTTAATCACAATTGAATATTGGCTCAGCAATATTTACATATCAACATATTGAACAACAGGTGTCATTTCAGCTTTTTACAAATATTTCAGTGTGTCATATTTTCATCGCATTAAATAATTACATTAATAACTAACATCATACAATTTACTACCTGCTATATCACCAACATTTACATGTTTATTACATTTTTATGTTCGTAATTATATTTTCTTAGAACGTCAATTGTAAGACCTAGTTACAAATATTATAACATTCTGAGACTTGTTAATGTCGTTAACTGTATTACAGCTGGTAATTATACATTACCATAAAGGTCCAAACCTTTTACTCATGGGTCCATGAATTAATTTACCAACATTACCAAACATAAAAGTGCGTGGAACTACCGACCAAGTAATTTGCAAAAGTGCCATGTCGCAAAATCTCTATCTATCTATTGCCTGACGCCGTGATCCCCGAAGGGTGGCCACGAACGAACCGCCCCCATGCACCTCTGTAGTCAGTCGACGTCCCCCAACCAGCACCGCCTTCGTTCATGTAGTTCCTCACTCCATCCTTCCACCTCATATTCGGTCTACCTCTCCCCTCTGTCCTCCACCTCGCTCTCGTACACCCTCTTAGTCATTCTCTCGCTTTCCATACGTTCCATATGGCCGAACCATCTCAAGTTGTTCCTTTTCACACTTTCCAGCACATCTACCTCCACACCACACCTCCTTCTTACTTCCTCATAGTCTGTCTATCCCTCCATGTAACTCCGCACGCACTCCTTAAGTAATTCATTTCCACTGCTCTCACTCTTGGTCTGAGTCTCTCAACCACGTCCATGCTTCGCTTCCGTAAGTCAGTCTATAAGGTTACAATACACTGTAGTATACTGAATGTTTACTGAAAACGTTGAACCTTAGAATAATGCAATATAAGGTTACAATACACTGTAGTATACTGAATGTTTACTGAAAACGTTGAACCTTAGAATAATGCAATATAAGGTTACAATACACTGTAGTATACTGAATGTTTACTGAAAACGTTGAACCTTAGAATAATGCAATATAAGGTTACAATACACTGTAGTATACTGAATGTTTACTGAAAATATGCAACCTTGGAATTATGCATACTATTAAAAACAAACACAAATATACATAAATAAAACAAAAAACAAATAAATATATAAATAAAATACTGTGATGCTATTATATATACCGTACTAAAATTCAACAATTGTAGATATACAATTTTAACGGAACAGCTGCCTGAACGGCAAATGTAAAATAGTTTCCAAGGTAAACCACAATGGCGACCCATTATGCGATCCTGCAATACAATCCTATTAACTGGAGAGCTCCATAAACACAACAATTAATGTCAACACTCAATAGTTTTTATTGTTTTCGGCATAGAAGGTGAACTTACTAACTGGTCAGTACACGGCACATTTATAACGAAGAGGGTTAGGAACATGTTATGTTTGGAACAGGATGGTTGATCCAGTGATACTGACTGTGTCATGAGTTAATATTATGTTTCCTATATACTCGTACAGGATATAATATGTACGCGAAAATGAAAACACTGGCACACAAATCGTGCACACACCTTGAGGAAGTACTTGAAAAAACAACACATAGGCTACTGTAGACACATAACGAAGTGTTATTATTAATGATCAAACAGATGCAAACAGTACCGCAATATTTCACAATCAAACAGCCAGGTTGCCACTAAATATGTTGTCATATTTGTATATATACTGAGCAGAAATTTAGTAACCATATTTATACACAAAAGCTCTTGAACAGACACACAGAAGAACAACGACGTTTGGTTCAGAGACATATTACTCAATGCTTTTGGACACGCACACACATCAATAACTTCTTCCTTGGTGGATATCCTATCTGTCCACCAAAGTAATGAACATCGGTTCATAACTTAGCTGCCTACAATGGCTGAGATAAACACTCTACCAATCACCCCCTATATTGAATCATTAGTTCATTGGCGCATATGCTATCTGCCGCCCAAATTTCGTGAAAATCGGTATATAACTTGTGGAGATATCTTATTTACTGACCAAAAAAGAAAGAAAAAAAAGAAAAAAGAAAAAAAACACGCACAGACAAAAGTGGACAAACTCATAACCTCCTGAATTTTGAAAAACATATATTAACAATGTTAAGGTAGTAACTAATATTATATGGGTAAGGTTGGCAGGTGTTAGAAAACTTTATGAAGAAAACGAGTTTATACAACAATTTTTTTTTTTACTAATTACTAAGCTTATAATGTTTATAATCAGCATATTATGTATGTACCTATCCTTTAGAAGTTTAGACCAAATTATAACTATAGCATTGATTTTACATACTTGGGGGACACATGACATGCATTCGTAAACAACACGTTTGTATTCACAATTTGTTCCTGTACAAAATTAAATTTTTCCTTTTCACAGCATCTGGTCGAACGTTGCTTTAAGTTTGAACATCTCGACTACAAAATGAAAATACTATGAACAGTATGAATAGTTCCCATGGGTAGCTCAGTACTCTATTTTTGATGTACTCCCTTTAGAGGCTGCCTAGCAGTAAGCTATTCAAAATACGATTGCAGCAAAACCGTCCATCCCGACTAACGACACACAACAGTAAGCATTAACCCTTTCGCACACGTATGGACGTCATGGCGTCCTGAGCTGCTTTTGCCCTGGTGCACGTATGGATGCCATTGCGTCCTTAAGCCCTGCACAAAATTTGGTAAAACCACACAAAAAACGCCATGGAATCCATTTAGGACTCTACAGTATATATCTGGTCTACTGGTCCATATGTGGCGGTATCTGGCAAAAATTCATAGCTGGGTGAGTAAGTATGTATTTTTGTATATTTATATTTGATAATGACAGATAACCTGAATGTAAAGGTGATAGTAGGGTTTGGTGGTGGGTAATAACTACTGTGTTTGATGGAGGAGCAATAATGGTCAATTATTAAATGAGACTTAACCCTTAACCAACGCTGACCGTCATATGACGGGCGAGAGATAAATGACCTACCCTCCGTACCCGTCATATGACGGGCGGCATTCTGAGCACATTAGGGGCTCTGAGAGAGAGTCCGTGCGCTGGGAGGACAATAGGCGGGGTCTGACTGCTCGGCACCACCACTGGGCCGGTTCTATGACCAACGCTGCCTCCTTACACACACTCAGCCTAGCGATATAAGGAAAAAACTGAGAAAATTACCTTATTTAGGGTATTTTCACCTCCGTTGGTTGCGCGATCGCTACAGGATAACCCGTGGTCGTACACGGATGATTCAGGTGTCATTGGAAAGCTCTATTATCGCCCTTTCAGGGATACATAATTGTACTACGCTCTGGCTCTTGTTTATGCATGAAAAAGAGCATGGAATGAAGCTAGTTTTCGGTAAATATGCCGACCTGGCAGGTAGTTGATGTTACTAACGGCCCCGTCCTTTGAGTGTTAAAGGCAACGTTTAACACTCAAGCCGCAGGGCCCAACATATGTCGAGTGAGAGAATCATGGCCACCCCTGCGGTGCCCGACATATGTCGCAAGGGATGTTGAGCACATTATCGGCTCTAAGAGAGAGTTCACGCGTTGGGAGGACGATAGGCGGGCTCTGACCGCTCGGCACGGACCCAGTGCCGTGACTGTCACTACCTCCGCACCATTCCACACCCACGGCCTCGCGAGACCAGGAAAAAACTCGGGAAATTACCGTATTTTAGGGTTTTTCCCCCTCGTGTTGCGCGATCGCTACAGGATAACCCATGGTCATACAAGGATGATTCAGGTGTCCTTGGAAAGCTCTACTATCGCCCTTTCACGGATACATAATTGTATTACGCTCTGGCTCTTGTTTATGCATGAAAAAGAGCACGGAATGAAGCTCGTTTAGGGTAAATATGCTCGCCTGCCAGATAGTAGAAGTTACAAACATCCCCGTTGGACAGGGGTTAAGTCACATTTTATATGTGTCATAGTAATTTACCATGAGACAATAATCAACACAAGTGACTGATGACCACCAACCAGTGGATGGTTTGTGTAATAATTGTTGTGTGGGACAGACTATTACCACCAACAAAGACAGAAATCCAATAACGCATCATTGGGAGCCAGACATATATGTAACGAAACCAATGGCATCACTTTGCAGTTATTGAGTGATCTGCAGCATATGACAATATCCGAAATAAATGCCTTCATATGGAAATACGTTGAGCTTGTCAATTGCATTTCTACCATCGTAATGATTTATTCAATTTCGATAGCTCTCTTGGAGCCCAAGGGATATTCCAAATCACATTTAACCCTTTAAATAAACTAGTTTATAACATCGTGCAGGACTATGATAGACTTAAGTCAGCTTATATAGAAAAATGAAAGCTATGGCTTCATCTAGTGAGTTTTTGAGTGATTGCTTGCTTGGGCGTTCTGAAAAACTAGTAAGTAGAGTCAGCAGCATGTGAATGGATAGGATTGGAGGTACTGTACAGATCATTAATTAATATTAGAAAGGTAATTGGAGATAGGACAGAACCCTGAGGAACACCGGAGATGATCAGTTGAGGAAGTGAACAAGTTGAGGAAGTGAACGGTGACTGTCCACAACCGCAGCTATGGAACGGCCAAAAAGGAAATTAGAGAAAAAGGCACAGATGGAGGAATAGAAACCTTCATCATGTATGTTCCCTTTTACTAGTAGTTCACCCTGTCATCTGTCTACTATACTTCTGTCTGTATACCGTCCTACCTCTGTCTGTCTGGTAGTTCATCCTGTCATCTGTCTACTATACTTCTGTCTGTATACCGTCCTACCTCTGTCTGTATACCGACCTACCTCTGTCTGGTAGTTCATCCTGGCATCTGTCTACTATACTTCTGTCTGTATACCGTCCTACCTCTGTCTGTATACCGACCTACCTCTGTTGGTAGTTCATCCAGTCATCTGTCTACTATACTTCTGTCCTGTATACCGTCCTACCTCTGTCTGGTAGTTCATCCTGTCATCTGTCTACTATACTTCTGTCTGTATACCGTCCTACCTCTGTCTGGTAGTTCATCCTGTCATCTGTCTACTATACTTCTGTCTGTATACCGTCCTACCTCTGTCTGGTAGTTCATCCTGTCATCTGTCTACTATACTTCTGTCTGTATACCGTCCTACCTCTGTCTGGTATTTCACCCTTGTCATCTGTCTACTATACTTCGTCTGTATATCGTCCTACCTCTTTCTACCTTTATCCTCCTTTGTCTTCTCCTTCTTCCCACCTCTTTCGTGTTAATGTTAGTCCTCAGATTCACCTCTCCTCACCCTTACCTCTCACAGACACCCACCAACATATTAGGTGGGTTGTAATATATCCCAGGTGTAAATTATGTCAGGATGTGGTGTTGGGAGCCCGGGGCCACCCGTGAGCCTGAGTTATGACTTACCCGAGGGGACCACTGATGCTCTCACGGAAACACTATTTATAACTTCGTTAATTTTTGGGAATAGGCTATTTAGGTTAAATCTGTATACATAGATATTTAACATTATCGTGCCAGTATCAGTAAGTGCACTCTAAATTACAGCCTATTTATTCTGTACTGCCTGTACATTTTGCTTTGTTTAATTATATTACATAAATCCCATTAGTGTCTTACTCCTAATCACTAACTTTTAAGTGAATACCGGGTTGAAAAAATCAAGCTAAGATCCTACAAGTGAACGACTAACAGTGACCCTTTCACTGGAAAGGCAATCAAAACAAATATTGGTGAAAATGGTCTGCCTCTCCCTCAAGCTCTTCGCCACACTCTCAAAGTTCTGTCAACTATAATCGACTCCCTCAATCTCTATTATATCAAATATCTTAAGCCCCATTGTGTTTTTGTCGTGTAATAGTGTTCTCCCTGAAGCTCTATTTTAACAAATATCCTATTCACCAATGACATTGTCTATTGTAATCGACAACCTCAATGTATATTGCAACATACAGTACAATATATCCCACTCCCATATGCTATAAATAATGTCCTCTACTATAACACACTTTCTCCAACATCAAAGCTATCATAGATATTTGTCCATTCCTCACACCGTAATGAGCTCCCTTTTCCATCACACACACTCCCAAGTTTCAAAGGATGAATCTGACCTAAATCTTGAATACGATTTCAATTTTGTATGATTATAGGATAAAAGAGGCACGATGGAGAGAGAGAGAGAGAGAGAGAGAGAGAGAGAGAGAGAGAGAGAGAGAGAGAGAGAGAGCGAGAGCGAGAGCGAGAGCGAGAGAGAGAGAGAGGGAGAGCGAGAGCGAGAGCGAGAGCGAGAGAGAGAGACGGTTTCACAGTGAGGATTAGCAAAATACTGGTACGCGACCGTCAAATTTGTTTCATGATCATTTTCATCATTCTATGATAATACTTTCAATCTGGTCAACTAAAAGTATGCACTACTATAGTAAGTCTGGCCAAGATTAGTACCTGTACGACTAAAATCGTTGTAATTACCTGTAGGTCATTGCCATAGAATGTACATTGTAGCAATACAATGAACAGTAAGGGAAACATCATGTGCGGTTGGGTCTTCAATTAGACTACAGCTTCTTGAGGTTCATGAAACGTTGTCATAATAAAGGTCCAACCTCACTGGTGTTACTCTTACCATTGTGTTTATGTTCTACTCCACCACACAGTTTACAACTTACTTGAACTATTGAATGACCTCACAGGCGCCATACTCCAGCGACACTCACACTCAGAGTTACAGAGTTTCCTGAACTACTAATTAGATTATCGGGTGAACTTTGTTGATAATTACTTTGCACCTGTCGGTATATGTCTCAGTCAGTGACAGACCTCACCTGGTGGTACAGGTAATGTGTACCGTAGTGGACGGTACATTATCATATTAACATATTATGATAATCACCAAACTATGGTACTATCGTTATAATTGGTACTAACACAAATGTAAAATAGGTCCCGTATACAGAATACACTATGTTCGTTTGGACAAGCAATTTGTGTAGCTGTGAGGAAATAACAACAATTATTGATGGTTAGTAAGGTTTATGATCTTTGAATATTTGAAATAATGCAGCTAGTCCTGTGGCAGTAAATTGTTAAATACAGTGTAATATATTGTAAAAACGTGTACATTGTGCATACATTCTTTTCTTATACCTGTATTTTGTTCTCCACACTTTCTTTATCTATACTGGTCTCATCTTTTGTTTTCTTATTCTTGATCTGAAATATTGCAATTGAAGCCCACCTTCATCCTGGAGTATAGCCCACTCCTCACCCTGGTTTATAGCCCCACCCTCACCCTCGTTTATAGACCACCCCCCACCCTGGTTTATAGCCCACCCCTATCCTGGTTTATAGCCCACCCTCATCCTGGTTTTAGAGCCCACCTCCACCCTGGTTTATAGCCCACCCCTCACCTGGATTACAACCCACTCTCACATGGTTTATAGCCCACCCCCACCCTGATTTAAAGCCACATCCCTACCCTGGTGTAAAGCCCCATCACCCCGATGTAAATACCACCTTTCTCCCTGGTTTAAAGCCAATCCATCACCCTGGTTTAAAGCTCACCCCTCAGCTTGATAAAAAGCCCACCCCTACCATCCTCTTCTCTTGACCACCCACCGTTTTGTTCATACCTACCACAACATATTTACTATTGACAACATTCCTCCCAACCAATTAGTCAACATATCTGACTCACTGACGAACTTAACAATTCTCTTTACATGACAAATGTTTCCCTTTACAGCATGTTGTCCCCACCAGCCTAACAACATTTGTGGCTCCCTGACCTTCCTACCTGGTAGTCGACATAATTTACCTTACCCTATCAAATTATTATACTATTATTTTGCAAGGGAAACCTTCTCTCTCTCTCCCCAAACTTAGCATTCCCCAACAACACCACCTCTCGTGTCCCACACGGTAACACAACAGGTGGCCCACATATTGTGTCCAGTGACGGAACTTATTAAAGTTGTACTACCAGTCCGACCTCACCCCCCGGGCCCTCTCCCTCCTTACCTTCCAATCCCTAGTTCACCTGTGTCATGCATGCTCTCCAGTTCTCCTCTAAACCCCTCCCCCCCATGAACCCTACTGTGTATGTTAAACTACTACACATCAGCCTAACCTCCATATCCTACTGATGTCCTACTCTACCCTCCGCCCCCATGAACCCTACTGTGTATGTTCAATACTACACATCAGCCTAACCTCCATATCCTACTGATGTCCTACTTTCCCGACCTAACTCCTTCCCTCCAGCCCTCACCTTTCTCACCTTCCCTGTATTACCATTCTCACCTGCCTACATCCTCATCTGTCTCTCACCTTTTCACCAGTCTCTACCTACCTGTCTGTCTGTTAACTGCCTTCCACCCTGTATCTATTTCCGGTAACCCATATTAACTTACTTAACCCTTTTGAGTACCAGCGACGTGTGTTAAAATGTATTCTAGCTATATTTATACGATATGATGCAGCTTAGGAATGACCTGTGGTAGTTAAAAAGGTTGGCTGAGATAGTTTGAAAGTTTTTGTATTGCTAGAGGTCCTTCCTAAGCTTCATAAAATCGTCTAATAGAAGACAATACAGAACACAATAAAAACGATGTTCCCGGTACTTAAAGGGTTAACTGTTCCTCTCCTCAGCTACTAGATCTATCGCTTTCTTAATTATCAGCAATTCCATTCTAGTTAATTTACTTTAATTATATTTCCCTCATCGCGCTCGCCCTGTCTTCTTTCTAATGTCTTGTCTATCCAATGCTCTCTCTCTCTTCTCTTTAGTCTATATTTGTGTCATTTGCTCATCTCTCGACTAATCTCCTAAATCCTTTCACTTCATCTTTCGTGAGCATCCCTCGTTCCATCCCAGGCTCGTACCATCACTCATGCTTGGACTGATCATTCCCTGCTCTTACTGCCTTCACTCTCACTTATCCTAGTTTGTTTTCCTGAACTGTGTAATTAACTCATCCAAGTGAATATTGTCATTACATTATATTTAACTCTCATTGGAAACATAACGAAATATGAGAGATCGGTGGTAAGATCGGAGGGGTGTAGGAGGGATAGACAGATAAGAAAGCGTGTTATCAAAGGGTAGATTCATGACACGTGTAGGCAGGATATATCAAATATACCGACAATATTTTACATACCTTTTTATAATACAACCCAACATTAACACTAGGCTACGTATTGTGGCACATAGACATCATTATTACTACCCTTGATCCAGAGCCTCCTCACCTAATTTCAAACGTCTCTCACCAAGACTCAAACTTACGAAATGTCTAAGTCCTTCCCGAATTTAAGGTTACCTCTCTCCACAAAAGGAAACCCAAAATCCTTCCCTTCCCGGTGGCACAACACACGTCCTCCAACATACGTGCCTAGAATACTGCCTTCACCGTCAACAAGCGGACTGAAGAGTAGCCTAGTCCTTCAAAATGTTAATGACAAAGTTAACGAGGTAAAAACAAATAATAACAAATACATTAATAAAGGAAGCAAGCATAATAAATAATAGTGACTGGTAATCCGCATGCATAGTTATTTACAAATTACAAACAAACAAAGTAAATAAGGCATAACTTGAACAATACACGGATGTAAAGAAAACTGTGATAAATAAGAGAATCAGTAAGCAAGATAAATGAATACATGATCCGCGGTAAACAAAGAAATGTTAGGGTGCGATAACCTGACAGAGAGAGAGAGAGAGAGAGAGAGAGAAAACTGTGATAAATAAGAGAATCAGTAAGCAAGATAAATGAATACATGATCCGCGGTAAACAAAGAAATGTTAGGGTGCGAAAACCTGACAAGGGCAGGGTTTCTGGGGAATTGAGAGAGAGAGAGAGCGAGAGCGAGCAAGAGAGAGAGAGAGAGAGCGCGAGCGAGAGCGAGAGAGAGAGAGAGAGAGAGAGAGAGAGAGAGAGAGAGAGAGAGAGAGAGAGAGAGAGAGAGCGAGCGAGAGAGAGAAAAAAAAAAGGGATGCCAACAAATATTTGGTATATTTTGCAACATTATTTGACTTTGCATGGCCTTAGTAGGTGTACATAACTTACGGTTTATTTTCTTCTAAAGTGCTTTAGGGCTATGAATAATAGTTATACGAATAGCTAATTTTATGAGAAAGAAATCAATTGATTCAGATAGCGATATAGAGTGCCTCCAAAGGGATCTAGATACCTTACATGAATGGTCAGTAAATTGGCAGATGAAGTTTAACATTGACAAATGCAAGGTATTAAAGATAGGGAAGATGCAAACAAATGTTAAATATAAACTAGCTAATTTAGAATTAGAAAATTCAGACTGCGAGAAAGATCTAGGTGTGTTTGTTAGCAATGATTTGAAGCCTAGAAAACAGTGTATAAGCGTTCGTAATAAGGCAAACAGGATTCTCGGGTTCATCTCTAGGAGTGTGAGTAACAGAACTGCTGATGTTATCTTAAAACTTTACTTGTCATTAGTGAGACCCCCATATGGATTATGCTGTCCAATTTTGGTGTCCTTATTACAGAATGGACATAGACTCATTGGAGAGAATTCAGCGTAGAATGACAAAAATGATCCATAATATTAGAAATTTTCCGTATGAAGAAAGGTTGAAGAAGTTAGGTTTACATTCGATAGAGAGACTCAGAGTTAGAGGGGATATGATAGAGGTGTTCAAGTTGGTTAGTGGGATTAACAAAGGGGACATGACAAATGTACTAAAGCTCAGTGATAGCGAAAGAACTCGTACCAATGGTTTCAAATTAGATAAATTTCGTTTTAGAAAAGATATAGGCAAATATTGGTTTGGTAACAGAGTTGTAGATGGGTGGAATAGGCTACCAAGTGATATAGTGGGATCAAGAACGAATGGGAGCTTTAAGAAAAAATTGGATAAGCATATGGACGAGAAGGGTTGGGTGTGAAGGGGGATCAGCCGGGTTGGGCCAATCAGCGCTCTGCAGACCCCCGTAATCCTGCGTTAATCTCTAACCGGTTTGGTAAGATGATCCTCAGGGTATTAGAGTGTTGAGCCTATAATTGGGCTTTGTAATTGGGGTTGTGTGGGACAGGGATCTGCCTTGCTTAGGCCAATCGCCTTTCCCATTTTCTTATGTTCTTATGTTCTTAAAACAACCCCAAAGTCCCTACTCATAATAGTTGTATTAATACAAATATTTATAAATATGCATTCTTCAGACATGATTTCTAGCACTCGTAAACTCCGGAGTTAAGAGAGTGAACCACTTTCAATCGTAAATATATAAGCTACAGAATAAACGTTTTTATAATATTGAGTGTATATTAATATTTGTTGGCTATTTTTTTAATATTTGTTCTTATCTTTGTTACAAGGACAATTATTCGATGGGCCTAGTTCTATTGAAATTGAATAGTTGTATTTAGCCAAACTTCGAACATATTATCACACATATACAGTATGATACTATTAAAATCTATACGTGATTTGTGATGTATATACTGTATATTTTCTTAACTTAACTTTGAATATTTATATGAATTACTTCTACATCCCAAAGTTATCATCACCCGACCATGGCACTAGCCATGAGTCTGCCCGGCACGTAACCTTCATCCTCAAAATATTAGGGCTCCACATTTTCTGGTAAGTAATGTAGGAGAGGCGTTGGTGGATCCCCTGAGGCCACCCCCACCTGAGATATGACCTACCCTGGGACCACTACCTACTGCACCCTTTATGGGGAGATATATACTAACCTATATACGATAGCCGCCACGTTATATACCAAGAGGACCACTTTACCTACTGCACCCTTTATGGGGAGATATATACTAACCTATATACGATAGCCGCCACGTTATATACCAAGAGGACCACTTTACCTACTGCAACCTTTATGGGGAGATATATACTAACCTATATACGATAGCCGCCATGTTATATACCTAGAGGCCCACTTAACCTACTGCACCCTTTATGGGGAGATAATTATATACTAACCTATATACGATAGCCACCATGTTATATACCTAGAGGCCCACTTTACCTACTGCACCCTTTATGGGGAGATAATTATATACTAACCTATATACGATAGCCGCCATGTTATATACCTAGAGGACCACTTTACCTACTGCACCCTTTATGGGAAGCGTTGCAATATTACTATATTATTATCACAGACCAAGCCTCTCACCTTTCATAAACTCCACCTTTACGCTGGCCTCACAGACCAAGCCTCTCACCTTTCATAAACTCCACCTTTACGACTCTACAATAACCTCCTGCCTTTCATGTTCTGTAGACCTTAACTCTCTCCTGTTAACTCACTCGGAACCTTACACTA
The DNA here is from genome assembly GCA_032716605.1 of Paralithodes platypus. Taxonomy (NCBI): domain Eukaryota; kingdom Metazoa; phylum Arthropoda; class Malacostraca; order Decapoda; family Lithodidae; genus Paralithodes; species Paralithodes platypus. The sequence continues at coordinate 7,280,516 of CM064573.1, forward strand.
CCTTAACTCTATATATTAATCACTCAGATTAATAGTATGAAGCTAATTTTTACTTCCATAATATTTTCGAGTAACCTTTGAAACTTGTACTCTTCAATGTTTTTTTTTTAACCTTAATCAAATTATAGAACACCGCAATGTGACGGGTCACGAGGGCTACATCCAAGTATTCTGGGTCATAATTACTCCGTCAAGGTACGGGTTACGCATACACCTAAATCATGGTGGCAAATAATACCAATGAAGCTTCAATTTGGTTCTTCACATGTTTCAACTACTGGTAACATGACGTAACTTCGGAAGGGGAGATAACTTTGGACACTAGAAAATATATACAATGAACCACAGTTATGGGATAAATACATGATGTTATGGAAAAACAAGTATGTCTGCGGTGTTCTTCCATAATGCAGAGTAATTTTTTCCATAACTGTAGCTTACATACTTTTATCCAGAAATGTCCGAAGTATAGCCCCCGTCCCAAGCTAGGGCAGTTCACGGGTACTGTGTTTTTGACCGCATAATTACCATAAGAATAATGTATAATTTGGGCGCGATTCTCAATTGTGCAGAGGCACTGACTTGTTCTCTTGGCTTTATCACTAACTAACTCTCTCTCTCTCTAATTCTCCCCCCCCCCCTCTCTCTCTCTCTCTCTCTCTCTCTCTCTCTCTCCTCACCAAACGTTAATAATATTGGTTTGAGGAAGGTACGTGTAAATATTGACTATGGGAGAGAGAGAGAGAGAGAGAGAGAGAGAGAGAGAGAGAGAGAGAGAGAGAGAGAGAGAGAGAGAGAGAGAGAGAGAGAGAGAGAGAGAGAGAGAGAGAGAGAGAGAGAGAGAGAGAGAGAGAGAGAGAGAGAGAGAGAGAGAGAGAGAGATATTAATAAGAGGGTTAGACCTAGGTATCCATACACTTTAATTCGTAGTCACTTATATACATTTTTTTCTTTCTATACAGTATATTTTCAGTAACATCACCCATTTTCATCTTCTTCCACTGGCATCAAGGTACAGTCGTGCTAATAAGTTATGTCCCAGCTGTCATTACGTTTGGCTTGCTCTGTGCTGTATTAACCCTTTTCCTGCGGGCTGTTTTGGGCTGTTTTGGGCTATTTAGGGCATATTCAGGCACTGCTGAATGATAAATCAAGCATCTGCATTAAATGAACTGTATTCTGCCGAAAACTAGGCGAAAATAGATTCAAAATGAGACCAGAACAGGCCTTGTAGGTGGCCTGGTTCACCCGCAGCGGTGCCATAGAAACACGGGAAACCCGCTATTTGTTAGCACTCGCTCGCTTGGCAACATTGTTGTGAGAGGCAGTGCGAGACACAGTCAACCTCAGTGGGCCGGTGGCTGCTCTGAGGATCGAAGGTGGGCCCCTCACGCTCCCGCCCATTGACACTCGATTTTTACGGTTTGTACAGGATTTTAAAGCCTGGAAATTGCTGCAAATTGCCAGGACGTTCCAGAACGTCACCCGCAGCGAAATGGTTAATGTTAGGGATGTACCGAGGTATCGGTATCGGTATCGGTGGTATCGGCCCTTTTTTAGAGTATCGGTATCGGCTGATTTTCTACCGATACTACCGATACCTAGAAGTAATTTGCTATGTCACATATCACTCACTGAAGGAGTGAAGGTTGCTTGGTTCAGCATCATCTCGTTCTAGTTTTTAGTAACTTTTAAGTTTTTACCCATATATACATGATACAAGTGTTGATTTTAGTAACATGTTACCTAAGTTTAATAACAAAGCTGATAAAGGAGAAAATTACATGATCATGGACAACAGTCTTACAGACTTTCCTGGTGCACAGGTATCGGTATCGTTATAATTTTGTGGTATCGGTATCGGTACATCCCTAGTTACTTAATGTCTGTCCGATGTTGAATAGGATGGGTAAATGTAGGAACATGGTTGTATATCTCGATCAAAAATAAGAAATCATGTGTAAATATTGCTGATACCAATTATTGATCAGAACATAATTGGTGCCGGGACATCACTTATTAGCGCGATTGTACATTCAGTTTTAACCAATCATTTCCACGTCTCTGATCCTTTGTGACCCAATTACATCTATCCATAGTCAATTATGATATGTCTTTATACAACCTCATTTACATTTATCTCCTCCCATTAACATTCAACACTGTCACACTACCAGTCACCAGCCTCAAATGTCATTCAGCTATTAACACTGCAAATTTCATCTCAATTAAATCGTATGTGATGCTCCTTTAAAGTGAGGTGGGTAGTGAGTTAGAGAGAGAGAGTGTGTGTGTGGGGGGTGGGAGGTAACTGTGACTGTATTTTACTTTATATTTAACTTTAGAATGGAAAGAATATAATGCAATTTTCTCCTAAACTGACTTGCCAACAACAGTATCTGCACCGGGGATGGACGGAAAATCACCAAGAAAAAGAGTTACAAATATGTCGATGTCAGCAGAATATACTTAGTTTGTCATATTCTATAACTCCATAACCCAATATATTTATACTTCAATTATTTCTTAAGTTTCAATGACAGGTTTAACCAACCATCATATTTTAGTATGAACCTTAATATCACTAGTAATACCCCACCATCATTAGCCACACGACCTGGGACCATTAATCTGTATTCCTTCATGGGTGTGTGTGTGTGTGTGTGTGTGGCAGCTGTCAGTCGGTATATGAGATGTGTCTTTTGGATGATGGAGGATGATGACGAACATCAACAACAGTAAGATGTGGGGAGAAAGGAAGACTGTGAAAGGTAAAAGAGACAAAATTACGAGTAAAGAAAGAAAGCGTATACATTGGGAAGACAGGGTACCGACAATGAGGTTCAACACAACTGCAAAGAACGAGAATAACTACAAAGTACAATATAGTATATACGGTAAGTAACTTATTTAAGAAGTAAGAATAAGATTATGCACCAATCTAAGAATGATCGTGTTGTAATCTTATAATAAATATGGGATGGTAGTGAAGGTGTTTGAGCCAATGTCGTAAAGTGACTGGTGTTACTCTCGTTTGTCTGACGTCAAGGTACCATTAGTCTTGTGTTTGTGTGTATGAAGCAGGAGGAAGCTGAAACATGAATTGGTTGATAAAGTGTGGGACCAGGAACACAGGTGCGGTATGGACAACAAGAACAGGGGAGATTGTCTGGTAGAATAAACGAGAGCAGGGGGAATGGAAATAAGTATGAAAGTGAAACAAGAATGAATGATGGCTAGAAGGCAGGATAATTTATCAAATGGAGAATAAGAACATGTATAATAATGAAGGAAAATACAAACCAATGAAAAGGGGAAGAGGGGTAAAATGTAAGTTTAAAAGGGACGAATGAAAGAAAGGAAGGCAGTAAAAGCATACGTTTGTTTAGCAAGGAAAAGATAAAGACCAAGAGGAACAACATTAATACGAAAGCTAGAAAGAAGGGAAAAAGACAATTACAGACACAGTTATTTACAAACAGCATGAGAAGGGGGAGAAAGATGGAAGCAATGGAGGAAGGACAAATGGAAATACTGTACATGGTTATAAAGAACGAGTAAAATACAAAGCCAACTTCAGCTTGTTAAAATATACTCTAGAATTAACAAAAGACGAGGCAAATATATGAGTAGAACAATAGAGACCAATTCAATGAATAACAATGCAACTGAAGAGCCCAAAATATATATGGAACAAGAGGTAAGAGCAGTGATACAAGGCAATAGAGGCTAATATATAATGTATAACAATGATTAAATATTCATGGTTTCCTAACAAGCCTTTTGCTCTGCAGCTTCACAGAAACTTTGGCCAACTTTTAACCTCTGGCATTTTAAACTAGTCTCTGCAAACGTACCTCAGGAATAACTTAAATGAAAAATTTAATAATATCTGAGATATGTTTAGGAAGTCAGGAAAAACAGAGGGTGAGATAAAAAAACAAATTACAAAAGAGTAATTGATGAAACTACTGGGAAAAGGTACAACATGAAAGAACGAGCTAGATTGCGAGACAAAACCCTTGTATATACCAAGACCAACAATACTCTTGTTAATTATGTCGCCTTTCTGCCCCACTAAATCTGTTCTTGTATGATTAATCTTTCAGAAGGCATCTAACGTTAACTGGGATCTCTTAGCCCACTGAGCACTAACTGATGTAGGCCTATAATAAATGTACATCGAGGGGCCAGCAGGTTGTCATTTTTGTTGTCATGAAAACACATGGGATGGGTTAGTAATGAAGGAAAAAAAAAAAAACCGCTCACCAAAATCATTTAGGGTTCCTGCGATGCGGCGGAAATTCGCAATTAACCTCTCAGCTGTGCAGCCCCTGTAGTATACACCATACCCCTGTGCGCAGGTATTTCGATGCATTCCTCACTAAAATCGTTAATTTACCATAAATAGGAATCCTCCTCCCCTTATAAAATTCTCCTACTCGAGGAGACAGATAAACGGGCGAAAGTGGTCCCGGACCCTGAGAATAGGAACTTTAAATCATGTTTCTGTTTGGGCTCTTTCTCGTGTCGGCCACCCCCAACAATGGGGTATGTGCTTGAGTATATACATACATACATAACTAATACTTATCCATATGTGCCTATTTTACGTTTAACCCTTTCACGTTTTTATGATGCAGAGGTTGCCAGATTAGCAATAATAAATAGAGTTCTCTCACTCTTATAATTACCTCTCCAAAATTAGTTTTCTGCCCATAGTTACGGGAGTAACTAAGATAAGATAGATAAGATAGAGATAAGATAGAAAGTCACCTGTTCATCACACCACCCAGTCCTAATTTTCAGGACTAAGCAATTAGGCAATATGCAAAGTGCTAGAAGTTATGGTGTGGCTCAAGTCAGTTAAGATGGTAGACTGGCTGGAGGTAGACCCCTTGAGGGGATCTGCCAAACGGCTATGTTTGCCAGCAGAGTTCTAACGGGGAGGGAATAAACCCCTGCGCCCCCTCCCAAACTCGTTAGATACCCCCTGTTACTAGCGGCACCACTAAGAGGTCATAACCTTAGTAACTGTGTAGTTTCCCCCGGAACCTCAACGGTCAAAAAAGTCTCTTCCCTTGAACTCCCCAAGATGGGAGTTACTTCAACTGCAGAGGTTGAAGTAACTAAACTAAAAGTTTCTAAATAGCCCTGATGGTAACGAAGGCTTTAAAGTATCCCGAATAGGCTCAAAATTGCGTCAAAAATGTAAGAGGGTTAATATGAAGATAGTAACATGTAACAACAATAAAACAAGTGGGAATAGTGTTTAGATGGTCAACATCGCGAATAAATACGGAGCGGCCCATTCATGAAATGTAGAGCACAGCGAGGCAACCCCACTTCTCGCGAGGTCTAGAGTATGACTGAGTCTCACCCCACCCTGTACCTAACGCAACACACTCGCTACTCACATAACCACACCCTGCAACCGGCTTGCAGATGTTAGCACGAAAATATACCAATGAATAAGGGAATAACAGAGAAACTAGTTAATAATTAAAGGGGGGGGGGGAAGGAGGGGAATTTGACAGATGTGGAGATGTGATATGAGGTATGCGGGGGGGGGGGGGGGGGGGGGGGAAATTCTAGTGCTACTGGGGCCTTTAAAAAATTTTTTTTTAGGCCTACGATCTTAAGAGTCTCCCCGCAGTCACCCAGTAAAACCTCTTAAGAGTCTCCCGGCAGCTGCCGGGTTAACATGGGGAAATGGGTAGGCAAAATACTGGAAAATCAATCCCGCACGTGCCCACATGCACACGGTTAGACTTGGAGGGTTTCCAACTATTGGTATTGTTGTGTCGGATACTAAAGCAGTTCCCATACAAATCTGAAACCTCTAGGTGCCATAGGACAAGAGTAATTAACGTGAATGCAACCATTGCATCGCTGGGGTTTAGTGTTACATACGTAGGCGACGCATAACGTACGTCGCTAATACTACAGGAGTTAATTCCCAATTACACTTTATCATTTCTGTATGTCAGTTCTCGAAATCCAACTTCTACAGAGGTTCTTCCTCCCTCGCCACCACCACTCTATTACCATATGTACAGTATATCTCATTCGTCCATATTCAGGTTCTTCATTAATCTTAACCCGTCCAGCACCAGCGACGCGTCTGGCGCGTCGGCGATGTATGTAACGCACAGCCCCAGCGACGCGTCTGACGAGTCACCCTAATTGCTCCGACCGTAACCTCAGGTGTAGCCACTCGAGAGGGCTCAGATTTGTATGGGAACTGTGTACGTATCCCACGCAACCGTGCTGATGGTTGAAAACTCTCAAAGTCCACGTGCGTGCGCGTGAGCACGCAATAACCTGGTTTTTTGGGGTAATGCCTTCAATTTTGTACTCTTGTAAAATACATTTTCGGGGGCTCTGTAGGACCATTCTTTAAGCTTTTTGAGCGGTTTTTCGTGGTTTTTCCTTCATTCCTAACCCATTCGTTATTGTTTCTGGAATAAAACAATTTTTTGAAAACCGGCCGGGTTCTGGTGAACAAACAATACAAAACTAGCCGGGGCTCCACGGGTTAAGGTCCATCAGACTCCAAACAGAACCATTCACATCAACTCTCCCTCCATCTCTCGCGTCCGTCACTTCCATCCACCCATGAGATTAATATCAGATGAGATTAATATCAGACTGTCTAAAATTAAATTGAGAAGAGTGACTAAAAGGTTCATTGGTATTCCCCTGAATTTGAATATCTGTGTCGGGTCATCATTTATCTTTGTAAAGATAGCACAGATTAATAGTACGATTCTATTTTTTTTTATCGATTCTATTTCTGTTATCGACATATTTGTGGAATGTCTTTAATACCACATATCAATGGTGTATATCCAAGATTATGTGTATGTATTCACTGTATAACATATTATATAAGGCTTGGAAAGGTTGTGTCGGTGTAAACACTAAGTAACTAAAGTACTAAAGTAACTAGAATGATTTAATTATTTTCCCATAATTTTCGATTTGTACAAATTATAACACCGATCCCATTGTCCACTTTATCACTCTACAAGTAAGACCTTTCTACAATCAAGCATTTTAATATATATACCTGTTACATTAACCTTAACTACACGAATGAGCCTGTCAACACATTAGGCTAGTAAAAGGTATATGAACAATGTGTTTTATGCGAGTTGTAATTCCAATTTTAAACTCAAACAAGTGCTGCTCGTGGACAGCATGATATGCAATGGTCGGAACTGAGCGAGGAAGAAGTTAATTGATAGAACATGACGCAGGAGAGACATAATGTTAGAGTTTGACGAACATAGCTTGAATGTAAAGTGACAATAGTGTCAATAGGATTTTTTGTATACTGTAGTCACCATGCTTAACATGTAGTGTACTTATAACTATCTATGCATCTATCTATATTTATGAAATGATAAAGATCATGCTTGAAAAGACATATATTATACCTATTTTGTTTCTTAAGCATTAGGTTAAGCTTCAGGTCCTTTGAAATAAACAAATATTTCGTAGATTCAGATTCAGTATTTTTCAAGTTGTTCCCAAAATAAGAAAAGCCTGCCTAAAAGAATTCTCAAGTACATAAGGATTGCCAGAGGTTATTCATAAAAGCTCCCGGGTTTCAAGAATGCCCTTAGCTGCAGACACATTAAACTTAAGTTTGTTTTATGGAGCAGGAATAAATATATCTAGAATATAACGGGAGAGGAAAGATAAATTAGGTTAAAGTACATAATGAGTAATTTCTGAGTTGTAAAAGTCTGTCAAATCAAACACCTGTACATAACACCCTATAATTATTATGTTCAATACTATTTTCAATGTATATAGTATAGCAGGTGTGAGACCAAAGACGAATTGCCGCTGACTAGTGATAAGGTGCTGGGAGGAAGAATATTGGTGAGGCATGAAGATGAATTACGCAATGCAGAGTACTGTATATTAACGGAATACTAAGTGTTAATGAAAAGAATATCATTGTGGTTCACCAGACATTGCTACGAATAAATACCGAATGTCCAGCCGCGCTACAGATTATAATATGCACTGTAAATGTTTTCATTCTCATTTGTTATCCTGTGTCGTAAAATTCGTAATTTTACAAGGGTTTGGCAGACGTGGAGTGGCCATTAATCTAACGTGAGTCAGCTGTGAGTTTGTACTCTTCAGTGAACAGAATCTGGACAACTCTCAACATTGCAACATACTAAAGAAATTTTATAAGTGTGCCATTATATAATATTAGACAGCTTTAAAGATTAGTAAATATATTATGGTACTATATATAAGCTATATATAAGCTCAGGCTATTAACAATTAGGTTACTCTATGTAATCGATCTACGTCACAATAAAGTGTATCACACCCATGACGAATTATACAATTAATTCATAAATATATTAGATTATAGAGAACCAAAGACATGTGCCGGTATCCATACTACTTCTAGGTAATATACTGTACTATAATAGTAAATACACTATTAGTGTATGGTACCTATTATGATGGAAAGATAGATGGGGAGTTGCAGGAATGGTGATAGTAGGTTAGTAGTGATGGACATATAAATGAGTAAGGAGAGGTAAGTGGCTAAGTTAGGTAACAAGTAATTTTTAAAATAACAAGTCAAAATCAAATATCATATTGGTACTAATGAAAATGTATAAAGTCTTGGTATGGTAAAAGGATAACTTTCTGTGAATGCTGTGTACGAAATTATGGGCACAATTATATTAAAAACATATTTTTATAAACTACATTAAACTCTGTGTAAGAGACTGTGTACTAATCTTGTGTACGAAACTCCATATACGTAACCCATTGTTTTAGTAACTCAAAAGTGTAAAAAAAAAAAAATCATTGTGTACGAAACCCCGTATGTGCGAAACTCCCTGTTTATGAAATTAATTGTGTACGAAACTGTGTTTTAAACTCATTGTGTAAGAAACTCACAGTTATGAAACCTATTGTGTAGGAAACTGGCTGTTTAAGAAACTCCCGGTGTAGGCTACTTGACTCTGGTAAGTTACGGATGCACGACAACTATGACACGACTCCTGTGCTTTAAACATAGTCAGATGGTAGTTACAATATATGATTGAACCATGTGAATTAAATTGCTACACAATATGGTATAAATACCTTGGTTGCCGTGGTGTTGGTAGCCCTGCTACTCAGTGCTGGCAGCCCTGCCACCCAGTGTTGGCAACCCTGCGGCGTCATCCCGGGTTGTCTGGCCTGAAACATAAAATATAATATTAGTCTACTTATAACATACCTTTTTTAAATCAACCAGTACACAAAAACACCTTATACATCCAAGAGGCACATACATCGCTTACACATCTCATGTTGATGGATTATTAATATCATGTGTAATTTAAAATACAGACTAGGCCTCATCGATAATTACAAAATATATATACAAAATATGGTAGCATTCAAGGAGACTACATCGGACTCATCATCTTCTTCTTCTTACCTCTGACCGGGTATAAGCTATCCTAGTGTTTATTAGTCTATACCCCTTTGAAAGGACATTAGCCTAACCTAACAACCTTACCTAACCTATCCTAGAATTATGGGTGGGGGCTGCCGCCCCCACACCCCTGCTATTTGATATTTTTGACAGATTTTTGGTGTATTTTTCTGTGAAAAGGGTATTTTTTCAATTTTCCAATAACGAAAATCCTCCATGCGGACTATATGGAGAAAAATATGGCGAATCTGTTGGTGCCTATTTTCCCTAATAAATTGTTTCTAATAAGGCGGATGTAGTGTCCTTGAAGATTATCCAAAATATACATACAGTATATACATGTTAAAATGTATCTCCCGGCCGTCTGCCTCCCTGTGAATAACCTTGGAAACTGGTTATAAACTTATGTAAACATCCTGCTGACAGTCAATCAAACTTACAGACAAACTATTAAACTTAGCCTCACCTTCATATTAACGTTGTAATAGTGACACATTAACACCTTTACTACCAGAGCTCCTTCCTAAGATGAACAAACCCGTCTGATATTAGTCAGGAAACATTGAAGTATCAGTGCTAAACATATACAACTGTTTTACTGTTCCCTAATATATATTGGATGCAGTAGCTATTACCTTTGTGAAATGTTAACATTCTAACTACTATTTTTGGCATGCAAAATAAGCAACGTCATTATATATTTTTGTATAATTATGATAAGAGATTCAATGTGCCGGGATTGTATTGATATATAAAGATAACTATATTAAGTGAGGACCGCCAAGTGATGGACGAGAGTGACAGATTGATTTGTGAGAGTGAAGAGTCATTATGAGAGATAACAAAAAATAAAACATTATTGTGAGGTATACAAACAAATGTTTAGAGAAGCAAAACCACCAGTTCGGATAATATGCAAGGAAGATGTTGGAGACAGACTCACATAACATAAACTAGACAAATAAAGACAAATTGTTGGCAACAAACATTGTTGCACTAACGGCAATCGTCTGGCGGTAGCTAATAAACACAATGTGTACGAAACTCATTGTGTACGATACCCATTATTCAAAATATACTAATGTGTACGATACCATTGCGTACGAAACACAATGTGTACAAACCCATTGTGTACGAAACCCATTAACCCTTTGAGTACCAGCGACGTGTTTTATATTTTATTCTAGCTATATTTAGACGATATTATGCAGCTATGGAAGGATCTGTGGTAGTTAAATGGTTTGTTGAGGTAGTTTGAAGCCTCATTATTGCTAGAGGTCCTTCCTAAGCTGACTACAATCGTCTAATAGTTGCCAGGAAGTGATAAATAGGACGTCCCTGGTACAGAATGGGTTAAGTACGAAAATCATTATGTACGAAACTTAATGTTTGCCCAACCCAATTGTGTTTATGAAACTTCTGGTGCACGACATCTGTGACACCTGGACTCCTGAGTTTTAAAATGAGTCTGATGGTAGTTACAAGATATGTTAAGAGTCGTGCTATGAGTGATATTGTTAAATTTAGTATGATTACAACAATATAATACCTTAATTGTCGTGGTATTGGCAGCCCTGCCACTCAGTGTTGGTAACCCTGCGGCGTCATCCTGGGCTGTCTGGCCTGAAACATAAATTACATTATAGCCTACTTATAATAGACTTCTAAATCAATCATTACACAATAATAACACCTACATCCAAAACACGAACACACATGGCTTTCGAATCTCGGGATGTTGGATTAAAAGGAAAATGTGGGGCAGAAAATTAATAAGGAGAGGGATTTAATAAGATGGGAGCACGGATGGGAATCGTCACTGCCAACCAAGCAGGCATTTAAACTCGGCTATATCGTGTATTTTACCTCTCATCTAGCGTCTTCATACGATCTAAAATATCAATAATAATGCAATATAACAACACAGTAAAGGCTTGTACAATATAATGCACTTACAGTCCCGGGAAGTGAAGAAATATATCAGAGCCGTGAACAACACTACTTCACTCTACAAAGAACAAAGCGGTGGACTCATCACCCTGGTACACAAAGAAATATCATACATAGTAACCAGTGTACAAACCAAATCACTCCTCCCCCCAAATGATAACACAACAGAAATACAGTCAATTAAAATACGCACTGGTAACAACTCCAACATAACCATCATAAACACATACATCCCTCCCCAAACATCCCCTACAGTACCAAATGAATACAGACCACACTTACAAACACATCACAAACACCCCACACACCCCACACATCATCCTGGGTGGTGACTTCAACGCCAAGACGTCGGCCTGGTTTGTCGACAACCCCGACACAGACAGAGGGCTGGTACTACAAAACCAAACCGATAACCTCATCATCCTTAACGACATCCATCAACATACCCATATTCCTCACCAAGCCCTCTATAACCCATCATCTCCAGACATCACCTTTTGCTCCCCAGAACTCGCCCCCACAACATCCTGGAGGGTGGTCAGAACCTTAGGCTCTGACCACCTCCCGATCATTATCACCACCAAAACCAGACTCACCCCAGCTAGCCACAAACACACACACCAATTATAAAAGAGCTAACTGGGAAGCATTCACAAATGAGACAGAACAACACTTCACAACTCTAAACAGTACACCCATCACTAACATCAACAATGCTGTACACATACTCAATAAAACTATCCAAAACGCTGACAAGAAACACATTCCAAGAGGTAACAGAAAAAGACACAACCCCAACTTCACACCAGAAATTCAAAACCTCATCAGACAACGCGACATACTGAAACACTCCCCAGCACCCCACACACAAGACATCACACAACAAATTCAAGCACTCAACACCCAAACTAACAACAAAATACAAGAACAACAAAAACTAAATTGGAATAACTTCCTACAAACACTTGATCACAAAACAAACCCCAAAAAACTATACAAAACACTAAACAGCATCACACTTTCCAACAGCAACACAACACAATCACATGCTGCAATCACAACAACAGACTCTACTCCTTCATGTAAACAACAAGCAAACACTCTCATCAATCACTTCTCACATGTCAGCCACCTAAAACCTCACAAAGACGACCGACGTGTCATCCGACGTAAGAGACAATTCCCCACAGACCCTGACTATACACCCTTCACCAATCACCAGACAAAGCATATCATCAACAATCTCAAGCACTCACCCGCCTGTGGCCTAGACAACATAAGCAACATACACCTCAGACACCTGGGACCACAAGGCATACAAGCACTCACTAACATATCAAACTACAGCTATTCACACAACACAATACCAGACATTTGGAAGCATGGTATCATCATCATCACATTCCCCAAACCCAACAAAGACCCCACGCTACCCTCCTCGCACCGCCCCATCACACTCCTTTGCTCCCCCTCCAAAGTCATGGAACGCCTAGTATTACAACTAATTACACCTGACCTACCCCTAGCTCCAACACAACATGGCTTTAGGCCACTGCACTCCACAAACACTCTTCTCACAGACCTTACACAAAGAGCTTTCGACGGCATCAATTCAGCTAGACCACCACACAGATCACTATTAGCCACACTCGACATTAGTAAAGCCTTCGATGCCATCCCCCGCCACAACCTAACAAACAAAATCTACAACACAAACATGCACAACAACACAAAACGGTGGCTGGCCAACTTCCTAGCAGGCAGATGTGCACACGTATCTTTTGCCGGTCAGTCCTCTAAAATCAGAAACTTTCCAAACGGAGTCCCACAAGGATCCGTCCTATCGCCCGCACTCTTCAATCTGTACATGCACGATATAACTACACCCAATACGCCCCAAATAAACTTAGCCTCCTATGCAGATGACATAACACTCACATGCACACACCATGACCCAAAAAGAGCAACAGATCTCCTTCAACCCTATCTCAACACACTACATGGCTGGTGCACTACAAACAGACTTAATCTAACCCCCGCCAAATCCACCGCAACCCTGCTCACAAGTTGGACAGGAGAACACGAATACATCCCTCAACTCACCATAGACAACACACACCCCTAACACATACACACACACCCAAAATCCTAGGAGTAACATATGATACTCATATGACATTCAAACAGCACACCACAAACATTAAAAAGAAACTGACACCCAGACTTAACGCCCTCAGGTCACTTGCTCACACAAAATTTGGACACAACAAAGAAACTACCACCACAGTATATAAACAATACATAAGATCAGTGATGGAATACGCAAGCCCAGCCTGGGCTTCTAACCTAGCTGAAACACATCATAAGACCTTACAGACTATTCAAAACAAAGCCCTGAAGATCATTACAGGCTGCACAGCTACTGCACCCACAGATCACCTACATCAAGAAACCAAAATCCTCAAAGTCAAAGACCATCTGGACATGAGAGGCACTCAATTCCTGGCAGCAGCCTCCACGAACCAAGACCACCCACTAAACTACATGGCAACACACCCACAGACACCAAGAAATATCAAAACAACACCCAGCACACGGTATCACACACAATTATTGTCCTCTCTCCCTCCCTGCCCACCCCGAACCAACTTCCAGAAGCACATCCATACTCATATCTCTCACCGATCCATCCACTCACTCACAGACAACACGCAGCTGCATGCACGACCTCCCGAAATCCATCCTTCCGAATCCTCCCTTCCTCGCGAGGACAGAGTCCACCTGGCCAGGCTGAGATGCGGACACCATCCAGCTCTCCTGAGCTATCAGAAGAGACTGGATGACTCCGTTGTCGGCACCTGCCCGGGATGTAACACAGCACCCCATACCATTAAACACATCATAGAAGACTGCATTTCACACAACCACTTACGCCAACAACACAATCTACACTCAATGAGAGCTCTGTGGGAAAGCCCGATCGTGGCCATGGCCTTTCTCAGGGACTCGGGGCTGTTCGGCCAGGCAGCTTAGGGAACAACAACAACAACAACAACAAAGAACACTGCGCGACTGAGGCTGCTGCAGGACTGAGGCATTCAAGCCCCACGTGTTCGAACTGATTCCTTCAACACTATGTTTGTTGTTTTAGTAAAATATCACCTACTGCGCTATATGTATGTTAATACATAATATGGTGAAATGAAATATGATACTCATATGACATTCAAACAGCACACCACAAACATTAAAAAGAAACTGACACCCAGACTTAACGCCCTCAGGTCACTTGCTCACACAAAATTTGGACACAACAAAGAAACTACCACCACAGTATATAAACAATACATAAGATCAGTGATGGAATACGCAAGCCCAGCCTGGGCTTCTAACCTAGCTGAAACACATCATAAGACAATGAGAATGAGAATAAAACAATGAGAATAAGACATCATAAGAAATATGATACACAATGAAATATGGTGTATTCTGAAATAGATATGTGGCAGTATTGACGATAATAATTTTCCAAATAAATAATGCTCATCATATATTATACAATAACGTGCAAGTATTAGAACACAGGTTAAGTCATTGCCACTTCTTGATAATTAGATGGTATTATTCTAATAATTAGTAATTCATACATTAGTTGCATACTTATCTTGAATGTATCTTTAGTTACATAGGCTATCTTGCCAATGTGATCTAAATGTAGATTCAGTAGGCTACTAATGATTTAAAGGAGTCATGTATACAGCAAAATACGAAACCTGCTTCCTGACTAAGTGAAGGTAACAATATAATCCAAAACTTCTACTCTCACCATGGTTATGATATACTGTATAATAAATGGTTATAAATAATATTCCAAATTATCTAGCCTAACTATCAGTCCAGCGAGAGGTTGGTGTTCCCGGAGATATGGAGGTGACAGAGGAACATCTACACTTCCATAAATACTGCGTTATATCGTGTTTGCAACTTTACTCAGATCAATGTCGGAGTAAACTGGTCAACTAACATCAACGGCATCAACTCAGCTAGACCACCACACAGATCACTATTAGCCACACTCGACATTAGTAAAGCCTTCGATGCCATCCCCCGCCACAACCTAACAAACAAAATCTACAACACAAACATGCACAACAACACAAAAAGGTGGCTGGCCAACTTCCTAGCAGGCAGATGTGCACACGTATCTTTTGCCGGTCAGTCATCTAAAATCAGAAACTTTCCAAACGGAGTCCCACAAGGATCCGTCCTATCGCCCGCACTCTTCAATCTGTACATGCACGATATAACTACACCCAATACGCCCCAAATAAACTTAGCCTCCTATGCAGATGACATAACACTCACATGCACACACCATGACCCAAGAAGAGCAACAGATCTCCTTCAACCCTATCTCAACACACTACATGGCTGGTGCACTACAAACAGACTTAATCTAGCCCCAGCCAAATCCACCGCAACCCTGCTCACAAGGTCCAGTGAACACGAATACATCCCTCAACTCACCATAAACAACACACCCCTAACACATACACACACACCCAAAATCCTAGGAGTAACATATGATACTCATATGACATTCAAACAGCACACCACAAACATTAAAAAGAAACTGACACCCAGACTTAACGCCCTCAGGTCACTTGCTCACCACAAAATTTGGACACAACAAAGAAACTACCACCACAGTATATAAACAATACATTAGATCAGTAATGGAATACGCAAGCCCAGCCTGGGCTTCTAACCTAGCTGAAACACATCATAAGACCTTACAGACTATTCAAAACAAAGCCCTGAAGATCATTACAGGCTGCACAGCTACTGCACCCACAGATCATCTACATCAAGAAACCAAAATCCTCAAAGTCAAAGATCATCTGGACATGAGAGGCACTCAATTCCTGGCAGCAGCCTCCACGAACCAAGACCACCCACTAAACTACATGGCAACACACCCACAGACACCAAGAAATATCAAAACAACACCCAGCACACGGTATCACACACAATTATTGTCCTCTCTCCCTCCCTGCCCACCCCGAACCAACTTCCAGAAGCATATCCATACTCATATCTCTCGCCAATCCATCCACTCACTCACAGACAACACGCAGCTGCATGCACGACCTCCCGAAATCCATCCTTCCGAATCCTCCCTCCCTCGCGAGGACAGAGTCCACCTGGCCAGGCTGAGATGCGGACAACATCCAGCTCTCCTGAGCTATCAGAAGAGACTGGATGACTCCGTTGTCGACGCCTGCCCGGGATGTAACACAGCACCCCATACCATTAAACACATCATCGAAGACTGCATTTCACACAACCACTTACGCCAACAACACAACCTACACTCAATGAGAGCTCTGTGGGAAAGCCCGATCGTGGCCATGGCCTTCCTCAGGGACTCGGGCTGTTCGGCCAGGCAGATTAGGGAACAACAACAACAACAACAACTAACATAGCTATGTGCAATTATTTACCATTGTAGTGATGACCTAGGTAATACGTGAGAATGATGATGTAGTAATTATGCTTTATTCTTATCATATTACGTGAGGTGAGTAGCCTACTATCTCAGGTGATGAAGTTTATTATATTACGTGAGGTGTGTAGCCTACTATCTCAGGTGATGAAGTTTATTATATTACGTGAGGTGTGTAGCCTACTATCTCAGATGATGAAGTTTATTATATTACGTGAGGTGTGTAGCCTACTATCTCAGGTGATGAAGTTTATTATATTACGTGAGGTGTGTAGCCTACTATCTCAGGTGATGAAGTTTATTATATTACGTGAGGTGTGTAGCCTACTATCTCAGTGATGAAGTTTATTATATTACGTGAGGTGTTTAGCCTACTATCTCAGGTGATGAAGTTTATTTATTACGTGAGGTGTTTAGCCTACTATCTCAGGTGATAAAGTTTATTATACTATGTGAGGCTTACCCGCACTTGTTTTGTTAATTGATGTACCCGGTATAGTAAACGATATGACTATAGACAGTTGTTACTGTTTGTGGTGCGGCATACACACGGATGTTCTGGATAAATGGTGATATGATCCGTATTTACATTACTGATCTGTTAAGGGTGTCCCTCTCTTATATGGCAATTATGTGTATTATCATCTGTTAAATAACCTACCGCCAGTTGGTTATATTAATCTTAAGAAAGCACACTAATAATTGAGAGCTAAAACCTAATGTTCATTGTGTTACATTATTCGAAACTACCTTTCCATTAATCTTTCCTTATTCAATAAATGTATTAAATATGATGGGATAATTTTACATCCATTTTTTTGATCATGTTAGTAAATAATCTAGTTGAATATAATAATCTGGTGGTAATTACCGTAACTAAATATAGTCAATAATCCACATTGAAGACAACTAATATATTTGTTAGAAGAAAACAAACACGCAGAGTTAATTAAGGGTGAGAAGTTGTTCAACTTATATTTAAAATCACTGCTAAAATCAGGAGTTCCATATTTTTTGTTTTCTATGTGAATGAGGGAGACAAAAGACAGAACTGCCTGCAGCGAGTGCCTCCCCCAGAGTTGAAAGAGTGACAGGGCCAAAATCAAGTGACGTTCGAGCTAAAATGCCTGGACACAAGAAGTTTGAAGCAATTCAAGTCATAGGAAGAGAGAAAGACTGATTCTGAGAGAGAGTTCCAGAGCTCAGCAGTTGAATAGAAGAAAGTCTGAGAACAGTGTTTCACTCTTAGGTTGGAGAGTTGCACAGAGTTAATATTATATGTTAATATTTGGCGGTTAAGCAGAACTATTTATAGGGTTAAGTCAATCAAGTAGGCTAGGCTGCGGGTACTGATCTACACACCATTGTCCTTTGGGGCCCGGGGATGGTGAGTAACAGCTTGGTAGATGGGGGATACTGGATGTATTCAAGTTACCCCAGTTAACTACCCGGATGGGATGGCAAACATGTCTCCTAACTATTGCATACGTTATAATATACTGCTAGGGGATCTAAGTCTGGTGTTATCAATTATGAACGAAGCCTGTGTGTTACGGGATGCACAGGGAACACGGTTGACGATTAACTATTTTCCACTTGTTGACATCTGTCTATTTTCCATGATGAAAATGCAACTGTTAACAAAATGTGTTTTCTTATAATACGAACAATGGTCGTTTTGTTTTTCTGAACTTTTTAAAACACAGCAAACCTACTGTAATATACAGGTGTACTGTATATATATATATATATATATATATATATATATATATATATATATATATATATATATATATATATATATACCTGGAACCTCTGTCCTCTCCACATTGAACCTTTTAATCTCTCTTTTTCGTGGCCATTATCTCCCAGATCTGGTTTCCTGTGTTACGTAAAGCTCCGGAACCCTCGCCCCTCCTCCACATCTATTATAAAGACCTTTTATATGCACTTGTGTATGAACATGGAATAAACTGTGTGTATGGGCATACTTGTGTGTCTACATCATACTACATGTGTGTTTTAGTGAACACAGAACTAATATTAAGGATCTAAATATGCAATACAAAAATCAATATATTGACAGTCACAAATAGATACTTACACACATAAATACATTAAAGACAGTAAAGTATATATATATACGCACATGTAAAATATATCAACTTACATACATCCCCTACATGAGCTAACACACGCTTAAATGGTAACGCAAGATCTATAGTTCAAATTCAACACTATGCACTTATACTTATACAACACTTATACTTATACAACACTTATACTTATACAACACGTATACGTATACAACACTATGCACTTATACTTATACAACACTTATACTTATACAACACTTATATGTGATCTCTAACACATATTAAGTCATATACACGCACCCGATTTAACACATTCAAAAACTTATTTACGCATACTATTTTTGTGGGAAGTGTGCATGGTGTTCATATCTCACCAGGTACCATCAAAGACACATTAGGATACATTACCAGCCCAGCAAGGTGAGGGTGTGGTGAGGTTATGGTGATATTGTGGTGTTGGTGAGGTTGTGGTAAAGCGTAATTGTGGTGATGTGAGGTAGTGGTGACATTATTCGTTCAAACTTGTGATTAGTTGAGGTAGCCAACACATTGTCCATAAAACATAGTGTGACTACATGCATAGTCTTTTCCAAGGTCAATAAAAAGGTCCTCAACAAAGTACCAACATTGCTAGCATATAGATCCACCTCCCAATTTAGGCCATTTGGATGACAGACAATTAGGGGAGATGTGTTGTCATACAGATAGATAGGAGTATGACATAACTTAAGAGATACATAGATATATTGTGTTCTAACATTATACCTATGGTGCAGGATTGTATAGTTTATCAATCACGTCCTATAGTCTATTAGGGGAGATGTGTTGTTATACAGATAGATAGGAGTAGAGAATTAAATCTATTTCCTTTAACCCAGCGCAGATTAATAGGTGACTTAATTCAAGTGTTGAAAATCATCAAAGGCATCGACAATATGAACTGTAGTAAGTACTTCACTATCGACCAGTCTAATTACACGCGGGGAAACGGTTGCAAAATTATTGGTAAATCTTTTAACTCCCACGAATCTAAGAATTTCTTCTTCAATCGAGTTGTCAACTTGTGGAATGGGCTTCCCCGAAACGTTATAGACTGCATCACCGTTGATTCATTTAAACTCCGCCTAGACAAATATCTCGCATCAAACCCGCGACTGACTGCGTTTGTAAATGAATAACTTTATTTTATCCCCCCCTCAGTTACTAACCCATCTGTCCCCTACTAACTTCCTAATCCTGCCACAGACATTAGTTCCAGGGCAGTAATTCCCTTTCCAATGTTCCCTTACCCACTCTAAACCACTGTTTGGACACTTGATCCTCAGTGTTTTGGAGGACAAGCAACCTAGAAGGGTCACTAGATCTGTTGTTGCTTGATTTCCTTTGTACTCCTTTGTACTTTGAGTATGACATAACTTAAGAGATACATAGATATATTGTGTTCTAGCATTATACCTATGGTGCAAGATTGTATAGTTTATCAATCACGTCCTATAGTCTATTCGCTGTAAGTAGGCGATAAATCATGACCTCTAACCTCTGTAACTCAAAAACGACTTGAGTAATCAAGCTGATAGTTCTACCATTTGGGAAGAGTCAGCCAAGGAAGAGACGTGGTAAATCACAGCCAATTTTCTCTAGCCTTTTTTTATTTACAGAGCATATAAATCATGATTTATCGCCTACTTACAGTGAATAGACTATAGTACGCCAGCGATCACACATTTAACACATGACACACGTACAGGAACGTACATAAGAAAATGGGAGTCTGCAGAAAGCCGATTGGCCTAAGCAAGGCAGATCCCTGTCCCACACAACCCCAATTACAAAGCCCAATTATAGGCTCAACACTCTAATACCCTGAGGATCATCTTACCAAAACGGTTAGAGATTAACGCAGGATTACGGGGGTCTGCAGAGCGCTGATTGGCCCAACCCTGCTGATCCCCCTTCACACCCAACCCTTCTCGTCCATATGCTTATCCAATTTTATCTTAAAGCTCCCTATCGTTTTTAATCCCACTATAGCACTTGGTAGTCCATTCCACCCATCTACAACTCTGTTACCAAACCAATATTTGCCTATATCTTTTCTGAAACGAAATTTATCTAATTTGAAACCATTGGTACGAGTTCTTTCGCTATCACTGAGCTTTAGTACATTTGTCATGTCCCCTTTGTTAATCCCACTAACCCACTTGAACACCTCTATCATATCCCCTCTAACTCTGCGTCTCTCTAACGAATGTAAGCCTAATTTCTTCAACCTTTCTTATCCCCAGAGCTACTACTCTTTGGAATTCACTTCCCTCGAATTGCTTTCCACAAACTTACAATCAACAAATGTTTAAATCCAGTTGTTACAAACATTTTATGAATGGAGGATGCCTTTAGGCACATGGACCTTTTTGTTTTATCTGTGTTTTTCCTTCCTCCGTTCATTGTCTCTTAAAAAAAAAAAAAAAAAAAAATACGGAAGATTTCTAATATTATGGATCATTTTTGTCATTCTACGTTGTACTCTCTCCAATGAATCTATGTCCATTCTGTAATAAGGACACCAAAATTGAACAGCATAATCCATATGGGGTCTCACTAATGACAAGTAAAGTTTTAAGATAACATCAGCAGTTCTGTTACTCACACTCCTAGAGATGAACCCGAGAATCCTCTGTACGTACACACAGACTGCGAAGAGCCCTACCACTTGACGCTCACTTGGTGTTGCATAATTAGCAGCACACAGGAATGCCACATTATTCAATTATCATAAATCAGCGATGGCTAGAATATTAATGACATGCTTTTAAAATATTGATGTCGATGTTTCGTTCGAGAACAAAACACAAATAAAAAACGTTGGACAAAAATGCTCTAACTTTGTTCAGGCGTGATTAGGAGGAGAAAGGAAAATGAGGTGGCAGGAGAAGAACACATAACACTTCGCCCACAAAAAGCAAGCACACAAGTATTCAAAAGTATACCATTCACTCATCAGCCCCCGGAATAAATGGCTTCACCCAAGATGTTATACTTCCAGAAAAGGTCTTTTCACATCAACATCTGGGATAAAGACCTTCAAGGTTTGTCATTTAAAAGGGTCCAGAAACCTTCATGTATTCTCTGTAACATACTTCCTCCATGCATTCCTGGTATTTGCTAATTATTTGTTTTACTATTTACTAGCCATTTATTTTGTTCTTAATATAAATATGCATTGTATATAATATGGAGATTGATTTTTTCACCTGTGAATTCAGACCGATTTATGGTCTGGTATAGGTTGAGCGATTTCATAAACAAGGTTGATAGATAACACACCCACCCACCCACCCACCCACACCCACACACACACACACAGAAAGACAAATAATCAATAACAAACACATTCACTGAACATACCCTCCACCACCACCCCCTGCCAGCGAAAAAACTTTGCACATAATGTCCAAGTGATACTAAATATGATTTACTAATAAGCGGCCAAACAAAACTATACACCCACTCAGAATAGTTATCAAATTCCATATAGATATATAGATATAGATTCACCAACACAATCTTTCTCTTTTATTCTAGTTTATAGTGTTAATATTCTTCATTTCACAATAACATTATATTTCTCCCCTCCATCTTTCAACCGAGCGCTCCACGATATATTGTTCAATACGTATTTCATCTTGTTCGTACTGCTCATACACTATCTCCTTAAAGCTTTATAAGTTCTTCACTTATAATTTGTATTTGTCCCTTCTGCCCATCGCTCTTCCTCCTTTTCTTTATTATTGCTATAATTCATATCAATGTGACAATGTCCCCCAACTCTGTTCGTTATTTACGTTCTCTCAATCTCTCCCCCATGTCCTCTATATCTTCTATATCTTCATAATCATCTCCTATCCCCATTTTAGAAATACACCTTTTATCCTCGACCTGCTCTTTATGCATATCTTCCTAATCCATATCTTCCTTCTCCCCTTCTCCTCTCTCTCTCTCTCTCTCTCTCTCTCTCTCTCTCTCTCTCCCACACACACACTCAATGTACGATTCTAGGTTCTCGCTAATGAGATTCCAATGCGGCTGAGAGTAACACGAGAGCCTATTGTCGAACAGATACAATGTATACACCACCAGATATATTATAATTGCCTGTTATACTGTATATTAACAATCTTATTATACACTTGTAAACCAACAGAACGACAATGCCACTCTCTGATAATCTTGTTCCCTAACTGTATCGAATTTTTTTACTAAGGCAACTTTGTTATCTCCGTGGGCGATGATATATTTGTTAATACCTACCACAACATACTGACTACTGACAACATTCCTCCCAACCAATTAGTCAACGTATCTGATTCACTGACGAATTGAACAATTTTCTTTACATCACAACAGTTTCCCTGACAACAACAACAACCCACCAGCGTAACAACATTTGTGGCTCCCTGACAACCTTCCTACCTGCCAGTTTGATATAATTTACCTTACCCTAACACACTTTATACTACCAATTCTCGAGGGAAAACTTCTAAAAGGTGAACCTTTATCAAAGTCCTAAAGTCCTTACTGAAATAGGAGAGAGAGAGAGAGAGAGAGAGAGAGAGAGAGAGAGAGAGAGAGAGAGAATAACACCATTAACCCATTCAGTACCAGGGTCGTCCTTTTCATCATATTCTGGCGACTATTAGACGATTGTATTCAGCTTAGGAAAAACCTCCAGCAGTTAATAAGGCTTCAAACTATGCCAGCCAACCCTTTTTGATTACCACATATCCTTCCTAAGCTGCAAAATATCGTCTATATATAGCTAGAATATATATAACACACGTCACTGGTACTCAAAGGGTTAACATCACCATATACCTCAGTGTCAACACCACCACCACCACCAGGCCTCCCACACCACCACCACCACCAGGCCTCCCACACACCACCACCAACAACACCACCACCACCACCAGGCCTCCCACACACCCCCACCACCACCAGGCCTCCCACACACCCACACCACCACCACCACCAGGCCTCCCACACCACCACCACCACCAACAACACCACCACCATCACCACCACCAGGCCTCCCACACACCCACCATCACCAACAACAACACCACCACCACCAACAACACTACTACTACCACCACCACCAACAACAACAACACCACCACCACCACCAACAACACCACCACCACCACCAACAACAACACCACCACCACCAACAACACTACTACTACCACCACCATCACCAACAACACTACTACTACTACCACCACCACCAACAACACCACCACCACCAACAACACCACCACCACCACCACCAACAACAACAACAACAACACCACCACTACCACCACCACCAACAACACCACCACCAACAACACCACCACCACCACCACCACCAGGCCTCCCACACACCCACACGGTAACTCAATATAACATTTTGGGATCAGTCAGTCATGATCAATTAATCGTCCATTCATTCTTCATTTACAATCATTCACTTCGATATTTTTACTTGTTTCACATTGTATCCAGTATTTCCTTTTTCAAATTTCCTTTTGTTCATAAATGTTATATTTATAATATATATATATATATATATATATATATATATATATATATATATATATATATATATATATATATATATACCGGGTATATATATATATATATATATATATATATATATGGTATGTACATATACATATATATATATATAGATATATATATATATATATATATATATATATATACCGGTATATATATATATATATATATATATATATATATATATATATATATATATATATATATATATATATATATATCACATCCTTTAATAATCAGTTGCAATTTATATACCAATAAAATGTGCTTCGTTGTGCATAGCCCTTTAATCTTCACTTGCATTACATTAATTAATTGTACAATATATTTTGTTTATTTTCGCTTTATAATATATCAAATATAGAAAACAATAAACAGCAACACATCTATTTCTAAAAGATTGCTTACACTTCCTAAGCCATCATTTATGGAACAAATAGTATATAGCCTCGTAACAATGCATTATCCGACCCACATAGCCCATCAAAAACAACAACATACAATTATGTTGATATCCAATAATTCCCGAAATTGTGTTTGTTTCACTTTGACCCCAGTAAGATATTAATATTCAGTGTAACATCCCATGCACACTATGGCTGCAGGTGAATCATTCTCTCTCTCTCTCTCTCTCCTGTTAATTAGTAATTACCCTCTCAAAAGCCAAGTGAAATAAAGTGCATCGACCATTGTGAGAGCAGAACTGGGGTAATAAGAGAGTAATTCAGGGGTAATGACTGAATGGTGGGTGGCTGATTGGGAGAGAGAGAGAGCGGGGTTGAGGAATTATATTTTCTCTAACTCGCCATATATATACTGTTTGTATTTAAATGTTCTCTGGCAATTCATATATATATATATATATATATATATATTAATGACCCAAGATATGGTGTGCTTTCCAGGGTACAACACAACAGTGTGTTTCAGTAATCCTTCACATACAAGTGGTATTTGAATTCCACTGGCGCAAAATATTTACTGAATGCTTCATTGTAGGATTTCCTGGAAGGTCCTTGTCTAACAAGAGAGATATCACAACACAAACGTTAACTGTACACCTGGTGATAACTTTGTGTAACACAGTTTCAATAAAAAACCTGCCACACATATTATCAGTGCATCATGTTAAGTCGTAATAGTAAATATAGCAACAAGACGAAAAAAGACCTAGACAAATAGTGGATAAGTGGAGAGAACACGATGAGTATGTGGAAATGGTAGCGGGTCTAAAGGATATGGAAGCAAGTGGAAATTGAGGAAATACAAAGTGGTAGAAATGAAACTAACAAAAAGCAAGGAACATTTTAATGGAATGGGCGAGAGAAGTACAGCAATAAGGGTGAGGGGAGAGAGGAGGGATGAATGTAAAGAGATTAACTGTCAAATGAAAGGGAAAGAGTCAATTTTTTAAGTTGTGTTTCCGAGAGAGAGAGAGAGAGTGTGTGTGTATGTGTGTTAGAGTTAGTAACATGGGTAACACACAACTATATTTATGGTTGCGCTGAAGAAACCGTTTTATCAACTCACAATCCGTACCCTAGTGATCACTTACCCAACCTAATAACAGCTTAATATCTCCAATCCCCTCGAACACCTCCTAGGTTTAACTAACTAAAAGCTGACTGGTCGAAATTTGGGCTTCACATCAGGAATGTCCCTTCTTTTGTGCCTCGAGACCAAAATGATTTGAATGATAGCTTTATCGATTTCATTAAACAGGCAGCCAGCAAACCAGTCCTCTTCTCTTCATCTCGTCCTATGAAAAGACGTGTCCCTTGGTGGAATTATTCCCTCCAAACCTTAGTTTGTCAGAAACGTGCCATTGGACACAGGCTCCATAGACTTAACTCCAGATATCAATGCTTATCGGTGGCTCATCC
>CM064573.1:7307138-7381368 GCA_032716605.1 Paralithodes platypus
TATATACGTCCATAAGAACTAGGAGGAGGATGTCAAATATATACGTCCATAAGACAACTAGGAGGAGGATGTCAATATATATCTGTCCATAAGAAACTAGGAGGAGGATGTCAAATATATACGTCCATAAGAACTAGAAGGAGGATGTTTCAAACTATATACGTCCATAAGAACTAGGAGGAGGATGTCAAATATATACGTACATAAGAAACTAGGAGGAGGATGTCAAATATATACGTCCATAAGAAACTAGAAGGAGGATGTCAAATTATATACGTCCATCAAGAACTAGGAGGAGGATGTCAAATATATACGTCCATAAGAACTAGGAGGCGGTTATGTCAAATATATACGTCCATAAGAACTAGGAGGAGGATGTCAAATATCTACGTCCATAAGAACTAGAAGGAGGTATGTCAAATATATACGTCCATAAGAACTAGGAGGAGGATTCATATAGACGTCCATAAGACTAGAAGGATGATGGTCAAATATATCACTTCCCTAAGAACGAGGATGGATGTCAAATATATACGTCCATAAGAACTATGAGGAGGATGTGGGCAAATATATACGTCCATAAGAACGATGAGGAGGATGTCAAATATATTACGTCCATAAGAACTAGAAGGAGGAATGTCAAATATATACGTCCATAAGAACTAGGAGGAGGATGTCCAAGTATATACGTCCATAAGAACTAGGAGGAGGATGTCAAATATATACGTCCATAAGAAACTAGGGCGGCAGGATGTCAAATATATACGTTCCATTAAAGAAACTAGGGAGGAGGATGTCAATATATATACGTACCATAAGAACTAGGAGGAGGATGTCAAATATATACGTCCCATAAGAAAACTAGGAAGGAGGATGTCAAATATAACGTCCATAAGAAACTAGAAGGGAGGGGATGTCAAAATATATACGTCCCATAAGAAATAGGAGGAGGATGTCAAATAATACGTCCCTAAGAAACCTAGGAAGGAGGATCTGTCAAATATATACTTCCATTAAGAACTAGGAGGAGGATGTCAAATATATTACGTCCATAAGAACTAGGAGGGAGGATGTCAAATATATACGTCCATAGTGAGAACTAGGATGAGGATGTCAAATATATACGTCCATAAGAACTAGGGAGGAGCGGAGGATTGTCAAATATATTACGTCCATAAAGAAACTATAAGGAGGATGTCAAATATATACTCCCATAAGAAACTAGGAGGAGGATGTCAAATATATACGTCCATAAGAACTAGGAGGAGGATGTCAAATATATTACTTCCATAAGAAACTAGGAGGAGGATCGTCAAATATTACGGCCATTAAGAAATAGGAGGAGGATGTCAAATATATACGTCCATAAGAAAACTAGGAGGAGGATGTTCAATATATACGTCCATAAGAACTAGGAGGTAGGATGTCAAATATATACGTCCATAAGAACTATCAAGAGGATGTCCCAATATATTAGTCCATAAGAATCGGGAGGAGGATGTCAAATATATACGTCCCATAAGAACTAGGAGGAGGATGTCAAATATATACGTCCATAAGAACTAGGAGGAGGATGTCAAATATATACGTCCATAAGAACTAGGAGGAGGATGTCAAATATATACGTCCACAAGAACTAGGAGGAGGATGTCAAATATATACGTCCATAAGAACTAGAAGGAGGATGTCAAATATATACGTCCATAAGAACTAGAAGGAGGATGTCAAATATATACGTCCATAAGAACTAGGAGGATGTCAAATATATACGTCCATAAGAACTAGGAGGAGGATGTCAAATATATACGTCCATAAGAACTAGAAGGAGGATGTCAAATATATACGTCCATAAGAACTAGGAGGAGGATGTCAAATATATACGTCCATAAGAACTAGGAGGAGGATGTCAAATATATACGTCCATAAGAACTAGGAGGAGGATGTCAAATATATACGTCCATAAGAACTAGAAGGAGGATGTCAAATATATACGTCCATATGAACTAGGAGGAGGATGTCAAATATATATAATTAAATTGGTATGAGAAGAGAGAGAGAGAGAGAGAGAGAGAGAGAGAGAGAGAGAGAGAGAGAGAGAGAGAGAGAGAGAGAGAGAGAGAGAGAGAGAGAGAGAGAGAGAGAGAGAGAGAGAGAGAGAGAGAGAGAAAGAGAGAGAGAGAGAGAGAGAGAGAGAGAGAGAGAGAGAGAGAGAGAGAGAGAGAGAGAGAGAGAGAGAGAGAGAGAGAGAGAGAGAGAGAGAGAGAGAGAGAGAATGATAACCAACACATAGGGACGTAGTTATCATGGAGGCAGTATGATGGCTGACACGTACACTGTTTGTCTTACCTGTTGAGAAAACAAAAGGAATATCAGGTTATAACAACAAGTTGATTGACTGGCAACAAACACCAAGTGAACAGCAACACTTTATTGACAACGATTAACTCAGTTTCCTTTCCATCCAATGTACACTTGCTCCTGCATGCCCACAATCAAACTTACTTAAGGGGAGGTTTTTAGTGTGTTTCCTAGACTTCCATCAAGCTTGAAATTACACCCCCTTGACTCCCTTTCAAGATACATTTGTACATTTTTCGGTAGAAAAATGTCCCGGCTGAAAGCCGGTTCCTCTTAAATTACAGACTCGCTATCGCTCGCCAGGATAAAATCGACACCTAAATGGCACGAAAGGTCTTAAAATTGACAGAAATGGGTTGAAAGTCCTTAAAATCGTCAAAATAATAGGGCAAAAGTCTTAAAATTAGAAAAACAATGGGGCTAAGCATGAGGGAGAAAGGGGTCAAGAAAAAAATCCCTCAAGTGGATATCTCCCCTTAAACAAACCGTCACAAGTATTTGCCATCCGAATTATTTTCAATGGACTCTCACTTGCATATAGTAATTATAAGCTACCTACTCACCCCGCTCTGGCCCTCGTTATATTTTAATATATTTTTTATTAATTTCACCATCACACCAAACACCTCCAATGA
Organism: Paralithodes platypus; assembly: GCA_032716605.1. Lineage (NCBI taxonomy): Eukaryota > Metazoa > Arthropoda > Malacostraca > Decapoda > Lithodidae > Paralithodes > Paralithodes platypus. Next base: position 7,310,132 of record CM064573.1, read on the forward strand.
AATTAATGAAAGCATATATGTGATCCACCAGGATTCGAACCCAGGTTATCACACAGATTTTTAACCACCTAAACCATTACACCACCAAGACGGTTAAAGGTTTATGCACACGCCTACGACTTATTATCCATTCTCCAATACTGGATATTAATCTAATCATGTTCATATTCCCACCGCACCATGGTAGCCTAATGTTTAAGTGAGAGGAAATATTCATGGGGCACAGATCATTTAGAACGGCCTCGCTACGAAATATCCCTGAACCTACACTTAGTTGTCACCCTTAATATTATTAATACACTTTCATTGTCAATTAGTATATATAATCTACATATACTGACATCCATGTTCTGGCCCTCGCTTTCATACAAAACCATTTAGATTAATTTTAATTACTAAAAAAAAACATTCCCAATAATTGTATTATACACGATCATGCAATACCAAAAAACAGGTTCATCATTCCGCAATTATAGTTCACATTGTGCCTAATGTACCTAAAGGCAGTGTAAGAATATTACTTTGACGATGAGTTAGATGTATAGCATAGACGACATCGAGTGAGGGAATATGTTTTCTTATAGAGTTACCATGGTGAGTGCTTACTGTGAACTGTGTATGTGTTCCTTGCTGTATTATACGTACGGTGGTTGTGGTGTGGTTCATCACTACATTCAGAACATATGTATTATCATGTATATACAGACATTAACCACTGTTACTTAATTACTGGATGGTTCACAACACAAGGTAAACAATATGGCGGATACTGTAAACATACCTTGGCTTGTAACGGACAATCAACGACTTTTGACTTATTAAGAAGCTGAAAGGATTTTGAGTGACAGTAAAAATGTGAGAAACTGACAAGGAAAGTTAGTGGCAAGAGCTCTGGAAGTGTTGAGGATGACTAAGTTATAATAGAATTGTGTGATAATGAGAGAGAGAGAGAGAGAGAGAGAGAGAGAGAGAGAGAGAGAGAGAGAGAGAGAGAGAGAGTGAGTGAGTGATAGAGGGGGGGGGGGGGGTGAACAATATGAATATGTACGACAAATAATCACTTCCATCAAAGAACCAGTCTACGGCTACACACCATCTTAGTTAGTTAATGGCCACCAAAGAAACACTAGATCAGTGTTGAACAGATGTAGGAACGTTTTCAGGAACAGGTAATATGTGACCAGCAGATATTGTATATTTGATTACACAGGAGAGGAACACACACTCAACCAACTATTGTAAACCATATGTTCATCATTATCATTTAAAAAAAAACGATTACTACACACAGTCCCATAATGCAAAATCCATAATTTATTTGTTTATAAAATAACACGGCCAATAATGAACATTATTTACTTATTATTTCCTTTGCAACCATTTATCTCTCGGCTCTTCTTCTTCTTCTTTTGTATGGTCTTCTTTCATAATTATTTACCTGGCAAACAATCATGCCAGCAAACATTAAAGCTGACAGACAAACGCAATAGCTTTTGAACACGCACACAGAACAATTACTAAAGCTGAGGTACATCGATCAATGCTTTTGGACACAGAGACACATTTTAGTTTTACTATAGTCACATCTACCTAATAAAGGTATTAACAAAAATGAGAATAAATTAGATTTTTTTTAAATCTCTCTCTCTCTCTCTCTCTCTCAGCTACAATTAATTAACCTTTATAGTTTGTTTGGAATATAAGAATATATCGTCCACAACTGGATATTTGTGTGGATAACGAGGACAATAATAGGACAGTTAAAAGTTCACGAGACAAAAATGAGGTGCTGAAGACTTGTGGTCAAATTATGATAGCCATAATTGTTGTTGTTGTTGTTGTTCCCCAAGCTGCCTGGCCGAACAGCCCCAAGGCTCCGAGCAAGGCCAAGGCCATAACCAAGCGCCCCCACAGAACCCTCCCTGCCGACCACAATAAAGCCTGGGTGACCGAAGCCATTGCATGGCGGGGAGCTGAGGAGGGTGCGGAAACGCCCGGGAAACCAAAGCCCCACCCAGGGCCCTGTGCCCCTCAGCAATTATGAAGAGAAAGTTGAGGGGCAAAGGAAAAAAGTGAAGCTTTGGCTTCCAATCTTGGTAGATTGGTAGGTCAATCCACGGAAGAGACGCCGTCACTTGAGATCTAGAAAATATATTAGTAAAAGGAACAGTCAGAGTAAGCTATGGGTATGGCAGAGATCGCTCAGTTCTCACTCTGATAGACCAGCCCATCACCACAGCCATAATTGTAATATAATACAGTATACCTGTATACATATACTCTACAGTACGTTCTGGTCCTCGCAGAAAATCTAAAACCATTTACAGAATTTGAATTACTAAAACATATGCCCAATACTTATATTATTATACACTATCATGCAGTACCAAAAAGAAGTTCATTATTCCGCATTATAGACTTATAGTTCACATTAACCCCTTCTGTACCAGAGACGTCTTTTTAATTTTATTCTAGCTCTATTTAGACGATGTTATTTAGTTGAAGAGCCTCCAGCAATAAACGGCTTCGAGCTATCTTAACTATACCTTTTTACTACCACAGATCCTTCTTAAGCTGCACAAAATCATCTAAATATAGCTAGAATAAAATAAAAAAGACGTCGCCGGTACAGAAGGGGTTAACAATAAAGGAAGTTATATAGTGTCGCCATTATATCTCTATACAACTTTATTCAAAACTAATTCGAAACCTTTGGAAGCAATTAACTTAATCACAACTGAATATTGGCTCAGCAATATTTACATATCAACATATTGAACAACAGGTGTCATTTCAGCTTTTTACAAATATTTCAGTGTGTCATATTTTCATCGCATTAAATAATTACATTAATAACTAACATCATACAATTTACTACCTGCTATATCACCAACATTTACATGTTTATTACATTTTTATGTTCGTAATTATATTTTATTAGAACGTCAATTGTACGACCTAGTTACAAATATTATAACATTCTGAGACTTGTTAATGTCGTTAACTGTATTACAGCTGGTAATTATACATTACCATAAAGGTCCAAACCTTTTACTCATGGGTCCATGAATTAATTTACCAACATTACCAAACATAAAAGTGCGTGGAACTACCGACCAAGTAATTTGCAAAAGTGCCATGTCGCAAAATATCTATCTATCTATCTATTGCCTGACGCCGTGATCCCCGAAGGGGTGGCCACGAACGAACCGCCCCCATGCACCTCTGTCCCCAGTCAGTCGACGCCCCTCCCCCCAACCAGCACCGCCTTCGTTCATGTAGTTCCTCACTCCATCCTTCCACCTCATATTCGGTCTACCTCTCCCCCTCTGTCCCTCCACCTCGCTCTCGTACACCCTCTTAGTCATTCTCTCGCTTTCCATACGTTCCATATGGCCGAACCATCTCAAGTTGTTCCTTTTCACACTTTCCAGCACATCTACCTCCACACCACACCTCCTTCTTACTTCCTCATTAGTCTGTCTATCCCTCCATGTAACTCCGCACGCACTCCTTAAGTAATTCATTTCCACTGCTCTCACTCTTGGTCTGAGTCTCTCAACCAACGTCCATGCTTCGCTTCCGTAAGTCAGTATATAAGGTTACTATACACTGTATTATACTGAATGTTTACTGAAAACGTTGAACCTTAGAATAATGCAATATAAGGTTACAATACACTGTAGTATACTGAATGTTTACTGAAAACGTTGAACCTTAGAATAATGCAATATAAGGTTACAATACACTGTAGTATACTGAATGTTTACTGAAAACGTTGAACCTTAGAATAATGCAATATAAGGTTACAATATACTTAGTATACTGAATGTTTACTGAAAATATGCAACCTTGGAATTATGCATACTATTAAAAACTAACAAAAATATACATAAATAAAACAAAAAACAAATAAATATATTAATAAAATACTTCTGATGCTATTATATATACTAAAATTCAACAATTGTAGATATACAATTTTAACTGAACAGCTGCCTGAACGGCAAATGTAAAATGTGTGACTAATATAAAATAGTTTCCGAGGTAAACCACAATGGCGACCCATTATGCGATCCTGCAATAGAATCCTATTAACTGGAGAGCTCCATAAACACAACAATTAATGTCAACACTCAATAGTTTTTACTGTTTTAGGCATAGAAGGTGAACTTACTAACTGGTCAGTACACGGCACATTTATAACGAAGATGGTTAGGAACATGTTATGTTTGGAACAGGATGGTTGATCCAGTGATACTGACTGTGTCATGAGTTAATATTATGTTTCCTATATACTCGTACAGGATATAATATGTACGCGAAAATGAAAACACTGGCACACAAATCGTGCACACACCTTGAGGAAGTACTTGAAAAAACAACACATAGGCTACTGTAGACACACAACGAAGTGTTATTATTAATGATCAAACAGATGCAAACAGTACCGCAATATTTCACAATCAAACAGCCAGGTTGCCACTAAATATGTTGTCATATTTGTATATATACTGAGCAGAAATTTAGTAACCATATTTATACACAAAAGCTCTTGAACAGACACACAGAAGAACAACGACGTTTGGTTCAGAGACATATTACTCAATGCTTTTGGACACGCACACACATCAAATAACTTCTTCCTTGGTGGATATCCTATCTGTCCACCAAAGTAATGAACATCGGTTCATAACTTAGCTGCCTACAATGGCTGAGATAAACACTCTACCAATCACCCCCTATATTGAATCATTAGTTCATTGGCGCAGATGCTATCTGCCGCCCAAATTTCGTGAAAATCGGTATACAACCTGTGGAGATATCTTATTTACAGACCAAAAAAAAAAAAAAAAAAAAAAAAAAAAAACACGCACAGACAAAAGGGGACAAACTCATAACCTCCTGAATTTTGAAGAAAAAAAACATTAACAATGTTAAAGTAGTTGTGTTATTAGACAATAATTATATTAACTAATATTATATGGGTAAGGTTGGCAGGTGTTAGCAAACTTTATGAAGAAAAAGAGTTTATACAAAACATGGAATCATATTATTTACTAATTACTAAGCTTATAATGTTTATAATCAGCATAATATGTACCTATCCTTTAGAAGTTTAGACCAAATTATAACTATAGCATTGATTTTACATACGTGGGGGACACATGACATGCATTCGTAAACAAAACTTTTGTATTCACAATTCGTTCCTTTACAAAATTACATTTTTCCTTTTCACTGCATCTGGTCGAACGTTGTTTTAAGTTTGAACAACTCCACTACAAAATGAAAATACTATGAACAGTATGAAAAGTTCCCATGGGTAGCTCAGTACTCTATTTTTGATGTACTCCCTTTAGAGGCTGCCTAGCAGTAAGCTATTCAAAATACGATTGCAGCAAAACCGTCCATCCCGACTAACGACACACAACAGTAAGCATTAACCCTTTCGCACACGTATGGACGTCATGGCGTCCTGAGCTGCTTTTGCCCTGGTGCACGTATGGATGCCATTGCGTCCTTAAGCCCTGCACAAAATTTGGTAAAACCACACAAAAAACGCCATGGCGTCCATTTAGGACTCTATATATCTGGTTTACTAGTCCATATATGGCGGTATCTGGCAAAAATTCATAGCTGGGTAAGTATGTATTTTTGTATATATATATATATATATGATAATGAAAGATAACCTGAATGTAAAGGCGATAGTAGGGTTTGGTGGTGGATGATAACTACTGTGTTTGATGGAGGAGCAATAATGGTCAATTATTAAATGAGACTTAACCCTTAACCAACGCTGACCGTCATATGACGGGCGAGAGATAAATGACCTACCCTCCGTACCCGTCATATGACGGGCGGCATTCTGAGCACATTAGGGGCTCTGAGAGAGAGTCCGTGCGCTGGGAGGACAATAGGCGGGGTCTGACTGCTCGGCACCACCACTGGGCCGGTTCTATGACCAACGCTGCCTCCTTACACACACTCAGCCTAGCGATATAAGGAAAAAACTGAGAAAATTACCTTATTTAGGGTATTTTCACCTCCGGTTGCGCGATCGCTACAGGATAACCCGTGGTCGTACACGGATGATTCAGGTGTCATTGGAAAGCTCTATTATCGCCCTTTCAGGGATACATAATTGTATTACGCTCTGGCTCTTGTTTATGCATGAAAAAGAGCATGGAATGAAGCTAGTTTTCGGTAAATATGCCGACCTGGCAGGTAGTTGATGTTACTAACGGCCCCGTCCTTTGAGTGTTAAAGGCAACGTTTAACACTCAAGCCGCAGGGCCCAACATATGTCGAGTGAGAGAATCATGGCCACCCCTGCGGTGCCCGACATATGTCGCAAGGGATGTTGAGCACATTATCGGCTCTGAGAGAGAGTTCACGCGTTGGGAGGACGATAGGCGGGCTCTGACCGCTCGGCACGGACCCAGTGCCGTGACTGTCACTACCTCCGCACCATTCCACACCCACGGCCTCGCGAGACCAGGAAAAAACTCGGGAAGTTACCGAATTTTAAGGTTTTTCCCCTCGTGTTGCGCGATCGCTACAGGATAACCCATGGTCGTACAAGGATGATTCAGGTGTCATTGGAAAGCTCTATTATCGCCCTTTCACGGATACATAATTGTATTACGCTCTGGCTCTTGTTTATGCATGAAAAAGAGCATGGAATGAAGCTCGTTTAGGGTAAATATGCCCGCCTGCCAGATAGTAGAAGTTACAAACATCCCCGTTGGACAGGGGTTAAGTCACATTTTATATGTGTCATAGTAATTTACCATGGGACAATAATCAACACAAGTGACTGATGACCACCAACCAGTGGATGGTTGTGTAATAATTGTTGTGTGGGACAGACTATTACCACCAACAAAGACAGAAATCCAATAACGCATCATTGGGAGCCAGACAGATATGTAACGAACCAATGGCATCACTTTGACAGTTATTGAGTGATCTGCAGCATATGACAATATCCGAATAAATGCCTTCATATGGAAATACGTTGAGCTTGTCAATTGCATTTCTACCATCGTAATGATTTATTCAATTTCGATAGCTCTCTTGGAGCCCAAGGGATATTCCAAATCACATTTAACCCTTTAAATAAACTAGTTTATAACATCGTGCAGGACTATGATAGACTTAAGTCAGCTTATATAGAAAAATATGAAAGCTATGGCTTCATCTAGTGAGTTTTTGAGTGATTGCTTGCTTGGGCGTTCTGAAAAACTAGTAAGTAGAGTCAGCAGCATGTGAATGGATAGGATTGGAGGTACTGTACAGATCATTAATTAATATTAGAAAGGTAATTGGAGATAGGACAGAACCCTGAGGAACACCGGAGATGATAAGTTGAGGAAGTGAACAAGTTGAGGAAGTGAACGGTGACTGTCCACAACCGCAGATATGGAACGGCCAAAAAGGAAATTAGAGAAAAAGGCACAAATGGAGGGATAGAAACCTTCATCATGTATGTTCCCTTTTACTAGTAGTTCACCCTGTCATCTGTCTACTATACTTCTGTCTGTATACCGTCCTACCTCTGTCTGTCTGGTAGTTCATCCTGTCATCTGTCTACTATACTTCTGTCTGTATACCGTCCTACCTCTGTCTGTATACCGACCTACCTCTGTCTGGTAGTTCATCCTGGCATCTGTCTACTATACTTCTGTCTGTATACCGTCCTACCTCTGTCTGTATACCGACCTACCTCTGTTTGGTAGTTCATCCAGTCATCTGTCTACTATACTTCTGTCTGTATACCGTCCTACCTCTGTCTGGTAGTTCATCCTGTCATCTGTCTACTATACTTCTGTCTGTATACCGTCCTACCTCTGTCTGGTAGTTCATCCTGTCATCTGTCTACTATACTTCTGTCTGTATACCGTCCTACCTCTGTCTGGTAGTTCATCCTGTCATCTGTCAACTATACTTCTGTCTGTATACCGTCCTACCTCTGTCTGGTAGTTCACCCTGTCATCTGTCTACTATACTTCTGTCTGTATATCGTCCTACCTCTTTCTACCTTTATCCTCCTTTGTCTTCTCCTTCTTCCCACCTCTTTCGTGTTAATGTTAGTCTCAGATTCACCTCTCCTCACCCTTACCTCTCACAGACACCCACCAACATATTAGTGGGTGTAATATATCCCAGGTGTAAATTATGTCAGGATGTGGTGTTGGGAGCCCGGGGCCACCCGTGAGCCTGAGTTATGACTTACCCGAGGGAACCACTGATGCTCTCACGGAAACACTATTTATAACTTCGTCAATGTTGGGGAATAGGCTATTTAGGTTAAATCTGAATACATAGATATTTAACATTGTCATGCCAGTATCAGTAAGTGCACTCTAAATTACAGCCTATTTATTCTGTACTGCCTGTACATTTTGCTTTGTTTAATTATATTACATAAATCCCATTAGTGTCTTACTCCTAATCACTAACTTTTAAGTGAATACCGGGTTGAAAAAATCAAGCTAAGATCCTACAAGTGAACGACTAACAGTGACCCTTTCACTGGAAAGGCAATCAAAACAAATATTGGTGAAAATGGACTGCCTCTCCCTCAAGCTCTTCGCCACACTCTCAAAGTTCTGGCAACTATAATTGACTCCCACAAGCTCTATTCTATCACATATCCTGATCCCCATTGTGTTTTTGTCGTGTAATCGTCTTCTCCCTGAAGCTCTATTTTAACAAATATCCTATTCACCAATGTCATTGTCTATTGTAATCGACAACTTCAATGTATATTGCAACATACAGTACAGTATATCCCACTCCCATATGCTATAAATAATGTCCTCTACTATAACACACTTTCTCCAACATCAAAGCTATCATAGATATTTGTTCATTCCTCACACCGTAATGAGCTCCCTTTTCCATCACACACACTCCCAAGTTTCAAAGGATGAATCTGACCTAAATCTTGAATACGATTTCAATTTTGTATGATTATAGGATAAAAGAGGCACGATGGAGAGAGAGAGAGAGAGAGAGAGAGAGAGAGAGAGAGAGAGAGAGAGAGAGCGAGAGCGAGAGCGAGAGCGAGAGCGAGAGCGAGAGGGAGAGGGAGAGCGAGAGCGAGAGCGAGAGCGAGAGCGAGAGAGAGAGACGGTTTCACAGTGAGGATTAGCAAAATACTGGTACGCGACCGTCAAATTTGTTTCATGATCATTTTCATCATTCTATGATAATACTTTCAATCTGGTCAACTAAAAGTATGCACTACTATAGTAAGTCTGGCCAAGATTAGTACCTGTACGACTAAAATCGTTGTAATTACCTGTAGGTCATTGCCATAGAATGTACATTGTAGCAATACAATGAACAGTAAGGGAAACATCATGTGCGGTTGGGTCTTCAATTAGACTACAGCTTCTTGAGGTTCATGAAACGTTGTCATAATAAAGGTCCAACCTCACTGGTGTTACTCTTACCATTGTGTTATGTTCTACTCCACCACACAGTTAACAACTTACTTTAACTATTGAATGACCTCACAGGCGCCATACTCCAGCGACACTCGCACTCAGAGCTACAGAGTTTCCTGAACTACTAATTAGATTATCGGGTGAACTTTGTTGATAATTACTTGCACCTGTCGGTATATGTCTCAGTCAGTGACAGACCTCACCTGGTGGTACAGGTAATGTGTACCGTAGTGGACGGTACATTATCATATTAACATATTATGATAATCACCAAACTATGGTACTATCGTTATAATTGGTACTAACACAAATGTAAAATAGGTCCCGTATACAGAATACACTATGTTCGTTGGACAAGCAATTTGTGTAGCTGTGAGGAAATAACAACAATTATTGATGGTTAGTAAGGTTTATGATCTTTGAATATTTGAAATAATGCAGCTAGTCCTGTGGCAGTAAATTGTTAAATACAGTGTAATATATTGTAAAACGTGTACATTGTGCATACATTCTTTTCTTATACCTGTATTTTGTTCTCCACACTTTCTTTATCTATACTGGTCTCATCTTTTGTTTCTTATTCTTGATCTGAAATATTGCAATTGAAGCCCACCTTCATCCTGGTTTATAGCCCACCCCTCACCCTGGTTTATAGCCCACCCCTCACCCTGGTTTATAGCCCACCCCTCACCCTGGTTTAAAGCCCACCCCTATCCTGGTTTATAGCCCACCCTCATCCTGGTTTAGAGCCCACCTCCACCCTGGTTTATAGCCCACCCCTCACCTGGATTACAACCCACTCTCACCTGGTTTATAGCCCACCCCCACCCTGATTTAAAGCCACATCCCTACCCTGGTGTAAAGCCCCATCACCCCGATGTAAATACCACCTTTCTCCCTGGTTTAAAGCCAATCCATCACCCTGGTTTAAAGCTCACCCCTCAGCTTGATTAAAAGCCCACCCCTACCATCCTCTTCTCTTGACCACCACCGTTTTGTTCATACCTACCACAACATATTTACTATTGACAACATTCCTCCCAACCAATTAGTCAACATATCTGACTCACTGACGAACTTAACAATTCTCTTTACATGACAAATGTTTCCCTTTACAGCATGTTGTCCCCACCAGCCTAACAACATTTGTGGCTCCCTGACCTTCCTACCTGGTAGTCGACATAATTTACCTTACCCTATCAAATTATTATACTATTATTTTGCAAGGGAAACCTTCTCTCTCTCTCCCCAACTTAGCATTCCCCCAACAACACCACCTCTCGTGTCCCACACGGTAACACAACAGGTGGCCCACATATTGTGTCCAGTGACGGAACTTATTAAAGTTGTACTACCAGTCCGACCTCACCCCCCGGGCCCTCTCCCTCCTTACCTTCCAATCCCTAGTTCACCTGTGTCATGCATGCTCTCCAGTTCTCCTCTACCCTCCGCCCCCCATGAACCCTACTGTGTATGTTAAACTACTACACATCAGCCTAACCTCCATATCCTACTGATGTCCTACTCTACCCTCCGCCCCCCATGAACCCTACTGTGTATGTTAAACTACTACACATCAGCCTAACCTCCATATCCTACTGATGTCCTACTTTCCCGACCTAACTCCTTCCCTCCAGCCCTCACCTTTCTCACCTTCCCTGTATTACCATTCTCACCTGCCTACATCCTCATCTGTCTCTCACCTTTTCACCAGTCTCTACCTACCTGTCTGTCTGTTAACTGCCTTCCACCCTGTATCTATTTCCGGTAACCCATATTAACTTACTTAACCCTTTTGAGTACCAGCGACGTGTGTTAAAATGTATTCTAGCTATATTTATACGATATGATGCAGCTTAGGAATGACCTGTGGTAGTTAAAAAGGTTGGCTGAGATAGTTTGAAGGTTTTGTATTGCTAGAGGTCCTTCCTAAGCTTCATAAAATCGTCTAATAGAAGACAATACAGAACACAATAAAAACAATGTCCCCGGTACTTAAAGGGTTAACTGTTCCTCTCCTCAGCTACTAGATCTATCGCTTTCTTAATTATCAGCAATTCCATTCTAGTTAATTTACTTTAATTATATTTCCCTCATCGCGCTCGCGCTGTCTTCTTTATAATGTCTTGTCTGTCCAATGCTCTCTCTCTTCTCTTTAGTCTATATTTGTGTCATTTGCTCATCTCTCGACTAATCTCCTAAATCCTTTCACTTCATCTTCCGTGAGCATCCCTCGTTCCATCCCAGGCTCGTACCATCACTCATGCTTGGACTGATCATTCCCTGCTCTTACTGCCTTCACTCTCACTTATCCTAGTTTGTTTTCCTGAACTGTGTAATTAACTCATCCAAGTGAATATTGTCATTACATTATATTTAACTCTCATTGGAAACATAACGAAATATGAGAGATCGGTGGTAAGATCGGAGGGGTGTAGGAGGGATAGACAGATAAGAAAGCGTGTTATCAAAGGGTAGATTCATGACACGTGTAGGCAGGATATATCAAATATACCGACAATATTTTACATACCTTTTTATAATACAACCCAACAATTAACACTAGGCTACGTATTGTGGCAGCATAGACATCATTATTACTACCCTTGATCCAGAGCCTCCTCACCTAATTTCAACGTCTCTCACCAAGACTCAAACTTACGAAATGTCTAAGTCTTTCCCGAATTTAAGGTTACCTCTCTCCACAAAGGAAACCCAAAATCCTTCCCTTCCCGGTGGCACAACACACGTCCTCCAACATACGTGCCTAGAATACTGCCTTCACCGTCAACAAGCGGACTGAAGAGTAGCCTAGTCCTTCAAAATGTTAATGACAAAGTTAACGAGGTAAAAACAAATAATAACAAATACATTAATAAAGGAAGCAAGCATAATAAATAATAGTGACTGGTAATCCGCATGCATAGTTATTTACAAATTACAAACAAACAAAGTAAATAAGGCATAACTTGAACAATACACGGATGTAAAGAAAACTGTGATAAATAAGAGAATCAGTAAGCAAGATAAATGAATACATGATCCGCGGTAAACAAAGAAATGTTAGGGTGCGATAACCTGACAGAGAGAGAGAGAGAGAGAGAGAGAGAGAGAGAGAGAGAGAGAGAAAACTGTGATAAATAAGAGAATCAGTAAGCAAGATAAATGAATACATGATCCGCGGTAAACAAAGAAATGTTAGGGTGCGAAAACCTGACAAGGGCAGGGTTTCTGGGGAATTGAGAGAGAGAGAGAGAGAGAGCGAGCAAGAGAGAGAGAGAGAGAGCGCGAGAGCGCGAGAGCGAGAGCGAGAGAGAAAGCGAGCGAGAGAGAGAGAAAGCCAGCGAGAGAGAGAGAAAGCGAGCGAGAGAGAGAAAAAAAAAAGGGATGCCAACAAATATTTGGTATATTTTGCAACATTATTTGACTTTGCATGGCCTTAGTAGGTGTACATAACTTACGGTTTATTTTCTTCTAAAGTGCTTTAGGGCTATGAATAATAGTTATACGAATAGCTAATTTTATGAGAAAGAAATCAATTGATTCAGATAGCGATATAGAGTGCCTCCAAAGGGATCTACATACCTTACATGAATGGTCAGTAAATTGGCAGATGAAGTTTAACATTGACAAATGCAAGGTATTAAAGATAGGGAAGATGCAAACAAATGTTAAATATAAACTAGCTAATTTAGAATTAGAAAATTCAGACTGCGAGAAAGATCTAGGTGTGTTTGTTAGCAATGATTTGAAGCCTAGAAAACAGTGTATAAGCGTTCGTAATAAGGCAAACAGGATTCTCGGGTTCATCTCTAGGAGTGTGAGTAACAGAACTGCTGATGTTATCTTAAAACTTTACTTGTCATTAGTGAGACCCCATATGGATTATGCTGTCCAATTTTGGTGTCCTTATTACAGAATGGACATAGACTCATTGGAGAGAATTCAGCGTAGAATGACAAAAATGATCCATAATATTAGAAATTTTCCGTATGAAGAAAGGTTGAAGAAATTAGGTTTACATTCGTTAGAGAGACGCAGAGTTAGAGGGGATATGATAGAGGTGTTCAAGTGGGTTAGTGGGATTAACAAAGGGGACATGACAAATGTACTAAAGCTCAGTGATAGCGAAAGAACTCGTACCAATGGTTTCAAATTAGATAAATTTCGTTTCAGAAAAGATATAGGCAAATATTGGTTTGGTAACAGAGTTGTAGATGGGTGGAATAGGCTACCAAGTGATATAGTGGGATCAAGAACGATAGGGAGCTTTAAGAAAAAATTGGATAAGCATATGGACGAGAAGGGTTGGGTGTGAAGGGGGATCAGCCGGGTTGGGCCAATCAGCGCTCTGCAGACCCCGTAATCCTGCGTTAATCTCTAACCGGTTTGGTAAGATGATCCTCAGGGTATTAGAGTGTTGAGCCTATAATTGGGCTTTGTAATTGGGGTTGTGTGGGACAGGGATCTGCCTTGCTTAGGCCAATCGGCTTTCCCATTTTCTTATGTTCTTATGTTCTTAAAACAACCCCAAAGTCCCTACTCATAATAGTTGTATTATTACAAATATTTATAAATATGCATTCTTCAGACATGATTTCTAGCACTCGTAAACTCCGGAGTTAAGAGAGTGAACCACTTTCAATCGTAAATATATAAGCTACAGAATAAACGTGTTTATAATATTGAGTGTATATTAATATTTTTTGGCTATTTTTTTAATATTTTTTCTTATCTTTGTTACAAGGACAATTATTGGATAGGCCTAGTTCTATTGAAATTGAATAGTTGTATTTAGCCAAACTTCGAACATATTATCACACATATACAGTATGATACTATTAAAATCTATACGTGATTTGTGATGTATATATATTTTCTTAACTTAACTTTGAATATTTATATGAATGACTTCTACATCCCAAAGTTATCATCACCCGACCATGGCACTAGCCAAGAATCTGCCCGGCACGTAACCTTCACCCTCAAAATATTAGGGCTCCACATTTTCTGGTAAGTAATGTAGGAGAGGCGTTGGTGGATCCCCTGAGGCCACCCCCACCTGAGATATGACCTACCCTGGGACCACTTTACCTACTGCACCCTTTATGGGGAGATATATACTAACCTATATACGATAGCCGCCATGTTATATACCTAGAGGACCACTTTACCTACTGCACCCTTTATGGGGAGATATATACTAACCTATATACGATAGCCGCCATGTTATATACCTAGAGGACCACTTTACCTACTGCACCCTTTATGGGGAGATAATTATATACTAACCTATATACGATAGCCACCATGTTATATACCTAGAGGCCCACTTTACCTACTGCACCCTTTATGGGGAGATAATTATATACTAACCTATATACGATAGCCGCCATGTTATATACCTAGAGGCCCACTTAACCTACTACACCCTTTATGGGGAGATAATTATATACTAACCTATATACGATAGCCGCCATGTTATATACCTAGAGGACCACTTTACCTACTGCACCCTTTATGGGAAGTGTTGCAATATTACTATATTATTATCACAGACCAAGCCTCTCACCTTTCATAAACTCCACCTTTACGCTGGCCTCACAGACCAAGCCTCTCACCTTTCATAAACTCCACCTTTACGACTCTTCAATAACCTCCTGCCTTTCATGTTCTGTAGACCTTAACTCTCTCCTGTTAACTCACTCGGAACCTTACACTACCTTAACTCTATATATTAATCACTCAGATTAATAGTATGAAGCTATTTTTTACTTCCATAATATTTTCGAGTAACCTTTGAAACTTGTACTCTTCAATGTTTTTTTTAACCTTAATCAAATTATAGAACACCGCAATGTGACGGGTCACGAGGGCTACATCCAAGTATTCTGGGTCATAATTACTCCGTCAAGGTACGGGTTACGCATACACCTAAATCATGGTGGCAAATAATACCAATGAAGATTCAATTTGGTTCTTCACATGTTTCAACTACTGGTAACATGAAGTAACTTCGGAAGGGGAGATAACTTTGGACACTAGAAAATATATACAATGAACCACAGTTATGGGATAAATACATGATGTTATGGAAAAACAAGTATGTCTGCGGTGTTCTTCCAGTTTGCTTGGGAAACAGATTAACTTGCTCATGTAGTGATGTACACCCTATGTGGTGGATTGTGTTCTTTTATTTAATAATTTTCATTTTAGTAAGCGTTGTTTCCACATAGCGATTTTGATAATTTAATTTGACTTTATATTGTCCTTGTCCCAATTTTGGTTTGTTTAGTTTGCAAGTTTTACATTTTAATAATGCAGAGTAATTTTTTCCATAACTGTAGCTTACATACTTTTATCCAGAAATGTCCGAAGTATAGCCCCCGTCCCAAGCTAGGGCAGTTCACGGGTACTGTGTTTTTGACCGCATAATTACCATAAGAATAATGTATAATTTGGGCGCGATTCTCAATTGTGCAGAGGCACTGACTTGTTCTCTTGGCTTTATCACTAACTAACTCTCTCTCTCTCTAATTCTCCCTCCCTCCCCCCCCTCTCTCTCTCTCTCTCTCTCTCTCTCTCTCTCTCTCTCTCTCCTCACCAAACGTTAATAATATTGGTTTGAGGAAGGTACGTGTAAATATTGACTATGGGAGAGAGAGAGAGAGAGAGAGAGAGAGAGAGAGAGAGAGAGAGAGAGAGAGAGAGAGAGAGAGAGAGAGAGAGAGAGAGAGAGAGAGAGAGAGAGAGAGAGAGAGAGAGAGAGAGAGAGAGAGAGAGAGAGAGAGAGAGAGAGAGAGAGAGAGAGAGAGAGAGAGAGAGAGAGAGAATTAATAAGAGGGTTAGACCTAGGTATCCATACACTTTAATTCGTAGTCACTTATATACTTTTACATTTTTTTCTTTCTATACAGTATATTTTCAGTAACATCACCCATTTTCATCTTCTTCCACTGGCATCAAGGTACAGTCGTGCTAATAAGTTATGTCCCAGCTGTCATTACGTTTGGCTTGCTCTGTGCTGTATTAACCCTTTTCCTGCGGGCTGTTTTGGGCTGTTTTGGGCTATTTAGGGCATATTCAGGCACTGCTGAATGATAAATCAAGCATCTGCATTAAATGAACTGTATTCTGCCGAAAACTAGGCGAAAATAGCTTCAAAATGAGACCAGAACAGGCCTTGTAGGTGGCCTGGTTCACCCGCAGCGGTGCCATAGAAACACGGGAAACCCGCTATTTGTTAGCACTCGCTCGCTTGGCAACATTGTTGTGAGAGGCAGTGCGAGACACAGTCAACCTCAGTGGGCCGGTGGCTGCTCTGAGGATCGAAGGTGGGCCCCTCACGCTCCCGCCCATTGACACTCGATTTTTACGGTTTATACAGGATTTTAAAGCCTGCAAATTGCTGCAAATTGCCAGGACGTTCCAGAACGTCACCCGCAGCGAAATGGTTAATGTTAGGGATGTACCGAGGTATCGGTATCGGTGGTATCGGCCCTTTTTTAGAGTATCGGTATCGGCTGATTTTCTACCGATACTACCGATACCTAGAAGTAATTTGCTATGTCACATATCACTCTCTGAAGGAGTGAAGGTTGCTTGGTTCAGCATCATCTCGTTCTAGTTTTTAGTAACTTTTAAGTTTTTACCCATATATACATGATACAAGTGTTGATTTTAGTAACATGTTACCTAAGTTTAATAACAAAGCTGATAAAGGAGAAAATTACATGATCATGGACAACAGTCTTACAGACTTTCCTGGTGCACAGGTATCGGTATCGTTATAATTTTGTGGTATCGGTATCGGTCAAAATGTTGGTATCGGTACATCCCTAGTTACTTAATGTCTGTCCGATGTTGAATAGGATGGGTAAATGTAGGAACATGGTTGTATATCTCGATCAAAAATAAGAAATCATGTGTAAATATTGCTGATACCAATTATTGATCAGAACATAATTGGTGCCGGGACATCACTTATTAGCGCGATTGTACATTCAGTTTTAACCAATCATTTCCACGTCTCTGATCCTTTGTGACCCAATTACATCTATCCATAGTCAATTATGATATGTCTTTATACAACCTCATTTACATTTATCTCCTCCCATTAACATTCAACACTGTCACACTACCAGTCACCAGCCTCAAATGTCATTCAGCTATTAACACTGCAAATTTCATCTCAATTAAATCGTACGTGATGCTCCTTTAAAGTGAGGTGGGTAGTGAGTTAGTGAGAGAGAGAGAGTGTGTGTGTGTGGGGGGTGGGAGGTAACTGTGACTGTATTTTACTTTATATTTAACTTTAGAATGGAAAGAATATAATGCAATTTTCTCCTAAACTGACTTGCCAACAACAGTATCTGCACCGGGGATGGACGGAAAATCACCAAGAAAAAGAGTTACAAATATGTCGATGTCAGCAGAATATACTTAGTTTGTCATATTCTATAACTCCATAACCCAATATAATTATACTTCAATTATTTCTTAAGTTTCAATGACAGGTTTAACCAACCATCATATTTTAGTATGAACCTTAATATCACTAGTAATACCCCACCATCATTAGCCACACGACCTGGGACCATTAATCTGTATTCCTTCATGTGTGTGTGTGTGTGTGTGTGTGGCAGCTGTCAGTCGGTATATGAGATGTGTCTTCTGGATGATGGAGGATGATGACGAACATCAACAACAGTAAGATGTGGGGAGAAAGGAAGACTGTGAAAGGTAAAAGAGACAAAATTACGAGTAAAGAAAGAAAGCGTATACATTGGGAAGACAGGGTACCGACAATGAGGTTCAACACAACTGCAAAGAACGAGAATAACTACAAAGTACAATATAGTATATACGGTAAGTAACTTATTTAAGAAGTAAGAATAAGATTATGCACCAATCTAAGAATGATCGTGTTGTAATCTTATAATAAATATGGGATGGTAGTGAAGGTGTTTGAGCCAATGTCGTAAAGTGACTGGTGTTACTCTCGTTTGTCTGACGTCAAGGTACCATTAGTCTTGTGTCTGTGTGTATGAAGCAGGAGGAAGCTGAAACATGAATTGGTTGATAAAGTGTGGGACCAGGAACACAGGTGCGGCATGGACAACAAGAACAGGGGAGATTGTCTGGTAGAATAAACGAGAGCAGGGGGAATGGAAATAAGTATGAAAGTGAAACAAGAATGAATGATGGCTAGAAGGCAGGATAATTTATCAAATGGATAATAAGAACATGTATAATAATGAAGGAAAATACAAACCAATGAAAAGGGGAAGAGGGGTAAAATGTAAGTTTAAAAGGGACGAATGAAAGAAAGGAAGGCAGTAAAAGCATACGTTTGTTTAGCAAGGAAAAGATAAAGACCAAGAGGAACAACATTAATACGAAAGCTAGAAAGAAGGGAAAAAGACAATTACAGACACAGTTATTTACAAACAGCATGAGAAGGGGGAGAAAGATGGAAGCAATGGAGGAAGGACAAATGGAAATACTGTACATGGTTATAAAGAACGAGTAAAATACAAAGCCAACTTCAGCTTGTTAAAATATACTCTAGAATTAACAAAAGACGAGGCAAATATATGAGTAGAACAATAGAGACCAATTCAATGAATAACAATGCAACTGAAGAGCCCAAAATATATATGGAACAAGAGGTAAGAGCAGTGATACAAGGCAATAGAGGCTAATATATAATGTATAACAATGATTAAATATTCATGGTTTCCTAACAAGCCTTTTGCTCAGCAGCTTCACAGAAACTTTGGCCAACTTTTAACCTCTGGCATTTTAAACTAGTCTCTGCAAACGTACCTCAGGAATAACTTAAATGAAAAATTTAATAATATCTGAGATATGTTTAGGAAGTCAGGAAAAACAGAGGGTGAGATAAAAAAACAAATTACAAAAGAGTAATTGATGAAACTACTGGGAAAAGGTACAACATGAAAGAACGAGCTAGATTGCGAGACAAAACCCTTGTATATACCAAGACCAACAATACTCTTGTTAATTATGTCGCCTTTCTGCCCCACTAAATCTGTTCTTGTATGATTAATCTTTCAGAAGGCATCTAACGTTAACTGGGATCTCTTAGCCCACTGAGCACTAACTGATGTAGGCCTATAATAAATGTACATCGAGGGGCCAGCAGGTTGTCATTTTTGTTGTCATGAAAACACATGGGATGGGTTAGTAATGAAGGAAAACAAAAAAAAACGCTCACCAAAATCATTTAGGGTCCCTGCGATGCGGCGGAAATTCGCAATTAACCTCTCAGCTGTGTAGCCCCTGTAGTATACACCATACCCCTGTGCGCAGGTATTTCGATGCATTCCTCACTAAAATCGTTAATTTACCATAAATAGGAATCCTCCTCCCCTTATAAAATTCTCCTACTCGAGGAGACAGATAAACGGGCGAAAGTGGTCCCGGACCCTGAGAATAGGAACTTTAAATCATGTTTCTGTTTGGGCTCTGTCTCGTGTCGGCCACCCCCAACAATGGGGTATGTGCTTGAGTATATACATACATACATAACTAATACTTATCCATATGTGCCTATTTTACGTTTAACCCTTTCACGTTTTTATGATGCAGAGGTTGCCAGATTAGCAATAATAAATAGAGTTCTCTCACTCTTATAATTACCTCTCCAAAATTAGTTTTCTGCCCATAGTTACGGGAGTAACTAAGATAAGATAGATAAGATAGAGATAAGATAGAAAGTCACCTGTTCATCACACCACCCAGTCCTAATTTTCAGGACTAAGCAATTAGGCAATATGCAAAGTGCTAGAAGTTATGGTGTGGCTCAAGTCAGTTAAGATGGTAGACTGGCTGGAGGTAGACCCCTTGAGGGGATCTGCCAAACGGCTATGTTTGCCAGCAGAGTTCTAACGGGGAGGGAATAAACCCCTGCGCCCCCTCCCAAACTCGTTAGATACCCCCTGTTACTAGCGGCAGCACTAAGAGGTCATAACCTTAGTAACTGTGTAGTTTCCCCCGGAACCTCAACGGTCAAAAAAGTCTCTTCCCTTGAACTCCCCAAGATGGGAGTTACTTCAACTACAGAGGTTGAAGTAACTAAACTAAAAGTTTCTAAATAGCCCTGATGGTAACAAAGGCTTTAAAGTATCCCGAATAGGCTCAAAATTGCGTCAAAAATGTAAGAGGGTTAATATGAAGATAGTAACATGTAACAACAATAAAACAAGTGGGAATAGTGTTTAGATGGTCAACATCGCGAATAAATACGGAGCGGCCCATTCATGAAACGTAGAGCACAGCGAGGCAACCCCACTTCTCGCGAGGTCTAGAGTATGACTGAGTCTCACCCCACCCTGTACCTAACGCAACACACTCGCTACTCACATAACCACATCCTGCAACCGGCTTGCAGATGTTAGCACGAAAATATAGCAATGAATAAGGGAATAACAGAGAAACTAGGTAATAATTAAAGGGGGGGGGGGGGAGGAGGGGAATTTGACAGATGTGGAGAAGTGATATGAGGTATGCGGGGGGGGGGGGGGAAATTCTAGTGCTACTGGGGCCTTTAAAAAAAAATTTTTTAGGCCTACGATCTTAAGAGTCTCCCCGCAGTCACCCAGTAAAACCTCTTAAGAGTCTCCCGGGAGCTGCCGGGTTAACATGGGAAAATGGGTAGGCAAAATACTGGAAAATCAATTCCGCACGTGCCCACATGCACGCGGTTAGACTTGGAGGGTTTCCAACTATTGGTATTGTTGTGTCGGATACTAAAGCAGTTCCCATACAAATCTGAAACCTCTAGGTGCCATAGGACAAGAGTAATTAACGTGAACGCAACCATTGCATCGCTGGGGTTTAGTGTTACATACGTAGGCGACGCATAACGTACGTCGCTAATACTACAGGAGTTAATTCCCAATTACACTTTATCATTTCTGTATGTCAGTTCTCGAAATCCAACTTCTACAGAGGTTCTTCCTCCCTCGCCACCACCACTCTATTACCATATGTACAGTATATCTCATTCGTCCATATTCAGGTTCTTCATTAATCTTAACCCGTCCAGCACCAGCGACGCGTCTGGCGCGTCGGCGATGTATGTAACGCACAGCCCCAGCGACGCGTCTGACGAGTCACCCTAATTGCTCCAACCGTAACCTCAGGTGTAGCCACTCGAGAGGGCTCAGATTTGTATGGGAACTGTGTACGTATCCCACGCAACCGTGCTGATGGTTGAAAACTCTCAAAGTCCACGTGCGTGCGTGTGAGCACGCAATAACCTGTTTTTTTGGGGTAATGCCTTAAATTTTTTACTCTTGTAAAATACATTTTCGGGGGCTCTGTAGGACCATTCTTTAAGCTTTTTGAGCGGTTTTTCGTGGTTTTTCCTTCATTCCTAACCCATTCGCTATTGTTTCTGGAATAAAACAATTTTTTGAAAACCGGCCGGGTTCTGGTGAACAAACAATACAAAACTAGCCGGGGCTCCACGGGTTAAGGTCCATCAGACTCCAAACAGAACCATTCACATCAACTCTCCCTCCATCTCTCGCGTCCGTCACTTCCATCCACCCATGAGATTAATATCAGATGAGATTAATATCAGACTGTCTAAAATTGAATTGAGAAGAGTGACTAAAAGGTTCTTTGGTATTCCCCTGAATTTGAATATCTGTGTCGGGTCATCATTTATCTTTGTAAAGATAGCACAGATTAATAGTACGATTCTATTTTTTTTTATCGATTCTATTTCTGTTATCGACATATTTGTGGAATGTCTTTAATACCACATATCAATGGTGTATATCCAAGATTATGTGTATGTATTCACTGTATAACATATTATATAAGGCTTGGAAAGGTTGTGTCGGTGTAAACACTAAGTAACTAAAGTACTAAAGTAACTAGAATGATTTAATTATTTTCCCATAATTTTCGATTTGTACAAATTATAACACCGATCCTATTGTCCACTTTATCACTCTACAAATAAGACCTTTGTACAATCAAGCATTTTAAATATATATACCTGTTACATTAACCTTAACTACACGAATGAGCCTGTCAACACATTAGGCTAGTAAAAGGTATATGAACAATGTGTTTTATGCGAGTTGTGATTCCAATTTTAAACTCAAACAAGTGCTGCTCGTGGACAGCATGATATGCAATGGTCGGAA
The DNA here is from genome assembly GCA_032716605.1 of Paralithodes platypus. Lineage (NCBI taxonomy): Eukaryota > Metazoa > Arthropoda > Malacostraca > Decapoda > Lithodidae > Paralithodes > Paralithodes platypus. Next base: position 7,332,780 of record CM064573.1, read on the forward strand.
CTGAGCGAGGAAGAAGTTAATTGATAGAACATGACGCAGGAGAGACATAATGTTAGAGTTTGACGAACATAGCTTGAATGTAAAGTGACAATAGTGTCAATAGGATTTTGTGTATACTGTAGTCACCATGCTTAACATGTAGTGTACTTATAACTATCTATGCATCTATCTATATTTATGAAATGATAAAGATCATGCTTGAAAAGACATATATTATACCTATTTTGTTTCTTAAGCATTAGGTAAGCTTCAGGTCCTTTGAAATAAACAAATATTTCGTAGATTCAGATTCAGTATTTTTCAAGTTGTTCCCAAAATAAGAAAAGCCTGCCTAAAAGAATTCTCAAGTACATAAGGATTGCCAGAGGTTATTCATAAAAGCTCCCGGGTTTCAAGAATGCCCTTAGCTGCAGACACATTAAACTTAAGTTTGTTTTATGGAGCAGGAATAAATATATCTAGAATATAACGGGAGAGGAAAGATAAATTAGGTTAAAGTACATAATGAGTAATTTCTGAGTTGTAAAAGTCTGTCAAATCAAACACCTGTACATAACACCCTATAATTATTATGTTCAATACTATTTTCAATGTATATAGTATAGCAGGTGTGAGACCAAAGACGAATTGCCGCTCACTAGTGATAAGGTGCTGGGAGGAAGAATATTGGTGAGGCATGAAGATGAATTACGCAATGCAGAGTACTGTATATTAACGGAATACTAAGTGTTAATGAAAAGAATATCATTGTGGTTCACCAGACATTGCTACAAATAAATACCGAATGTCCAGCCGCGCTACAGATTATATTATGCACTGTAAATGTTTTCATTCTCATTTGTTATCCTGTGTCGTAAAATTCGTAATTTTACAAGGGTTTGCCAGACGTGGAGTGGCCATTAATCTAACGTGAGTCAGCTGTGAGTTTGTACTCTTCAGTGAACAGAATCTGGACAACTCTCAACATTGCAACATACTAAGAAATGTTATAAGTGTGCCATTATATAATATTAGACAGCTTTAAAGATTAGTAAATATATTATGGTACTATATATAAGCTATATATAAGCTCAGGCTATTAACAATTAGGCTACTCTATGTAATCGATCTACGTCACAATAAAGTGTATCACACCCATGACGAATTATACAATTAATTCATAAATATATTAGATTATAGAGAACCAAAGACATGTGCCGGTATCCATACTACTTCTAGGTAATATACTGTACTATAATAGTAAATACACTATTAGTGTATGGTACCTATTATGATGGAAAGATAGATGGGGAGTTGCAGGAATGGTGATAGTAGGTTAGTAGTGATGGACATATAAATGAGTAAGGAGAGGTAAGTGGCTAAGTTAGGTAACAAGTAATTTTTAAAATAACAAGTCAAAATCAAATATCATACTGGTACTAATGAAAATGTATAAAGTCTTGAGTACGGTAAAAGGATAACTTTCTGTGAATTCTGTGTACGAAATTATGGGCACGATTATATTAAAAACATATGTTTATAAACTACATTAAACTCTGTGTAAGAGACTGTGTACTAATCTTGTGTACGAAACTCCATATACGTAACCCATTGTTTTAGTAACTCAATAGTGTAAAAAAACAAAAAATCATTGTGTACGAAACCCCGTACGTGCGAAACTCCCTGTTTATGAAATTAATTGTGTACGAAACTGTGTTTTAAACTCATTGTGTAAGAAACTCAGTTATGAAACCCAATGTGTAGGAAACTGACTGTTTATGAAACTCCTGGTGTAGGCTACTTGACTCTGGTAAGTTACGGATGCACGACAACTATGACACGACTCCTGTGCTTTAAACATCGTCTGATGGTAGTTAAAATATATAATTGAACCATGTGAATTAAATTGCTACACAATATGGTATAAATACCTTGGTTGCCGTGGTGTTGGTAACCCTGCTGCTCAGTGTTGGCAGCCCTGCTACTCAGTGCTGGCAGCCCTGCCACCGAATGTTGGCAACCCTGCGGCGTTATCCCGGGTTGTCTGGCCTGAAACATAAAATATAATATTAGTCTATTTATAACGGTTCCATGTCATCTCAATCAGTAGACCATTTCAACCAGTAGCTGACCAGTGTCAAATTAACCCAGACCAACCAAACCAGTGCCAAAATATAGTACTAACCTAACCTAACCTAACCGTATTGGTTGATTTGATACTGGTTGAGAGCTACTGGTTGAAATGGTCTACTGGTTGAGTTGACCGGTCACCACTTATAACATACCTTTTTTAAATCAACCAGTACACAAAAACACCTACATCCAAGAGGCACATACATCGCTTACACATCTCATGTTGATGGATTATTAATATCATGTGTAATTTAAAATACAGACTAGGCCTAATCGATAATTACAAAATATATATACAGTATATACCGTACTGTATATACATGTTAAAATGTATCTCCCGGCCGTCTGCCTCCCTGTGAATAACCTTCTTGGAAACTGGTTATGAACTTATGTTAACATCCTGCTGACAGTCAATCAAACTTACAAACTATTAAACTCAGCCTCACCTTCATATTAACGTTGTAATAGTGACACATTAACACCTTTACTACCAGAGCTCCTTCCTAAGATGAACAAACCCGTCTGGTATTAGTCAGGAAACATATTAAGTATCAGTGCTAAACATATACAACTGTTTTACTGTTCCCTAATATATATTGGATGCAGTAGCTATTACCTTTGTGAAATGTTAACATTCTAACTACTATTTTTGGCATGCAAAATAAGCAACGTCAGTATATATTTGTGTATATGATAAGAGATTCAATGTGCCGGGATTGTATTGATATATAAAGATAACTATTAAGTGAGGACCGCCAAGTGATGGACGAGAGTGACAGATTGATTTGTGAGAGTGAAGAGTCATTATGAGAGATAACAAAAAATAAAACATTATTGTGAGGTATACAAACAAATATTTAGAGAAGCAAAACCACCAGTTCGGATAATATGCAAGGAAGATGTTGGAGACAGACCAACATAACATAAACTAGACAAATAAAGACAACTTGTTGGCAACAAACATTGTTGCACTAACGGCAATCGTCTGGCGGTAGCTAATAAACACAATGTGTACGAAACTCATTGTGTACGATACCCATTATTCAAAATATACTAATGTGTACGATACCATTGCGTACGAAACACAATGTGTACGAAACCCATTAACCCTTTGAGTACCAGCGACGTGTTTAATATTTTATTCTAGCTATATTTAGACGATATTATGCAGCTTAGGAAGGATCTGTGGTAGTTCAAATGGTTTGTTGAGGTAGTTTGAAGCCTCATTATTGCTAGAGGTCCTTCCTAAGCTGACTACAATCGTCTAATAGTTGCCAGGAAGTGATAAATAGGACGTCCCTGGTACAGAATGGGTTAAGTACGAAAATCATTATGTACGAAACTTAATGTTTGCCCAACCCAATTGTGTTTATGAAACTTCTGGTGCACGACATCTGTGACACTGGACTCCTGAGCTTTAAAATGAGTCTGATGGTAGTTACAAGATATGTTAAGAGTCGTGCTATGAGTGATATTGTTAAATTTAGTATGATTACAGCAATATAATACCTTAATTGTCGTGGTATTGGCAGCCCTGCCACTCAGTGTTGGCAACCCTGCGGCGTCATCCTGGGCTGTCTGGCCTGAAACATAAATTACATTATAGCCTACTTATAATAGACTTCTAAATCAATCATTACACAATAATAACACCTACATTCAAAACACGAACACACATGGCTTTCGCATCTCGGGATGTTGGATTAAAAGGAAAATGTGGGGCAGAAAGTTAATAGGGAGAGGGATTTAATAAGATGGGAGCATGGATGGGAGTCGTCACTGCCAACCAAGCAGGCATTTAAACTCGGCTATATCGTGTATTTTACCCCTCATCTAGCGTCTTCATACGATCTAAAATATCAATAATAATGCAATATAACAACACAGTAAAGGCTTGTATAATATAATGCACTTACAGTCCCGGGAAGTGAAGAAATATATCAGAGCCGTGAACAGCACTACTTCACTCTACAAAGAACACTGCGCGACTGAGGCTGCTGCAGGACTGAGGCATTCAAGCCTCACGTGTTCGAACTGATTCCTTCAACACTATGTTTGTTGTTTTAGTAAAATATCACCTACTGCGCTATATGTATGTTAATACTTAGGACTACAATGAAATATGGTGTATTCTGAAATAGATATGGCAGTATTGACGATAATAGTTTTCCAAATAAATAATGTTCATCATATATACAATAACGTGCAAGTATTAGAACACAGGTTAAGTCATTGCCACTTCTTGATAATTAGATGGTATTATTCTAATAATTAGTGATTCATACATTAGTTGCATACTTATCTTGAATGTATCTTTAGTTACATAGGCTATCTTGCCAATGTGATCTAAATGTAGATTCAGTAGGCTACTAATGATTTAAAGGAGTCATGTATACAGCAAAATACGAAACCTGCTTCCTGACTAAGTGAAGGTAACAATATAATCCAAACTTCTACTCTCACCATGGTTTTGATATACTGTATAATAAATGGTTATAAAATAATATTCCAAATTATATGTAGCCTAAATATCAGTCCAGCGAGAGGTTGGTGTTCCCGGAGTGATGGAGGTGACAGAGCAACATCTACACTGCCATACATACTGTTATATCGTGTTTACAACTTTACTCAAATGTCAGATCAATGACGGAGTAAACTGGTCAACTAACATAGCTATGTGCAATTATTTACCATTATAGTGATGACCTAGGTAATACGTGAGAATGATGATGTAGTAATTATGCTTTATTCTTATTATCATATTACGTGAGGTGTGTAACCTACTATCTCAGGTGATGAAGTTTATTCCAATACGATTTGATAGCACAGTTAGTATCCCAGCATTAGCTCTTTTTTTCATTTTGATAATAAATTACCAAAGCATAAGAAATTAATCCTAGCCCATCCCAACCTAATAAAATTCTAATTAAATTAGGACTAATAATTAGTATGGCCATAGAAAATACGAAAGCCAAAACTAGGTAGATAAAACGATTTATATTATAATCTCCTGCCATATAATACACACGTGAGGTGTGTAGCCTCCTAGTCTCTCAGGTGATGAAGTTTATTATATTACGTGAGGTGTTTAGCCTACTCTCTCAGGTGAAGAAGTTTATTATATTACGTGAGGTGTTTAGCCTACTCTCTCAGGTGATGAAGTTTATTATATTACGTGAGGTGTTTAGCCTACTCTCTCAGGTGATGAAGTTTATTATATTACGTGAGGTGTTTAGCCTACTCTCTCAGGTGATGAAGTTTATTATATTACGTGAGGTGTGTTGCCTACTCTCTCAGGTGATGAAGTTTATTATATTACGTGAGGTGTTTAGCCTACTCTCTCAGGTGATGAAGTTTATTATATTACGTGAGGTGTGTAGCCTACTCTTTCAGGTGATGAAGTTTATTATATTACGTGAGGTGTTTAGCCTACTCTCTCAGGTGATGAAGTTTATTATATTACGTGAGGTGTGTAGCCTACTCTCTCAGGTGATGAAGTTTATTATATTACGTGAGGTGTGTAGCATACTCTCTCAGGTGATGAAGTTTATTATATTACGTGAGGTGTGTTGCCTACTCTCTCAGGTGATGAAGTTTATTATATTACGTGAGGTGTGTAGCCTACTCTCTCAGGTGATGAAGTTTATTATACTATGTGAGGCTTACCCGCACTTGTTTGTTAATTGATGTACCCGGTATAGTAAACAATATGACTATAGACAGTTGTTACTGTTTGTGGTGCAGCATACACACGGATGTTCTGGATACATGGTGATATGATCCGTATTTACATTACTGAGCTGTTAAGGGTGTCCCTCTCTTATATGGCAATTATGTGTATTATCATCTGTTAAATAACCTACCGCCAGTTGGTTATATTAATCTTAAGAAAGCACACTAATAATTGAGAGCTAAAACCTAATGTTCATTGTGTTACATTATTCGAAACTACCTTTCCATTAATCTTTCCTTATTCAATAAATGTATTAAATATGATGGGATAATGTTACATCCATTTCTTTGATCATGTTAGTAAATAATCTACTTGAATATAATAATCTGGTGGTAATTACCGTAACTAAATATAGTCAATAATCCACATTGAAGACAACTAATATATTTGTTAGAAGAAAACAAACACGCAGAGTTAATTAAGGGTGAGAAGTTGCTCAACTTATATTTAAAATCACTGCTAAAATCAGGAGTTCCATATTTTTTGTTTTCTATGTGAATGAGGGAGACAAAAGACAGAACTGCCTGCAGCGAGTGCCTCCCCCAGAGTTGAAAGAGTGACAGGGCCAAAATCAAGTGACGTTCGAGCTAAAATGCCTGGACACAAGAAGTTTGAAGCAATTCAAGTCATAGGAAGAGAGAAAGACTGATTCTGAGAGAGAGTTCCAGAGCTCAGCAGTTGAATAGAAGAAAGTCTGAGAACAGTGTTTCACTGTAGGTTGGAGAGTTGCACAGAGTTAATATTATATGTTAATATTTGGCGGTTAAGCAGAAATATTTATAGGGTTAAAGTCAAGTAGGCTAGGCTGCGGGTACTGATCTACACACCATTGTCCTTTGGGGCCCGGGGTGGGCGAGTAACAGCTTGGTAGATGGAGGATACTGGATGTATTCAAGTTACCCCAGTTAACTACCCGGATGGGATGGCAAACATGTCTCCTAACTATTGCATACGTTATAATATACTGCTAGGGAATCTAAGTTTGGTGTTATCAATTATGGACGAAGCCTGTGTGGTACGGGATGCACAGGGAACATTGGTTGACGATTAACTATTTTCCACTTGTTGACATCTGTCTATTTTCCATGATGAAAATGCAACTGTTAACAAAATGTGTTTTCTTATAATACGAACAATGGTCGTTTTGTTTTTCTAAACTTTTTAAAACACAGCAAACCTACTGTAATATACAGGTGTACTGTATATATATATATATATATATATATATATATATATATATATATATATATATATATATATATATATATATATATATATATATCTGGAACCTCTGTCCTCTCCACATTGAACCTTTTAATCTCTCTTTTTCGTGGCCATTATCTCCCAGATCTGGTTTCCTGTGTTACGTAAAGCTCCGGAACCCTCGCCCCTCCTCCACATCTATTATAAAGACCTTTTATATGCACTTGTGTATGAACATGGAATAAACTGTGTGTATGGGCATACTTGTGTGTCTACATCATACTACATGTGTGTTTTAGTGAACACAGAACTAATATTAAGGATCTAAATATGCAATACAAAAATCAATATATTGACAGTCACAAATAGATACTTACACACATAAATACATTAAAGACAATAAAGTATATATATATACGCACATGGAAAATATATCAACTTACATACATCCCCTACATGAGCTAACACACGCTTAAATGGTAACGCAAGATCTATAGTTCAAATTCAACACTATGCACTTATACTTATACAACACTTATACTTATACAACACGTATACGTATACAACACTATGCACTTATACTTATACAACACTTATACTTATACAACACTTATATGTGATCTCTAACACATATTAAGTCATATACACGCACCCGATTTAACACATTCAAAAACTGATTTACGCATACTATTTTTGTGGGAAGTGTGCATGGTGTTCATATCTCACCAGGTACCATCAAAGACACATTAGGATACATTACCAGCCCAGCAAGGTGAGGGTGTGGTGAGGTTATGGTGATATTGTGGTGTTGGTGAGGTTGTGGTAAAGCGTAATTGTGGTGATGTGAGGTAGTGGTGACTTTATTCGTTCATACTTGTGATTAGTTGAGGTAGCCGACACATTGTCCATAAAACATAGTGTGACTACATTCATAGTCTTTTCCAAGGTCAATAAAAAGGTCCTCAACAAAGTACCAACATTGCCAGCATATAGATCCACCTCCCAATTTAGGCCATTTGGATGACAGACAATTAGGGGAGATGTGTTGTCATACAGATAGATAGGAGTATGACATAACTTAAGAGATACATAGATATATTGTGTTCTAGCATTATACCTATGGTGCAAGATTGTATAGTTTATCAATCACGTCCTATAGTCTATTCGCTGTAAGTAGGCGATAAATCATGACCTCTAACCTCAGTAACTCAAAAACGACTTGAGTAATCAAGCTGATAGTTCTACCATTTGGGAAGAGTCAGCCAAGGAAGAGACGTGGTAAATCACAGCCAATTTTCTCTAGCCTTTTTTTATTTACAGAGCATATAAATCATGATTTATCGCCTACTTACAGTGAATAGACTATAGTACGCCAGCGATCACACATTTAACACATGACACACGTACAGGAACGTACATAAGAACATAAGAAAATGGGAGTCTGCAGAAAGCCGATTGGCCTAAGCAAGGCAGATCCCTGTCCCACACAACCCCAATTACAGGCTCAACACTCTAATACCCTGAGGATCATCTTACCAAAACGGTTAGAGATTAACGCAGGATTACGGGGGTCTGCAGAGCGCTGATTGGCCCAACCCTGCTGATCCCCCTTCACACCCAACCCTTCTCGTCCATATGCTTATCCAATTTTATCTTAAAGCTCCCTATCGTTTTTAATCCCACTATAGCACTTGGTAGTCCATTCCACCCATCTACAACTCTGTTACCAAACCAATATTTGCCTATATCTTTTCTGAAACGAAATTTATCTAATTTGAAACCATTGGTACGAGTTCTTTCGCTATCACTGAGCTTTAGTACATTTGTCATGTCCCCTTTGTTAATCCCACTAACCCACTTGAACACCTCTATCATATCCCCTCTAACTCTGCGTCTCTCTAACGAATGTAAGCCTAATTTCTTCAACCTTTCTTTATACGGAAGATTTCTAATATTATGGATCATTTTTGTCATTCTACGTTGTACTCTCTCCAATGAATCTATGTCCATTCTGTAATAAGGACACCAAAATTGAACAGCATAATCCATATGGGGTCTCACTAATGACAAGTAAAGTTTTAAGATAACATCAGCAGTTCTGTTACTCACACTCCTAGAGATGAACCCGAGAATCCTATGTACGTACACACAGACTGCGAAGAGCCCTACCACTTGACGCTCACTTGGTGTTGCAATAATTAGCAGCACACAGGAATGCCACATTATTCAATTATCATAAATCAGCGATGGCTAGAATATTAATGACATGCTTTTAAAATATTGATGTCGATGTTTCGTTCGAGAACAAAACACAAATAAAAAACGTTGGACAAAAATGCTCTAACTTTGTTCAGGCGTGATTAGGAGGAGAAAGGAAAATGAGGTGGCAGGAGAAGAACACATAACACTTCGCCCACAAAAAGCAAGCACACAAGTATTCAAAAGTATACCATTCACTCATCAGCCCCCGGAATAAATGGCTTCACCCAAGATGTTATACTTCCAGAAAAGGTCTTTTCACATCAACATCTGGGATAAAGACCTTCAAGGTTTGTCATTTAAAAGGGTCCAGAAACCTTCATGTATTCTCTGTAACATACTTCCTCCATGCATTCCTGGTATTTGCTAATTATTTGTTTTACTATTTACTAGCCATTTATTTTGTTCTTAATATAAATATGCATTGTATATAATATGGAGATTGATTTTTTCACCTGTGAATTCAGACCGATTTATGGTCTGGTATAGGTTGAGCGATTTCATAAACAAGGTTGATAGATAACAAACACACACACATACACACACAAACACACACACACAGAAAGACAAATAATCAATAACAAACACATTCACTGAACATACCCTCCACCACCACCCCCTGCCAGCGAGAACACTTTGCACATAATGTCCAAGTGATACTAAATATGATTTACTAATAAGCGGCCGAACAAAACTATACACCCACTCAGAATAGTTATCCAATTACATATAGATACATATATATATATATATATATATATATATATATATATATATATATATATATATAGATTCACCAACATAATCTTTCTCTTTTGTTCTAGTTTATAAAGTGTTGATATTCTTCATTTCATGATAACATTATATTTCTCCCCTCCATCTTTCAACCGAGCGCCCCACGATATATTGTTCAATACGTATTTCATCTTGTTCGTACTGCTCATACACTATCTCCTTAAAGCTTTATAAGTTCTTCACTTATAATTTGTATTTGTCCCTTCTGCCCATCGCACTTCCTCCTTTTCTTTATTATTGCTATAATTCATATCAATGTGACAATGTCCCCCAACTCTGTTCGTTATTTACGTTCTCTTAATCTCTCCCCCATGTCCTCTATATCTTCTATATCTTCATAATCATCTCCTATCCCCATTTTAAAAATATACCTTTTATCCTCGACCTGCTCTTTATGAATATATTCCTAATCCATATCTTCCTTCTTCTCTCTCTCTCTCTCTCTCTCTCCCCACACACACACACAATGTACGATTCTAGGTTCTCGCTAATGAGATTCCAATGCGGCTGAGAGTAACACGAGAGCCTATTGTCGAACAGATACAATGTATACACCACCAGATATATTATAATTGCCTGTTATACTGTATATTAACAATCTTATTATACACTTGTAAACCAACAGAACGACAATGCCACTCTCTGATAATCTTGTTCCCTAACTGTATCGAACATTTTTACTAAGGCAACTTTGTTATCTCCGTGGGCGATGATATATTTGTTAATACCTACCACAACATACTGACTACTGACAACATTCCTCCCAACCAATTAGTCAACGTATCTGATTCACTGACGAATTGAACAATTTTCTTTACAGCACAACAGTTTCGCTGAGAACAACAACAACCCACCAGCGTAACCACATTTGTGGCTCCCTGACAACCTTCCTACCTGCCAGTTTGATATCATTTACCTTACCCTAACACACTTTATACTACCAATTCTCGAGGGAAAACTTCTAAAAGGTGAACCTTTATCAAAGTCCTAAAGTCCTTACTGAAATAGGGGGGAGAGAGAGAGAGAGAGAGAGAGAGAGAGAGAGAGAGAGAGAGAGAGAGAGAGAGAGAGAGAGAGAGAGAGAGAGAGAGAGAGAGAGAGAGAGAGAGAGAGAGAGAGAGAGAGAGAGAGAGAGAGAGAGAGAGAGAGATAATAACACCATTAACCCATTCAGTACCAGGGACGTCCTTTTCATCATATTCTGGCGACTATTAGACGATTGTATTCAGCTTAGGAAAAACCTCCAGCAGTTAATAAGGCTTCAAACTATGCCAGCCAACCCTTTTTGATTACCACATATCCTTCCTAAGCTGCACAATATCGTCTATATATAGCTAGAATATAATATAACACACGTCACTGGTACTCAAAGGGTTAACATCACCATATACCTCAGTGTCACCACCACCACCAGGCCTCCCACACAACAACAACAACACCACCACCACCACCACCACCAAGCCTTCCCACACACCACCACCAACACCACCACCACCAGGCCTCCCACACACCACCACCACCAGGCCTCCCACACACCCACCACCACCAACAACACCACCAGGCCTCCCACACAACACCACCACCACCAACAACACCACCACCATCACCACCACCAGGCCTCCCACACACCCACCACCACCAACAACAACACCACCACCACCACCAACAACACCACCACCACCATCACCACCACCACCACCATCACCAACAACACCACTACTACTACCACCACCAACAACACCACCACCGCCACCACCAACAACAACACCACCACCACCAACAACACTACTACTACTACTACCACCACCATCACCAACAACACTACTACTACTACTACTACTACTACCACCACCACCACCACCAACAACAACACCACCACCACCACCAACAACAACACCACTACCACCACCACCAACAACACCACCACCACCAACAACACCACTACCACCAGGCCTCCCACACACCCACACGGTAACTCCATATAACATTTTGGGATCAGTCAGTCATGATTAATTAATCCTCCATTCATTCTTCATTTACAATCATTCACTTCGATATTTTTACTTGTTTCACATTGTATCCAGTATTTCCTTTTCCAAATTTCCTTTTGTTCATAAATGTTATATTTATAATATATATATATATATATATATATATATATATATATGTTAGTATAGCCAGGTAATAGATTCTCTTTTAAACAGACGAGGTTAAAGGCAATAGCAGTTTCAGCATTTAGTATTTTATTGTTACAGTTTTCAATATTTCTAACAATTTTCCTCTGGGGTTCAGAGATGAGGTACAACAGGTTAGCAAAATTCATGGTGGATCCAACGTTTCACAAGTAAACATCTTGCATCTTCAGGGAATGGGCAGGTAATGATTAGAATAAGGACAAAGCAACATATTTATACAAAATTCGAGGATCAAGAATAGGTAGGTGGGCGGAGCTACTGGGTGTGGGGTGGCTGTTCATTGGTGGAAGGCAGTCTATTCGCGAGACGGGCACTAAATCTTATCGGTGGTTGGTTGTTGGTTGTGGGTGGCTGTGATTGGTTGGTGTTGTCAGTAGTGTGCTGATCGCGGAAAGGTACGGGAGGGGGGCACAGGGCGAGAGGAACGAGGGCAGTATGCCTGTAGCGCTTGCCTGAAGGAAGAATTTGAAGGTCTTGTGTTTGGTTGTTGATGCTGGGGTTGAGCGTTTGGATATATAGAGCTTCTAAAATAGCTAGTCTTCTGGGGTCTGATTCTTTGTCGAGTATGGTAGTTTGTTTGTCTAGGTCGGCGCGAGTTAGGGCAAGATGGTGGGGGGCTTGATAGTGATCTTTTATAGCGCCAGATTGAAGGTGGAGGGTTAGTCGACGGGAAAGGCGAGTCTGTGTCATTCCAACATAGGATAGGGGTCCACAGTCCCCAGAGGTGCAAATATGCTGGTATATCACATGATCGTCTTTCGGTTGGTTGGTGGAAATGGGGCGGTTACGGAGGACAAGGTTGGAGGTCTTAGGAGATTTGTAGTAAATAATGAGTTTTATTTTATTGTCAGGGTTGGTGGGGAGGACGTTTTTGTGAATTATTTCTTTCATAATGGATTCGTCTGTTGTGTGGTCGGAAGATATGTAGTTTCTGTAGAAAAATGTAATGTCATTGGCCGGGTTGGTGCTAGGGGGGTCTTGTCCTACGTCGAGTTTACCACTGCCCTAATACGCCCCCCCTGGACATCCCGGAGAAGGCCCTGAAGACGCTCTTGGAACTATGTACCAAGGAGTCCCCTTTCCTCTGCCCCCGCGGGAATATGTACCAGCAAATCGACGGTGTAGCGATGGGAAGCCCCCTGGGGGTCCTGTTCGCCAATTTCTTCATGGGAACTATCGAAGAGGAACTCCTGGCTGCCCACCGGCCCACTGTCTACTGCAGGTACATCGATGATATCTTCGTGCGGGTGAAGGACCTGGGCGAACTCAGGGACCTCCAGCAGCGCTTCATGGCCGCCTCCGGACTCAACTTCACATACGAAGAAACCACCGATGGTCATCTACCCTTCCTCGACCTCCTTGTCTCCCTCCACGACCACGGCTTCAAAACTACGGTGTACACCAAACCTACTAACAATGGCCAATGTCTTAATGGGGAAAGTGAATGCCCTAAACGATACCATCAGTCCACCATCGCCGCCTATGTCAGGAGAGCCCTCACCCATTGCACCACCTGGAATGACACACACAATGAATTGGAAAGGCTCACCCAGGTCCTAGTCAACAATGGGTATTCCAACACTGACGTCACCAATGCCATCACCCACCACCTAGAAAAATGGTACAAACAAGACCCCCCTAGCACCAACCCGGCCAATGACATTACATTTTTCTACAGAAACTACATATCTTCCGACCACACAACAGACAAATCCATTATGAAAGAAATAATTCACAAAAACGTCCTCCCCACCAACCCTGACAATAAAATAAAACTCATTATTTACTACAAATCTCCTAAGACCTCCAACCTTGTCCTCCGTAACCGCCCCATTTCCACCAACCAACCGAAAGACGATCATGTGATATACCAGCATATTTGCACCTCTGGGGACTGTGGACCCCTATCCTATGTTGGAATGACACAGACTCGCCTTTCCCGTCGACTAACCCTCCACCTTCAATCTGGCGCTATAAAAGATCACTATCAAGCCCCCCACCATCTTGCCCTAACTCGCGCCGACCTAGACAAACAAACTACCATACTCGACAAAGAATCAGACCCCAGAAGACTAGCTATTTTAGAAGCTCTATATATCCAAACGCTCAACCCCAGCATCAACAACCAAACACAAGACCTTCAAATTCTTCCTTCAGGCAAGCGCTACAGGCATACTGCCCTCGTTCCTCTCGCCCTGTGCCCCCCTCCCGTACCTTTCCGCGATCAGCACACTACTGACAACACCAACCAATCACAGCCACCCACAACCAACAACCAACCACCGATAAGATTTAGTGCCCGTCTCGCGAATAGACTGCCTTCCACCAATGAACAGCCACCCCACACCCAGTAGCTCCGCCCACCTACCTATTCTTGATCCTCGAATTTTGTATAAATATGTTGCTTTGTCCTTATTCTAATCATTACCTGCCCATTCCCTGAAGATGCAAGATGTTTACTTGTGAAACGTTGGATCCACCATGAATTTTGCTAACCTGTTGTACCTCATCTCTGAACCCCAGAGGAAAATTGTTAGAAATATTGAAAACTGTAACAATAAAATACTAAATGCTGAAACTGCTATTGCCTTTAACCTCGTCTGTTTAAAAGAGAATATATATATATATATATATATATATATATATATATATATATATATATATATATATCACATCCTTTAATAATCAGTTGCAATTTATATACCAATAAAATGTGCTTCATTGTGCATAGCCCTTTAATCTTCACTTGCATTACATTAATTAATTGTACAATATATTTTGTTTATTTTCGCTTTATAATATATCAAATATAGAAAACAATAAACAGCAACACATCTATTTCTAAAAGATTGCTTACACTCCCTAAGCCATCATTTATGGAACAAATAGTATATAGCCTCGTAACAATGCATTATCCGACCCACAAAGCCCATCAAAAACAACAACATACAATTATGTTGATATCCAATAATTCCCGAAATTGTGTTTATTTCACTTTGACCCCAGTAAGATATTAATATTCAGTGTAACGTCCCATGCACACTATGGCTGCAGGTGAATCATTCTCTCTCTCTCTCCTGTTAATTAGTAATTACCCTCTCAAAAGCCAAGTGAAATAAAGTGCATCGACCATTGTGAGAGCAGAACTGGGGTAATAAGAGAGTAATTCAGGGGTAATGACTGAATGGTGGGTGGCTGATTGGGAGAGAGAGGGGTTGAGGAATTATATTTTCTCTAACTCACCATATACTGTTTGTATTTAAATGTTCTCTGGCAATTCATATATAGATATTAATGACCCCAAATATGGTGTGCTTTCCAGGGTACAACACAACAGTGTGTTTCAGTAATACAAGTGGGATTTGAATTCCACTGGCGCAAAAGATAAGTCGTAATAGTAAATACAGCAACAACAAGAAAGAAGACCTAGACACATAGGGGATAAGTGGAAGTGGAGAGAATACGATGAGTAAGTGAAGATGGTAGCGGGATGAAAGGATATGGAAGCAAGTGGAATTGAGGAAATACAAAATGGTAGAAATGAAACTAACAAGAAGCCGGAGGTTGAAAGCAAGGAACATTTTAATGGAATGGTCGAGAGAAGTACAGGAAGAAGGGTGAGGGGAGAGAGGAGGGATGAATGTAAAGAGGTTAACTGTCAAAAATGAAAGGGAAAGAGTCCGTGTTTGAAGTTGTGTTTCCGAGAAAGAGAGAGAGAGAGTGTGTGTGTGTATGTGTATGTGTGTTAGAGTAAAGGCCGCGTCATACAGAGGCCGAACGTACTAGGACAAAGTCCCGAATAGGATGACTTGCAAAAAAAAATCAAATTTCAGGCGGGTCGGGTATATTCTGCAAAATTCGGCATACGTTCCGGACTATTCATGGGTTGGTCTGATGTTGTTCATGTATGTTGCCGACATTCCGGAGAGTCGGGAAAAATTTAGTGGCTACACTAAATTTCTACGAACATTCGGGTAAAAAAAAAAACGTTACAAAATGGTCGTCGGATGTTGGTCGGGAATTATTCGTAACTCGTTCCGAAGTTGTTCTGATTAATTCGTAGTTCGGTCTTCTGTTTCGGGACTTGTTCGGTACTTTTTTCAATTGCCGAATTTGTTAGGAACTACCCGAACAAATCCCGAACAAATCCCGAACAATTCCCGACAAAAATTCGATAAAATTACGATGATTCCCTCGTATTCCAGAATAAAACCCGCACGAGTTACGAATTTTCAGAACAAGTTACGATCAAATTCAGACAAATATACGAATAATGTAGGATGTCTGCTCGATGTATCTTGTTAAATTAGGAATTAAATCCGAATTGATTTCGAACAAGTAGAATAGCCTCCTTCTAAAATTAGAGGTTCGCTATTGCTCGACAGGAAAAAATCGACACCTAAAAGGCACGAAAGGTCTTATAGGCTAATATTGATAACAGAATGAGGCGAAAGGTCTCAAAATAGCCAAACTAACGGAACGAACGTCTTAAACCTCAAAACGAATATGCTAAACATGTGGGAGAAGGGGGTCCAGAAAAAGCGAGCATGTTATAGATACCGGTACCGTACCTCTGTTCTGCCTCTGGGTTCGAACACTACGATTATTTATGGGTATATCGTTATTCTGGCCTTCATTAGTTGCTTTTATTGAGATTAGGAAGGACAATAATTAGGTTAGGATAAGTTAGTCTTACGTTAGGTGGTACATTATAATACAGTAAACTCGATTACAATACTTTGTTATTATAGCCTACATTTTGTCTAGGTGTATTTGAAAACGAATGAGAGGTGGAAGGATGGAGTGAGGAAGTACATGAACAAAGGCGGTGCTGGTTGGGGGGAGGGGCATCGACTGACTGGGGACAGAGGTGCTACAGTCGTAAAACAGTCTGATCTTGTTCTCGTAATGTTCTTCTCTATCGGTTGTTTGTCGACATCTCATCGGTTAAGTTCGGTTAATTATCCTAAAGCATTCCAATGTCATTCGGATCTGTGTCTGATGATTGGGTATGGTCGAAAATCATTCTTTGCATAACGAGTGTAAGTTCGATTCATGTTTGGTAGTTGTTCGAGATTTTGTCGTAGGGCGTTCTTGACTATCGGATATTATTCTGAACTCGTTCGGGCCATGTTCGTAATCTTCAAATTTCGGGAGAGTCTCGGCTGTATTCGGTAAAAATTTGCAAGTCATCCTATTCGGGACTTTGTCCTAGTACGTTCGGCCTCTGTATGACGCGGCCTTTAGTAACATGGGTAACACACAACTATATTTATGGTTGCGCTGAAGAAACCGTTTTATCAACTCACAATCCGTACCCTAGTGATCACTTACCCAACCTAATAACAGCTTAATATCTCCAGTCCCCTCGAACACCTCCTAGGTTTAAATAACTAAAAGCTGACTGGTCGAAATTTAGGCTTAACACCAGGAATGTCCCTTCTTTTGTGCCTCGAGACCAAAATGATTTGAATGATAGCTTTATCGATTTCATTAAACAGGCAGCCAGCAAACCAGTCCCCTTCTCTTCATCTCGTCCTATGAAAAGACGTGTCCCTTGGTGGAATTATTCCCTCCAAACCTTAGTTTGTCAGAAACGTGCCATTGAACGCAGGCTCCATAGACTTAACTCCAGATATCAATGCTTATCGGTGGCTCATCCTTTATCCTGAACTTTCCTTACTCCGTTAGTTACCATCCTCCTTAGTATCCACGCCCTTCGTCCCCAATACAACCGACTATCTGCGAGGTTCCTAAAAGAGGTCAAATGTGCTAAAGCAGAATCTTGGAAGGAATAGGTTATATATTATGTAATATTATGTGCTGGCTGGGTACCTTAAACAATAACTCAATTATGGAGTGAGTAAGAATCAGTTGAGGAAGATTGTAATGAGAACATTTGTGTGGATATATATTGAAATGCGAACATATAAATGTAAAGACTATTGAGACTATAATATAGTATGGATATCTAATATTGATAACATAAATATCTAATATTACAGGCTACGGTGGATAATGTATATTGTGAAAGTCGCTGTGGACGAGAACGACAATAAGCCAACCACTAACACTAACAACATATTTGAATATCAAGGTTGAAGGTTCCTTGGTAGTAATGGTAAGAGTAAACTATAACATGTAAATTATGTGTTATGGGGTTTACAGTATGTAAGATGAAATGAAGGTGAGGTCACTGGTTAATGAACACTAAATGTATTGAGAAACAGATCTGAAGGTAGGGCATTAACACGTAATGAAATCTCTCTCTCTCTCTGACACACAACTTAGCTCTCACATACTCCATTTAACTTCAAACACTCTCTTGCGACACTGACACTTTCCTTCCTTTAAATTCACTGTTACATTTGCCCCTCTCCCTCTCTCTCTCTGGCGTCACCGTTCTCCCTATCCTTCAGTCCTCTCCATCTTCCTCTTACCACTTTGACGTATAATGTTCCTCTTCCTGGGTTCTGTTGTTACCTTATATTTTAACTTCATTGGTTCCAACATTTTGTTGGCCCTCGTTGTTTTTGTTTTTTTCCCATGTTAAATTGTATTCCCAATTAATTTAATTTTCTTTTCAATATACTTTCTTCATATTCTCCCCCTTTATATATACCACCTTTCAATTTGATCTGTTATTCGTGTTCTCTTTTGTTGGTATAGTCTTGTTTATTAAATATCTTCTGTTATACTCTCTTATTTTCATCCTTTATTCGTCATTTTGTTGTTTCCCCTTTATATAGGTTTTCATTTTACTCCCACCTCTCCACTTTCTTCTGTCATCCATCTACCAACACTCTCAGATGTTGTACAATCTATGCCTTTATATTGTCTTATTTTATGTTCATCCATCCACATATCAATTACCTTTGTGCCTCTCTCACCTGTTTTGTTCTTTCCTTTCACACATTATATATTCCTGGTCCCTCATTGCCGCCATGAATTCCTTTAACTTCAACCATTTGCCATTCTTCTCAATACTAACAGTACCGGTATTCAATACTATCAGTACCAGTATTCAATACTATCAGTACCGGTATTCAATACTATCAGTACCGGTATTCAATACTATCAGTACCGGTATTCAATACTACCAGTACCGGTATTCAATACTACCAGTACCGGTATTCAATACTATCAGTACCGGTATTCAATCCTTTATTTCTAGTCGACTCCTCTACGTAGGGTATGTAGTACCGGTCTTGCAACACAATTCCACCCCTACTCTGTGCAATTCTTCAACCCAAAAGTGAAACGCTATTCTCAGTCTTTCTTCTATTCAACTGGTGAGCTCTGAAACTCTCTCCCAGAATCAGTCTTTCCCTCTTCCTATGACTTAAATTGCTTCAAACTCTGTGTGTCCAGGCATTTTGGCTCGAACGTCCCTTGATTTTGGCCCTGTCACTCTTTCAACTCTGGGGGAGGCACTCGCTACTGGCAGTTCTGCCTTTTGACTCCCTCACTTACAAAACAAAAATAAATAAATAAATCTATGACATACATTTGACTTGTCACTGTTTTTAATATTGTCAGTCATGTAGCCAGAAAGGTTGGTGGTGGTGGTTTAGTAAGCACAACTCGGAAGTATTTACTAACTTCAGAATTAAATCAAGCTTGCCATATACTGTAGGGACCAGTGTTTGTGTTGTCCGTGTACTGTATGTATGTAACTCAATTACTGCACCTGTAAAACAACGCTCCGTCTGCCTTACAGCTCATGGTAGTGGTAACGCCCGCTCTCTTAGTGAAAGAAAAAAAAGGGATGGGAGAGAAAAATAGAGGAACCTATGTTGACCAAGAGAAGTTTGGTGCTGAGGGAAGAGAAACTATTATGACGATGGAGAAAGTAAAGGAGATCAAACAGAAGGTTGGTAAAGACCTTTGTAAAGGAAGAAAGGTAGTAGTTGTTGTATATTTTCCATAGTTGTGTTTATTGCCTGGTGATGACAACAGGATGTGAGAGGCTAGATACGATTATACAAGACCAGTGAGACACACCGGCAGGTATTCAGAGGTATAGCAGAGAGGCACAGTGAATGTTTTATCATATTCGAAAGTTTTTGATACTAACGAACCTTCTGATTAATTGATGTGTGATCAAATGCAAATATGCCAGAGTAATTGATAATTTAAGTTAATTATAATGGAATACCCATAAATACATTCAAACTGTACAGTAACTGACATGTTTCTCCCTCACAGACAAACACAGACAACATTTTAAACTCCCAGAGTCACCACCAATCAAGGTAACAACAGGTACAATACAGTATTGCTCTCATCAATATTGGTAAACTATAAAGAAACACGTGTAATATTGGAAGTGGCCGCGTGTATATTATGTAAATACGATTCACATTTTACGAGAACGGATTCCCAATAGCGTACACAATAAAATGTGTACGTAAATTTTGCCAAACAAATATAGCGTATATGCATTTTCTGGTTGGAGTGTCCGCCTTCCGAGGGAGACTTTATGTAACCGAGTTAGTGACCGATGCAGTCACTGTTTATGGAAGCACAAATCATAATCTCACTATTTAAATATATAGCAGATATTTGTGAAAACAATACTATTTCTTTATATGAGGTGTGCAGTAATATAGTAAATCATGTATTAGAAGCAAAAGTAGGCTGAATGTAAACTGTCACTGGAGAAAGTAAGTGTAGGTCAATCAGTTGACATTATTTAACATCAAGATCAATATCATAGGTACACATAGGAAAATATTATGACAATTATTTTCCAAAATATTAAATAAATCAGCTTTGGTTGTTGTATTATATATTGCGCGAAACCTCCCATACCTATATTACACTATATCTTCCACCACCACCCACCATTTGTATTGCAATACATTTATCAATAATACTTTTCCCTCCACGCTCTCTCCAAATATGAGCCAACAAGACTTAAGGTTCAGTAAATATCCACACTTGGTTCAGTTCGACAAACAACAATTCCATAACATACAATTCAGGTTTCCGCTTCTTTGCGCAATATTGTGTTTGTGTGTATGTGTGGGTGTGCGTGTCTTTGTATAAATTAATGCTATTAACAAAGAGTCGAATCAATCTGAGATATGTTCAAACAACCAAGTCATTCGTGTCCTACAATGTCACCCAAATGTTGTATTTTGTCTATCTATCAGCGTTGTATTAATGACTGTCGTGGTATGGTTTAAAACACACGACAAACCAAATGTATAACCACATTTACTAAATCTTCATTATTATTGACGAACAAGAGACGATATGAAAGTCAAGACAGTTCACTCCAGCATGCAGAGCTTACATATATTTATAAACTACGAGTGAACAAATCTATAAAAACATGTAGGCCTATGCGATAAATTGAAATAGACAGGGAGAACAATAACTGAGAGAAAACAACCAGTAAACAAGATTAATGAACAAGAGGCCTGAGGTTTTCCAAGAAAAGTTAAAGGAATAAAACCTGTTGGAAAATTTTGGAGAAAGTGTGTGTGTGTGTGTGTGTGTGTGTGTGTGTGTGTTTTTTTTTTTTTTTTTTTTTTTTTTTTTTTTTCTATGTGATTGAGGGAGGCAAAAGGCATAACTGCCTATAGCGAGTGCCTCCCCCATAGTTGAAAGAGTGACAGGGCCAAAATCAAGGGACGTTCGAGCCAAAATGCCTGGACACACGGAGTTTGAAGCAATTTAAGTCATAGGAAGAGGGAAAGACTGATTCTGGGAGAGAGTTCCAGAGCTCAGCTGTTGAGTAGAAGAAAGTTTGAGAGTAACGTTTCACTCTTGGGTTGGAGAGTTGCACAGAGTAGGGGTGGGATTGAGTTGCAAGACGGGTACCACGTGCCCTACGTAAAGGAGGTGGTATGCACTGGGATAGCTCTGAGGAACACTGATTTATTATAGTAGCGATAGAATAGCGAGAGAGATGCAACATTGCGGCGGAGAGAGAGAGATTGCAGAGAGTTGGTGAGTGGACGGGAGTTAATGATACGAAAGGCCTTCCTTTCAACTTTGTCTAGGAGAGCAGTGTGAGAGGAACCTCCCCACACATGTGAACAATACTCAATACAAGGGCGCACTATGCCCCTGTACAGAGTAAGAAGCTGTGCAGGGGAAAAGAACCCCCTAAGGCGGTTGAGCACACCCAGCTTCTGGGATGCTGCCTTAGCAAGACTGGTAATATGGTCCTTCCAAATGAGAGCAGAAGAAAAAGAGACACCAAGAATATTGAGAGAAGATGAAGGGTTGATTTTTTGTATTGTTGAAGAATAAGGGATAGTCCGCTGGGAGATCCTGACGGGTAGATAGATGGAGAAATTGGGTTTTGGAAGCATTAAAGTTAACAAGGTTTTCTCTGCCCCAATTGGAAATAGTATTTAGATCAGAATTTAAGAGTTCTATGGCTTCATTACGTTTGTCGTTGAGGGATTGCTGGCTGGGGCGTTCTGAAAAACTAATGGAGTAGTGCAAGGTTGAGTCGTCTGCGTATGAATGGATGGGAATTAAGGTACAGTTAAGGAGATCATTTATAAAAATTAGAAAGAGAATAGGAGATAGGACAGAGCCCTGAGGAACACCGGAGTTTATAGAGTGAGGAAGTGAACAATGGCCGTCCACAACCGCGGCTATGGAACGGCCGGAAAGGAAATTAGAGACAAAGGCACAGATGGAGGGATAGAAACCGAAGGAGGGTAGTTTAGAAATTAAAGATTTATGCCAGACTCTATGTGTGTGTGTGTGTGTGTGTGTGTGTGTGTTACTCAGTTACTCAGTTACTTGTTCGTCAAGGGGAATCCACGCAATGCGAGCTAAGCTCATTATTATCGCGCCTCCTTAACTGGGAATGTCTTGCGTGAAATGCATGTTAAGTGTTTTATGTACTGTTGAAATGGCTGTGGATGTGTGTGTAGTCTGTATTTTAGCCAATTGGCGACATCGGAAACGAAGGCTTAGGGTGGATCTGTATGGTACCATTCTCACTATAGACGGTACCGTCTCGCCCGAAGGCTTAGGTAGCCATCAGCTTAGGTGAACCATATGATACCCATCTCGCCTTGTACCATTTTTGCCAACCCCAGATGGGACGTCACAACGTCGTCCACTTATTCCAGGTATCTATTTACAGCTAGGTGAACTGAGGCTAACACATGAAAGGAGACAAGCCCAATTTGTCTCCGCCCGGCCGGGGATTGAACCCCCGACCCGTCGTGTGTGAGACGAGAGCTCTACATACTAGGCTACGGGCTCCGTGTGTGTGTGTGTGTGTGTGTGTGTGTGTGTGTGTGTGTGTGTGTGTGTGTGTGTGTGTGTGTGTGTGTGTGTGTGTGTGTGTGTGTGTTTTTTTTGTTTTTATTGGTACAAATCTCTGGATATTTGTAGGTTTACTGGTACATGAGGTTTGGGGCGACAGTTAATCGGTACACACCTCTTTAAAATACGTTGAAATGGAGTGTTTTCGGTTAGGTTAGGTAAGTTAGGTTAGGTTAGGTTAGGTTAGGTTAGGTTAGTGTAATTTAGGTTTAAAAATCGAAAAATGTACTCGAACGCCGACCCGTGGTAATAACGTTCTTGACATTGTACTTGCAACAAAAGAAGAATTGATAGAGAATTTGAATGTTGGTGATGAATTCAGTAACAGCGACCATCGTACGATAACTTTCACTTTAAAGTTTACTAGTAACGAACCAAATAGTAGCATCGAAAAAGTCCCTAATTTCAAGAAAACAAACTTCCATAAACTTAGAGCTATGTTTAAAGAAACTGACTGGAGCTTTTTAATTAACAATAACGACATAAATACATCTTGGAAGTTATTCGAAACCACTTACCTAAAAGCAGTGCAAGACTGCATACCATCGAAAATGCGGCGTCCAGGCCATAATAATAAGCCCAAATGGTTGAATAAAGATATTTCAAACTGCCTGCTTGCTAAAAAATTTGCTAATGATAGATTAAAATCCTCACAAAATTACGAAGAACGGGTGAAATTTGTAGAGGTACGACGCAAAGCCAAAAAGTTAATTAAGCAAAGTAAAAAGACCTTAGAGTTACATATTGCGAATCAAAGTAAAACAAACCCGAAAGAATTCTATAGTTATATCAGAAAGAAAAAAGTAGTTACTTCAACTGTTGGACCGTTAGTCGATGAAAATGGAGAATACACCAAAGACGAAGTACAAATGAGTAATGCCCTCAATACCTTCTTTGCATCAGTTTTTACAACAGAAGACCTCAGTGATATCCCTACACCATTGCCGATTCAGATTGATAATTCAGATGTTCTAAGCAATATCACCGTTACAGAGAGAGAAGTATTGAATTGTTTAGATAAACTCAAGGTAAATAAAACGCCAGGACCAGATACAATCTCGCCTAGAGTTCTAAAGGAAGCTAATCATGAGCTCTCCAAACCACTGACATTACTATTCAATAAATCCTTGCAGTCTGGAACTATGCCTGATCAGTGGAAGCTAGCCAACGTAACACCGATATTCAAAAAAGGCAGCAAATCCCTACCCAGTAACTATCGTCCAATTAGCTTAACCTCAGTTGTATGTAAAATGCTAGAAACGGTCATACGAGACAGACTCGTAAATCACTTAGAGGAAAATAACATACTTAAAGATACTCAACACGGCTTTCGTAAAAAACGTTCCTGTTTAACAAACCTCTTAAGACTTCTTCCACGATATCCTCAACCTCTACAATGAGAGTAAAGCTGTAGATATTATATACCTTGATTTTCAAAAGGCCTTTGACAAAGTTCCCCACAAACGTTTACTGCTAAAACTAAAAGGCATGGAATACAAGACGGTGTGTTGAAATGGATAGAAAATTGGCTCAGCAACAGAAAGCAAAGGGTAGTCATAAACGGTAAGGCATCTAAATGGACCAATGTAAGTAGGGGGGTACCCCAGGGATCGGTACTAGGACCAATTCTCTTTCTAATTTACATCAACGACATAGATGAGGGTCTCACCTGTACAATCTCAAAATTTGCTGACGATATAAAAATTGCAAATAGCGTACTCTCAAAAGAACAAGTTGACGATATGCAACACAATCTAGATAAATTGTCATGTTGGGCCCAAATTTGGCAAATGAGTTTCAATGCGGATAAATGTAAAGTACTACATGTCGGATACCTAAATGAGAAAGCAAACTATTCGATGAATGGCACTCAGCTTAAGAATGTAAACAGAGAAACCGATCTGGGAGTAACAATATCGAGTAACCTAAAACCGAGTCAACAATGTTCAGAAGTTGTTAAGAAGGCAAACAAATAATTGGCTTTATAGGCAGGTCATTTGAGCATAAATCCAAAGAAGTTATCCTAACCCTTTACAATTCCTTAGTCCGCCCTCTTCTGGAATACTGCGTTCAATCCTGGTGCCCTTACTACCAAAAAGATATAAACAAGCTAGAACGAGTTCAACGTAGAGTTACCAAAATGATACCTAGCCTAAAGAACAAACCATACGAAGAGCGTCTTAGAGAATTAAATCTATTTCCTTTAACCCTGTGCAGATTAAGAGGTGACTTAATTCAAGTGTTCAAAATCATCAAAGGCATCGACAATATGAACTGTAGTAAGTACTTCACTATCGACCAATCTGATTACACGCGGGGAAACGGTTGCAAAATTATTGGTAAATCTTTTAACTCACACGAATCTAAGAATTTCTTCTTCAATCGAGTTGTCAACTTGTGGAATGGGCTTCCCGAAACGTTATAGACTGCATCACCGTTGATTCATTTAAACTCCGCCTAGACAAATATCTCTCATCAAACCCGCGACTGACTGCATTTGTAAATGAATAACTTTATTTTATCCCCCCCTCAGTTACTAACCCATCTGTCCTCTACTAACTTCCTAATCCTGCCACGGACATTAGTTCCAGGGCAGTAATTCCCTTTCCAATGTTCCCTTACCCACTCTAAACCACTGTTTGGACACTTGATCCTCAGTGTTTTGGAGGACAAGCAACCTAGGAGGGTCACTAGATCTGTTGTTGCTTGATTTCCTTTGTACTCCTTTGTATCGAGTCTCAGGTATTCATGTTTCCCTTCCAACTTCCATAACATGAGGCAAAAAGAAAAGTTAGTGAAGGAGGGGGAGAGAGAGAGAGAGAGAGAGAGAGAGAGAGAGAGAGAGAGAGAGAGAGAGAGAGAGAGAGAGAGAGAGGAGAGAGAGAGAGAGAGAGAGAGAGAGAGAGAGAGAGAGAGAGAGAGAGAGAGAGAGAGAGAGAGAGAGAGAGAGAGAGAGAGAGAGAGAGACTGCCTGCCTGCCTTTGTGTGTGGGAGCCTGTTAGTCTTCACCATCCATGTACCTATAAACAACTGTGTGTGCTTGACTGTTTGTACAGTAAACATTGGCATGGTAAATCTACGTTGAACTCGTTCTAGCTTGTCTATATCTTTTTGGTAATAAGGGCACCAGGATTGAACGCAGTAGAGAGAGAGAGAGAGAGAGGCTGAGCAATTAATCATAAAATATCTAGTATTTAGATTTAGTACATTGTTTTACTATACTTTGGTGTAATTCATAGCCCTAATTTGAACAAGTGTTTCTCTGCTTACTTTACTTATACTCCTTTGTTTAAGACCCATCCTTCTCCCTTGTTTACAGTTCAACACTCTGTCTGGTATATAGCCCATCCTTCACTCTGGTTGAAAGGCCACCCTTCTAACTTGTTTACAGTTCATCCCTCTGCCTGGTATAAAGTCCACTCTTCACTCTGGTTGTTTAAGACCCAACCTTCTCCCTTGTTTACAGTTTATCCCTCCGCCTGGTATAAAGTCCACCCTTCACTCTGGTTGACAGACCGGCGACCCTTCTCCCTTGTTTACAGTTCATCACTCTGCCTGGTATAAAGACCACCCTTCACTATGGTTGTTTAAGACCCATCTTTCTCCCTTGTTTACAGCTCATCCCTCTGCCTGGTATAAAGACCACCCTTCCCTCTGGTTTATAGCTCACCCCCTCTCCCTGATTAAAAGCGTATCCCTCACTCTGAATTTAAGCCTATACCTTATCCTGGTTTAAAGCTCATTCCTCTCCTTGGCTTAAAGCTCACCCCTTCCCTGGTGTATAACCCACCCCTCATCTGGTTTAAAGCCCACCCCTTTCCTTGGTTTAAAGCCCACCCTTCAGCCTGGCTTAAATTCCTCCCCTAGCTTCAGCTTAAAGCCCAATTAGTTTCCAGTTAACATTGTTTACGACTTATTATACAGGACAATTAGGAAACAATGAGGTAAAAAGAGTGTAGGCTGCACCTACAGTATGCATAAACTGAAAGAAACCGAGAACCCAAGCTATGATAACAACATTGAACACCAAACATTCCATCCGTGAACTCCACAGGTGAACTGAGCAACAGGTTAAAGGTATATTGGCAGGAAGGCGACAAAAATATATGCAATTTACATATTGACGCCACACCGGACACAACTTTAAGAGAGTAAATGATGTTGGTTAGTGTTGTTGTTCTTACTGAATGTACTGTATGCATGTAACAACCTGATCGATGACAACTCACTCTCACTCTCTCACTCTCTCTGGCACCCCCTTGTGAGCCTTAACACCCTCCTTTTTACCTTGAACAAATTATGCATTAAAGTGTCCAACGCTTGTGTGGCAAGGTATATGGATGAGTTGCTATCAGACCATAAGAGGGGGAGAGATAACTACATAGATACACTGGCCACACAGTTATTACGATCTCTCCGAGGTGGCAAACACTTAATCCTGGTAGAGATAGCAACCCTAAGAGAAAGTGGAAGCAAAGGATAGCAAAGATGAAGGAGAGAGAGGGAGTGGGGTGGATGGAAATTGAAGATTATTATGATGTATGAAGATTATTAAGATGTACGACAAAGAATCAATGCCATCAAACAAGCAGTGTACAACTACATACAGTCTTTTTTAGGTACGGTAATGGCCACCTAAGAAACAATTGATCAGTTTTTAACAAATACTAGAACGATTCCAGGAATTGGTAATATTTCAAGTTTGGTTACACAACAGAGGAACACACACCCAACTAGCTATCGTAAACCATATTATCATAATAATTTACACAAAACATGATTACTACGTACATTGCCACAATGCAAAATCCATAATTGTATTTTTATAAAATAACACGGCTAACAACGGCTAACAACGGCTAACAACGTACAATTCACATTATTTACTATTAACTTTATGTTCAACCATTTCTCCCCCGGCTCTTCTATTTTGTCTTCGTCCATATTTACCTGGCAAACAATCACTAAACCTGACAGACAGACACAAAAACTTTTGAATATTCACACAGAAGAACAGTTCCTAAAGTGGAGAAACATTGCTCAATGCGTTTGGACACACTCAAACACATTTTAGTGTTGCTTTAGTCACATCAACCTAATAAATGAATTAGGAAAAGATAATAAATTAAAAATGTTTTAGAACACATTGATTGCGCGAGCGAGCGAGCTATTTAATCAGGGAACAATGAGGGTATTTATTTAGTGTTTCGCTAGGTTTTGTGGTAATGCACTGATACTAGGTACAGCACAAATTCCATGCCAATAATATCTTCCCATTGACATATTGGGATTTGAGCCCAGGTCCATTGGATTACCAGTCCAATGGCAAGAACACTCCACCACACTTCCCCTATGTGTGTGTGTGTATGTATGACGTGTGTGTGGGTGTATGTATACAGTAGGTGTGTGTGTATGTGTGTGTGACGTATATGTGTATGTGAGTGTGTGTGAGTGCTGTGTGTGTGTTCTCATCTCCTTCATTGGCCCCGTGTGATGCTTCCCAGTAGTGGGCTCAAAGTAGTAATGGCAGAGCGTGTTGGGGGGGGGGGGGAGGGGGGTGACTATTACAGTAGTCCCTGGAGGTCAATTATAAGGGGGAGGGGAAGGAGGGATGTACAGTTGCAGAAAGGAGTTTCAACACTCCCTTTGGTACTTCCCTACTCTACCTCCTGACCAAATGTGGTAGTATTGCTCTAGTAGTGTAATATATAAGTCTGTATTAATGAATGTGTCTGTTCTGTAGCGAGGGACATGAGTGGTCATTAGGTTTGTTAGATGTAATAATAGTTTGCAGTACGGCCTTTATATAATTATTATTACATGATTTCATTAATTGTTACCATAATCACATAATCATTAAATGTAATGGATATGACAATACAAAAGCGTTAAAAGTATATAACTTCAGAAGAAGATTTTAATGTTTAGCATTACATGTTGTGCAGACAATAGCCATCATACATCAGCCAACCTTATTTCACCAACGTGGAGTCTGGCGAGTTCGATTTGCTTTCATAAATGTGAAGTTATGCACGACATGCATATTTTGTTAAAGGATTATTCACATAATGCAAACAAAAATAGCCAAATTACAAGTTGAAGTCCACTTACATAAATATAGATCAGAGACAGATTATGCAAAGTGATCGGAAGTGCTGAAATGCCATTTTCCTCCTCCCTCCATTGCTGATCAGTCCATTTCTTCTCCACATCCTATATTTCTTCCTCCTTCACCTCCACCTCCTCCTCCTCTTACCCTACCATGCCTCCCTCTCCCCCATCCTTTCAACACAATGAACGGTCCAAGGTTTTCAAATGCGATCCAATGTGGTTGAGAGTAAGACTATATTGGTTGAGAGTAAGACGAGGGCCTATTGTGGAACAGATGCTGCGGCTCACAACATATACAGCATGGGATATATTATATAGTATTATAACTATATATTATAATGCCTGTGAAACATATGGATGTTGAGACTTCTCGCGACTATATATATTTGTATGTTCATCCTACCTCTACCAATCTTGACCACATGCTTCACTACAAATTTGTTTTTACGTAAGGGTAAAATAGTTTGTTTACATAAAAACAATTTGTTTTATATCAGGCGACTCAAATATTAACAAATAGATTACAATTTTATTCGAATTGAAGTTGATAAAATCACCATAATTATTACTGCTTTTGACAATTTAATAGGTAATACAAAAGTATTTCAAATCTTACGAAAAGTATAACCAATCAATTGAAGGGAAGAAAATGTGTAACTACAATTCCATCTCAAGAGAGAGCCAAGAAAGCCACTAAAACCGTTTTAGATTCCCTTTTGTGCCAATATTAGATATATTTCCAGAGTACCTTGTGTGCCACAGATAAAAGGAAAGCTTAAGTAGGTGCAATATATACGTTTACGAACTTTTACTCAATTAGTCACATACGCAAATGGGGCAAACAGTTTAACCCCTTCTATACCGGCTATGTCTTTTAAATTTTATTCTCGCTTTTATTAAATGATTTTACTGCGGGGAGACTCTTAAGAGTTCCCCCGGCGGACTGCGGGGAGACTCTTAAGAGTCAGAGAAAAAAAAAATCAACTTTTGACATCGATTTTTTTTTTTTTTTTTTTTTTGGCCCCTGGGCCATGCAAAATCTCAGTCCTCTACCTCCCCTCCTTCCCCACTTTCCTCCTCTCCTTCAGTTATCACCTATTTTCCCTGTTATTCCCTTATTCTGAGGTATATTTTCGTGCTAACATTAGAAATCCGGTTACAGGGTGTGGTCATCACTGATAACAAGCGAATGCAAGAGAGAGAGAGTATCGATCGATCGACTGTGTCTCAGTGGCCTTGGGGAAATTGGCGGGAAAGCAGCTTGCCTCACCCATACATTATACAACTCGCGGGCTATATCTCCGATTTTGACCATCCAAACGCTGTTTTCACTCGTTTTATTGTTGTTTCAGGTTAATACCTTTATAATCAACCCATAATAGGCGCATATGGATAAGTATTAATGCTATTAATGGTACAATGAATATTTTTGTGACGGAAACACCTCAAATACGTCAGCACAGGGGGACGTTTCCAATTACCCCCATGCGCACTTGTTAGGTTAAAAAGAACCTTAGCAATGTTCAGACTTCGAACATCTTACTTAATCATTTTCACTATCACAAATCCTTCTTAAACTGCACAAAATCGTCTAAATACAGCTAGAATAAACTTAAAAGACGTTCTCGGTACAGAAGGGGTTAAGTATGTTAAGGGTCGAATATACAACTGTGTTTGAATCAGGCTGAATGGTCAGTTCGGTGTGAGCAATCGAATGAAACCAAGTGTACGAAGTGGACATATACTAAAACCATGGATAAATAACAACGGAGAAGACACCGGAATAACAAATATTATTGAAAGGTGGGATCTAAAACGGGGAAATAATAAATGTAAATACACTGACAAGAAACGGAAACTAATATGAGAGAAAATAACAACCGGAAACATAAAATTAGCAAAACAGAACGATGGAAAACACAATTATAAAACCAGCAAGTTTAAGCAATAAGGCGAAAACAGAACATAGGAAAAAGAACACTAGACATCAAAGTGGTAAGAGGAAGAAGGGAGAGGACTGAAGGATGGGATGAGAGAAGTACAGGGAGAACGGTGAGGCCAGAGAGAGGGAGAAATATAACAGTGAACATAAAGGAAGAAAAGTGTCAGTGTCGAGAAGTGTTTGAAGTTATATGGAGTGTGTGAGAGCTAAGTTGTGTGTCTGAGAGAGAGAGAGAGAGAGAGAGAGAGTGTTTGAAGTTATATGGAGTGTGTGAGAGAGAGAGAGAGAGAGAGTGTTTGAAGTTATATGGAGTGTGTGAGAGCTAAGTTGTGTCTGAGAGAGAGAGAGAGAGAGAGAGAGAGAGAGAGAGAGAGAGAGAGAGAGAGAGAGAGAGAGAGAGAGAGAGAGCGAGAACGAGCGAGAGAGCGAGAACGAGCGAGCGAGAGCGAGAACGAGCGAGCGAGAGCGAGAACGAGCGAGCGAGAACGAGCGAGCGAGAACGAGCGAGCAAGCGAGAGAGAGAGAGAACGAGCGAGTGAGAGAGAGAGAACGAGCGAGCGAGAGGGAGAGAACGAGCGAGCGAGCGAGAGAGAGAGAGAGGAAAATACAATAAGGATAGGCATCCTTGTAATATAGTGGTTTTCGATTATGCAGCCCCTATTCTCTACCACCCTCACAATGAAGCTTTTGATACCTTTGAAACCTTTGATTAAAGTTACAGGTGTCTGTAAATTAACTTGAACTCATGAGTGTTAATATATTTGCACCTTGTTGGGGGTGAATGCTATAATGCACGTACAAACACTAAAATATTACTCGAAAAACATAATCCTATGTATGTAAACATTAAAATAAACTCATAAGTAAACATGGTCTCTCTCCGACACACACACACACACACACATGTATTTATATTTATATGGTCATATGCACATATGTATGTAAATATACGTACATATGAGCGAGAACATATTGCTCACTAGTGCAACTTCTGATTATAAATCTATGCATAAGCATTATCTATTATTAAGTGTTCGCGTATCTTCATCCATGTATTTCCACCCTTAACAATAGAACGCCCAGCTCTTCCATATTTCGCCTTCTGTCACACACACACACACACACACACACACTACCGAGGATTAACCTCCCATTGTAGTACCTGCACCCTCTTTACCTGACTTACCAAAACAGTTTCTGTATGTATGTATGTTTGTGTGCATACGTGAGCGTTTGTGTATACAGACATGTGCACACTTACTGCATGTTCTTATGTTCCTATATATGTATGTATATGTATGTGCGCACGTACGTGTATATACGTATGTTCTGTATATGAGTAAGTAAATAAATGTGTATATGTACTGTATATCACTTACTCTCATGGTTATTTTATGATAATTTGTATTCTGCACATGCATCATTATTGTATTTATTTATTTTGTTTGTAAACTGAGCTTACCATCCTCATATCTGTACATCTCATGTTCATCCACTAAATTGTAAAATGTGTATTTTCAGCTCATGAGGCTGCCATTCTTTAATAAACCGTTTATTATTACACACACACACACACACACACACACACACACACACACACACACACACACACACACACACACACACACACACACACACACACACACACACACACACACACACACACACACACACACACACACACACACACACACACACACACACACACACACACACACACACACACACACACACACACACACACACACACACACACACACACACACACACACACACACACACACACACACACACACACACACACACACACACACACACACACACACACACACACACACATTGTATGTATGAATTGTGTGGGAAGTTTGTGTGGTATTCATGTCTCAGCAGGAACCATCAACGCCACAGTGGGATACATTTACCAGCCCAGCCCACAGGGGTGAGGGTTGTAGTGAGGTTGTGGTGAGGTTGTAGTGAGATTGTGGTGAAGATGTAGTGAGGTCGTGGTGAGATTTAGGTGAGGTTTAAGTGTGGTTGTTACGATGTTGTGGTGAAGTTAAGGTGACGTTGTTGCGAAAGTGTGGTGAGGATGTGGTGAAAATGTAATGATCCTGTGGTATAATTAATATTAAAGGGTCATTAATGCGACACTTGCACGACGTGAACCAAATCGTACGGTACTGGTCACGGGATATTTGACACTGAGAATTGAAAACTCTTAGGGAAAAGTTATATTAACTCTTACGTGAACAAAACCATGACATTTGTTGTTTTGGCTCTTTTTTCCAAAGACATGTAATACAAATATACTAATAGACAGTCGGGAGAGACTGTAAAGAGGAGGAGGAGGATGGAGGGACTGTAGGAAGGAATTATGTTAATAAAAAGTGGAAAGAAGGAAATATAAAAGTTACGAATGAGCTAATGGAGGAAGGAATATAATTAATGGATAGAAGGGAGGAAGGTGAAGAGGCCGAATTGCCGCTCACTAGCGATAAGGTGCTGGGAGGAGGAATATTGGTGAGGCAGGAAGACGAATTATGCAACGCAGAATATATTAACGGAATAATACGTGTGAATTTAAAACACATAGCTTTGTGGTTTACCTGACGTTGCTATGAATAAATATTGAATGTTCAGCCGATCTACAGATTATTTCATGCTACGTACCGTACATGCTTCAATTCTCCCTACCAACAATTCTCTTGAGACCTCTGGTGGACGCTTCTGAACTAGCGCCAGAGCTACAACTGTAGACATCACTATACCCAACACCTAGGACATGCACAGTTTATCTCAATTTTTGTGTGATTCTACACGTTTTTATTATACAGTGTACGACTCCACTAAGCGCTTATATAGTATAGTAATAAAGGTTAAGTCCATATGCAGCTGATAATGACTACACACATAATTATAAGCTGATTAATTATCATAACAAAATTGGCGCGAAAATACCTGCTGACTTTGTATTGTAAATATACATTATTTATGAATATGGGTGATTTTAAAATATATAAAACAGTATGCATAGACCAAAGTATGAGACAGCTTCAGAAATTTTGATTAACTGCTGTTATCCTGTGTCGTAAATTCCGTAATTTTAGGAGTGTTTGCCAGACGTGGAGTGGCCATTAATATTGTGTGATTCAGCTGTGTGTAATCTTCAGTGAACAGAATCTGGACAGCTCCAAACATTGCAACATATCCACTATGGAATATTATATGTCATTATGTAATATAATATATGACCGCTTTAAAGATTAGTAAATATATCAGGGTACATAAGCTTATATTCAGGCTATGTTATTCACAATGTAATCGATCTCGGTCACAATAAAGTATATCACACATATTACGAATTATGCAATTTATTCAGAAATATATATATATATATATATCGCACTTCAACATAAATTACTAGTTAATGCTAGACAATATTATGTAGCTAAGAATAACCTCGCAGATGACAAAGATAGGTTAACAAATACACATGCTTAGACCTAAGCTCATTAATTTATGCTGAATACCATCAACAAATATTCAAGTTAAGAATTATATGAACATGTACAGTACATATTGCTCAGTGAATATCAGGGGTTGTGGGTCGATGAATGAAGACGAATTAGAATATGCATAACAAAATTCATGATAGTCTTCTGCAGATGACAATCATTGAATGTGTTTGGAATTTATATATTTACGACTCCTAATGATTTACATGATAACACCCATAAATAGATTTGTGTCAGAGTGACAATTATTGAGGACTCAGTGTTGAAATTTAGAGTACTAAATATCACCAGAGTCATTAGTTGTCTAGACTAGTGATTTATGGGATGTTTTAATGAGCCGTAAAGTGAAATATTACAGTTAGTTGATGGTCATTAGCTCAGTAATGATGGTATTCATCATTTGGTGTCTGAACCGTTGATAATAAGTTACCGGTATGGTACACTTGGCTGGGGTTTACAATAGGCTGGGTTAGGGTAAGCAATGGTAGGTTACGATAAAGTAGGTTAATCAATTTAGTGTACATTTTGTATACTCTGCAGTTGTCTTTGAGTTAGCTGTGGGCACAACACTAATTTTGGAGAAGTAATTATAAGAGTGAGAGAACTCTATTTCGTATTGCTAATCTGGCAACCTCTGCGTCATAAATGCGTATATATACTGTATATATATGGACACCAAATACCAATTAATTATAACATTAGTCACAGTAATAACCATAAACAATGATCACAACCATAGTCATGGACATAAACACAATTACCATCATCAAACATCCTGCACCACTATTTCATGTCCGCCATGTTACATAGTAATTACCATTCCACATTTATGCATTAAGCTAATGACATGACCTCATTAAATGTGTGTACGAGAGAGAGAGAAAGTGTGTGTGTGTGTGTGTGTGTGTGTGTGTGTGTGTGTGTGTGTGTGTGTGTGTGTGTGTGTGTGTGTGTGTGTGTGTGTGTGTGTGTGTGTGTGTGTGTGTGTGTGTGTGTGTGTGTGTGTGTGTGTGTGTGTGTGTGTGTGTGTGTGTGTGCGCGCGCGCGCGCGCAATATCTGGTGCGGTAATGTTGTGTAAGAGAGTGAACCCAGACGAACTTAAGGCCTTGGTGGAGGTAACAGAAACAGATAGAGTAAGACAGATGGATGGATACACGTGATGGAAACATGCAACTGTAGTGACGTCATCTGTTATTGGAATGATCGTTAGGAACATGAAACACCAGGAAGGAATAGTAGTTGGAGGTAAGAACATGAACAACATCAGATATGCAAATGGCACAGTGTTGATCACAGATTTAGAAAAAAACTCCAGCAACTAGTAGAAGCATTGCCACATGAGAGTGAAACTAAAGGTTTAATATC
Organism: Paralithodes platypus; assembly: GCA_032716605.1. Lineage (NCBI taxonomy): Eukaryota > Metazoa > Arthropoda > Malacostraca > Decapoda > Lithodidae > Paralithodes > Paralithodes platypus. The sequence continues at coordinate 7,369,315 of CM064573.1, forward strand.
AACAGCAAGAACACAGAAGACCTAGATATTTCAAAAGAAGAATTAACTCCTAAGGTGACTGTAACGGTGAAAGGAACAGTGCTATCACAGGTGGAGAAGTACAATTACCTAGGAAGCAAGTGAATATATTCAGTTAGTCGATCAGGAGAGAGAGAGAAAGAGAGGTTAGTCGATCAGGAGAGAGAGAGAGAGAGAGAGAGAGAGAGAGAATGTGTGTGGGGGAGGAGGCGGAGGAGGGGATATAAAACGGAAACACAATTGTTTCAGAACACGAAGATGGATTGGAAATACTATTCTTAAAGTTACACAATACATAATTTATCAAACAATAGATGACAATAAAACTTGGGTATAATAAATTATTTCACAAATGGAATGTTGGTCATTGTACTGATGCAATAACAGATCAATAGCACTGCGTTAGATAACTGAAAACGACATCAATATGAGATGCATTGGGCCGCATGAGAGCAGAGGAAGGGAGAGGAAACAGAAAACGAGTGGAATATATAAGATTAAAGATAAGCGGAAAAGGGAAGCGAACAAAAGAATATTAGATAATAGTGTGTGTGTGTGTGTGTGTGTGTGTGTGTGTGTGTGTGTGTGTGTGTGTGTGTGTGTGTGTGTGTGTGTGTGTGTGTGTGTGTGTGTGTGTGTGTGTGTGTGTTTCTAGTGATGTTTGATTGGCTGATTTTGAAGTCACGGAGAACAATTTTGCATGTTTGATTAGTAGCTTTTAAAGTGTGCATGTTGGTAGTAGTGGTAAAAACAGAGTTGAAATACTGTAATCATTAAGAGTAGAGGCTATGTCTCTGCTATCTGTTTCTAGAACACCTTGATTATTAAGTATGGACCCTATTCCACTTTTGATTAGTTTGCTACTGTTTATGTATCTGTAAAATTGCTTTGGATTAGTCTTACTATCTTTAGCTATGCTGAGAGAGAGTGAGAGTGAGAGAGATATGTTACTGGAATGCGGTAGTGATATTATGTCGACCTAATGGATGTGAGGTGAGGTGAGAATATGGTGAGGTCTGAGGAGTCTGAGGAGGACTGTCACTTCAATGTTGTGAGTGATGTTAACTTGTGACAGTCGGGAGTGGCTGTGAGGGAGGAGGAGGGATGTGGGGAAATGGATGACAAAATGTATCTAAAACAAACATGGATGATGGCCGGAAGAGAAAAATATATTTATACGGTAAAAGGCCATTTAAAACAAATTAATTCTACAAAAAGGTATGAATCAAAGAAATCAAATGCAAGGAAGAACAATAGGAAGAACAAACAGAACAAAATAAGGAATTGTATTGGAAGTTACGAAGCACAAGTTTTTAAAGGTGGCGAGAAAAATGGCTTGAATAGTATATAACCCGGGATGTTAACAAAATCATAGAAATAGTAAAAGCAGGTAAAGTTTGGATTAAAAGAAAAAAATAGTAGTGGTTAAACAAATTGTACAGGATATAAGAACACGATGGAAAACTAAATACGAATATATAAATAGGCTAAAAGGGTACCAAACTACTAGAATGAATCAACAGTGATTATATTTTGTTAGAAACGCTAAACATTGATACACAATTAAACATTTGATAGGGTGTCATAATATAAAAGCAGGAATATAGTGGCAGAGAGTTGGGAGAATTATGAGCCAACGAAAACAAGCAAAGGAAAAACCTACATGGATATAAACAAGGCAGCGTAACAATATCTGGGGAGATATGGAGCCTGAACAACACTACCTACAAAGGAATAGGGATAGCACAGGACAATGGAAGCAAAAGTTAAACAAAAAACTAAGAAATATAGTGAATAAAATAGCGGATGATATTCCAAGAAATTGAGAGGAAATTGGTAGCGATGAAGATGAAGAAATGCAATAATAGACACATAAGAACAGCAGGGAATAACACTACACTTGTAATTATAACCAACAATAGGCCTAAGAAGGGAATACATGGAAAGTGTTATTGACCGACCTAGGTATGCCAAGCTATGCCAAGTGTTTGTACTTTCGGCAAACGGTAATATTCAGCTCAGATATATGTCAAAGTTTGTTCAAGCGTAGAGTAATGCTATACATTATGTTTCCTACCACCAGCCAATTTTCTTTTCAATTTGCTACGTATGATTAACTTTTTATTCTAAAATTGGCGATCATAGCATCTGAGGAAGGTAAAAAAACAAGGAAGCAAATGTACATAAAATCAATACAATATTGATAGTATTAAAATTAGTATATAAAGTATATATGATGATTTAATAAGGATTCCGAAATAAACAATGAACGAATAATACAATGATAAGATGATTTAAGAGTTGTAAGAGACTTCAACCTTTTCACTAGGTTAAATAATATTTTCTCGAAATCTATAATAATGAATTATCTGTGGAAGGTCCTCTCGGAGTGAAGTGTCCAAGGTGTGATAAGAAAAGAAGATATCTTAAGAGAAAGTTAGGCAGGAATATTTAATGGTCTTTACAGGACAGTTCCATTAAGGTGGTAAGCATCACTTAAGAGGCTCAAATCTGTTATATTTTATATTCCCGTTTGTTTTCTTTCTCTATATTAATGTGTAGGTGATTTTGCTCTGATTCTCACAATAAATATTGATTGTTGTAATCCTGCCCCTCATATAACGTCTTCAATGTTTACATTCATGATTACCGGCATTACCAGCAGACTATAATATCCGTCTTAAGAGTAGCCTCTTGGAGGCAAATGCTTTAATCATATACATAATTTATTCTAGCTCACCATTAACCCACCAAAGCCATCACTATAACCCACCAAACCACGGTAATCACAGTAAACTCTAATGCAGCCTGGAAGCTACAACCAGTCAACTGTTACAATTACTGAAGTACTGTACTAATAACCTTATGACCACACTGGATCACCTAGTCCTTCTCTAGTATAATCAAACCATAAAGCAGTTCATCGTTGACAAAATAAACTAATACAAACGAATATTACGGTCATTGGTATAATAATTTTATAATCCATTATTTTACTTTAATAAACTAACTCGGCCAACAGTGTAAAATGAACAAAATGTACTCAATCTTTTCTTTGCAACACTTACTCTCCCGGCTCTTCCTCTTGACTCTTTGTTTCTGTTCATATTTACCTGACAAACAATCATGTAAGCAAACACTAAAGCTGACAGACACACAAAAACTGTTGAATGTTCGCGCACATCCCAACATAACAAGTACTAAAGCTGAGAGACATTGTTAATTGTTCAAGGGGAATTTGGAAAAAGACAGTACATGAAAAATATCCTGCTTGAAGCAAAAGTAGGGGAGGGGGGTGTAGATGGTGGTATAAAATAAATATAAATATCAGCAAGGGAGGAACACCAACGTGAAGTGATTGACAATTAATACTTTATTAAGTAATACAATATACTTATTAGAAAAGGAAAGGCAAATCAACCATGAGATCGAATCAAACGGACATACAACAAAACCGAATCATGGATTGTCAGGCAATCTCGAAAGTAGTAAGATAATAATAGGAATTAAACATACCATAAGGTAGTCTGCCTCAACACGTGTCTCTACTTCACCTGTCTATAGCTGTACATCATGAATAATTACTTATAGGACAAAATTGTCAAAATATTACACCAGGAACCCCAATAACTGCGATCACAGACACGGGTTGTTGTGGATATTGTGTTCGAGTCAGGAGTTAAATGGCTTGAGATGGGACCCAGGGGTTTATTGTACCCATTGAAATGCTCATATTTACTCAACAAGAATATCCAAGATCAACATGCAATAACAGTACGACATTTAAATAGTATCAATTTGCAATGATAATATTGGGATGATCACTAAAGCCATCTAGGCTATCTATCCATCAACCAAACAAATCATCCCACCAATGTCGGTCATGTGGTATCCGTGAAGGCGCCTAGTACACCATCGGTTCCACACAACTGTTGATATTGTACAACGATAACTCCGTAACAGCTAAAACAGTGATAATATGCTCTCTCTCTCTCTCTCTCTCTCTCTCTCGTAAACACACATTTGCATGTTTTATCCTCGTGTATACCTAACTGCGTATATTTGCATACTGTGTGTGTGTGTGTGTGTGTGTGTGTGTGTGTGTGTGTGTGTGTGTGTGTGTGTGTGTGTGTGTGTGTGTGTGTGTGTTGTGTTGTCTCTATTCGGACTCTTTCACAAGTCGGCCACCCCCTGCTGTTGGGTATGTGTCTGAGTATATACACATACACATACACTAGTATATTTATGACATGTACATAACATAATATGTCTATTACTAAATGCCAGACTATTTTCAGATTTGTTCTCCAAGAAAGACTATCTTCTTAGCCAGGATAATACCGAAAATAGTCAACTTTGTAAAGAATGCGGGAAGGAATCATAATAGCTCCCGGGTTTTAAGAATACCTTCACCTACGGACACATTAAATTTGAGTGAACTCTTAGTGAAGAATTGTAATAAAATAATACACACGCTGCATCATCTTAGAAAATAAGAGAACGTTCACCACTGAATAAATACAAGGAGGACAACTTAAGAGTGAGCAGCGCCCCCGAGGTTCCCGGGAAGATAAACAGAAAACTTGGTGAAGCAACTTCAATAATACTCCACAAGTTTGCTCCAAAAATGAAAGAGAACAGTAAAGTAGGAGCTCACAGTGTTCTCTGAACCATCTGAACCATCTCAAAATATATTTATTGTCTTTCAACATAGAAAGTATTCAGTTTCATCTTGGATTAATTTGTAACTTGTAACTCATTTCCAACCCAGTAAGTTTATCCACATACATTGTTAATTTACTGGCAACTATCATAATTTTAACTAAACAATATTAAATCAAATTCAAACATCTTATTGGAACTTATCGTATACTATCCTAACCTAACTATATTATTAGCTATCTAAACTTAACTACTATAGCCTAATTAAATAACTGTCAGTCAGTCAGTAGCCAAACCTGTACTCCCTTAAAGAAGTAGGGAAGATCAACAAGAAACATAGGAAAGCGAACAGAGATGACAGGTAAACATGGACTTGATTGCACAGCAGCATGTTGTGACTGTAAAGGATGGAGCTGTTATAATTATTCAAACACCCTTGACAAACTGTACTTCCATGAGTGAAGCATGCAATACTGTCAACATGGTACTACCTATTAATTTCCTAATTATTATTGGGGAGGGGAGGTAAAGTGATGATGTGCAGAGTTTCTGTATGATCTAATGGAATGTAGGTATTTTTCGTTTCACCTTTTGATACACTCCAAAGAAACAATTCAATACAAAGTCAGAATTCTAGGTTAATGTAACACTATTTGTATTTTCTATTCTGCTAGCATATTATTTCAAAATTTCATATTTTAATATTTGTTTCATCCTTATCTATCTTCTATACCCATTTGTTTCATCCTTATCTATCTTCTATCGTTTCATCCTTATCTATCTTCTATACCCATTTGTTTCATCCTTATCTATCTTCTATACCCATTTGTTTCATCCTTATCTATCTTCTATACCCATTTGTTTCATCCTTATCTATCTTCTATACCCATTTGTTTCACATCCTATCTATCTTCTATACCCTTTGTTTCATCATCCTTATCTATCTTCTATACCCATTGTTTTCATCTTTTCTACCTTCTATACCCATTTGTTTCATCCTTATCTATCTTCTATACCCATTTGTTTCATCCTTATCTATCTTCTATACCCATTTGTTTCATCCTTATCTATCTTCTATACCCTTTCCTCAATCTATCTTTTACCCATCTACTTCTATTATCCTTTCCTAAGCCTATTACTTTGTTTTACTCCCTCCTGACATCCGCTCGACCCTATCGTTCTTCAGCCAGGTGTTTAATCATTCTAATATTGAACTGGAAAAAGAGGAGTAAAATTTATTTCCCCTAACAAAAATTCATCCCCGGCGGCATATTTTCTTTTCCTGATTTAATATCTTAACTACAATCTCGTTATGTTACATCCCATTCATTATTACCTATGTTTTCCCGTAGGTCCAGGCATCTTCAAAACCTATGTCGCCAAAAAGTATTACCGCGCACACACACACACTCTCTCTCTCCTCTCTCACACACCACCACAATTTACGAAGTCAGAGAGAGAGAGAGAGAGAGAGAGAGAGAGAGAGAGAGAGAGAGAGCGAGAGAGAGAGTACAAAGGAAATCAAGCAACAACAGATCTAGTGACCCTTCTAGGTTGCTTGTCCTCCAAAACACTGAGGATCAAGTGTCCAAACAGTGGTCTAGAGTGGGTAAGGGAACATTGGAAAGGGAATTACTGCCCTGGAACTAATGTCCGTGGCAGGATTAGGAAGTTAGTAGAGGACAGATGGGTTAGTAACTGAGGGGGGGATAAAATAAAGTTATTCATTTACAAACGCAGTCAGTCGCGGGTTTAATGAGAGATATTTGTCTAGGCGGAGTTTAAATGAATCAACGGTGATGCAGTCTATACGTTTCGAGGAAGCCCATTCCACAAGTTGACAACTCGATTGAAGAAGAAATTCTTAGATTCGTGTGAGTTAAAAGATTTACCAATAATTTTGCAACCATTTCCCCGCGTGTAATTAGATTGGTCGATAGTGAAGTACTTACTACAGTTCATATTGTCGATGCCTTTGATGATTTTGAACACTTGAATTAAGTCACCTCTTAATCTGCGCTGGGTTAAAGGAAATAGATTTAATTCTCTAAGACGCTCTTCGTATGGTTTGTTCTTTAGGCTAGGTATCATTTTGGTAACTCTACGTTGAACTCGTTCTAGCTTGTTTATATCTTTTTGGTAATAAGGGCACCAGGATTGAACGCAGTATTCCAGAAGAGGGCGGACTAAGGAATTGTAAAGGGTTAGGATCACTTCTTTGGATTTATGCTCAAATGACCTGCCTATAAAGCCAATTATGTTTGCCTTCTTAACAACTTCTGAACATTGTTGACTCGGTTTTAGGTTACTCGATATTGTTACTCCCAGATCGGTTTTCTGTTTACATTCTTAAGCTGAGTGCCATTCATCGAATAGTTTGCTTTCTCATTTAGGTATCCGACATGTAGTACTTTACATTTATCCGCATTGAAACTCATTTGCCAAATTTGGGCCCAACATGACAATTTATCTAGATTGTGTTGCATATCGTCAACTTGTTCTTTTGAGAGTACGCTATTTGCAATTTTGTATCGTCAGCAAATTTTGAGATTGTACAGGTGAGACCCTCATCTATGTCGTTGATGTAAATTAGAAAGATAATTTGTCCTAGTACCGATCCCTGGGGTACCCCGCTACTTACATTGGTCCATTTAGATGCCTTACCGTTTATGACTAACCCCTTGCTTTCTGTTGCTGAGCCAATTTTCTATCCATTCAACACACCGTCTTGTATTCCATGCGCTTTTAGTTTTAGCAGTAAACGTTTGTGGGGAACTTTGTCAAAGGCCTTTTGAAAATCAAGGTATATAATATCTACAGCTGTACTCTCATCGTAGAGGTTGAGGATATCGTGGAAGAAGTCTAAGAGGTTTGTTAAACAGGAACGGTTTTTACGAAAGCCGTGTTGAGTATCTTTAATTATGTTTATTATGCAGACATACCCACTCAACATGTCCAGGCACCACATTGTTACCACCACCATTATAACAGACATACTCACTCAACATGTCCTGGCACCACATTGTTACCACCACCATTATAACAGACATACTCACTCAACATGTCCTGGCACCACATTGTTACCACCACCATTATAACAGACATACTCACTCAACACATTACATTACACAAACAGTCGACGTACTCACACACAGACGCTACCGAAGGCCCTACCCACGGGACTCCCTCTTGTTAACAAAGCATTATTAACACACACACACACACACGGGAATATCACATTATTCAACTATCATTAATCAACGAGCGAGGGGCAGACTTTTAATGATGGATCCTATAAAATATGACGATACTGCAAATTAGACCAATATAATGCTGTGTAGTTTGACAGTTGTGATTGATAGTTGTCAGTCATGCTTAATATTTCTGTGTGATTAAAAACTTATTAATTTATTATTAATATTAAGCTTGATGCGAGATTTGAGTTCCCCACGTTTGAATTCGAACCGATTATAAAATCCCAGATATGAAAGTGTGTGTTACTCAGTTACTTGTTCGTCAAGGGGAATCCACGCAATGCGAGCTAAGCTCATTATTATCGCGCCTCCTTAACTGGGAATGTATTGCGTGAAATGCATGTTAAGTGTTTTATGTACTGTTGGAATGGCTGTGGATGTGTGTGTAGTCTGTATTTTAGGCAATTGGCGACATCGGAAACGAAGGCTTAGGGTGGATCTGTATGGTACCATTCTCACTATAGACGGTACCGTCTCACCCGAAGGCTTAGGTAGCCATCAGCCTAGGTGAACCATATGATACCCATCTCGCCTTGTACCATTTTTGCCAACCCCAGATGGGACGTCACAACGTCGTCCACTTATTCCAGGTTCCTATTTACAGCTAGGTGAACTGAGGCTAACACATGAAAGGAGACAAGCCCAATTTGTCTCCGCCCGGCCGGGGATTGAACCCCCGACCCCTCGTGTGTGAGACGAGAGCTCTACCTACTAGGCTACGGGCTGTGTGTGTGTGTGTGTGTGTTGTGTGTGTGTGTGTGTGTGTGTGTGTGTGTGTGTGTGTGTGTGTGTGTAAGTGTGTAAGCGTGTGTGTGTGTGTGTTCATTGATGAGAGGAGGGAACGAGTGTGATAAGGAAAAGAGGATAATGAATGTTGAGGGGAGGTGAAATTGAATGTTGGGAGAGGTTGTGTAACTTGTGTTTTACTATGAACATTTTGTTATGTTTTAATTATTTACCTAATATGTGGTGCTTGACCGCCCTAAAATTACCCTTAAACATCTATTTATCAATAGGATATACCTAAAATGTATAAAAATTTGCGTCTATATAATATCACGGCTGATGATAAGTGACACATATTGCCGGACTGCCCTGAAATCCTGACTCCACCCTTCACCCTCCAGAAAAAGGAACGAATTTAACAATAGAGGCCTAGTACATGTTTGGTTGCATTGCAGCAGGATCAGTAAATCCAAAGAACAGAGAGTTATGGACAAGTGAAAAAACAATATATTGAAGAACCGTGTGTGTGTGTGAGTGTGTGGTTATGTGTTGTGTGTGTGTGTGTGTGTGGTGTGTGTGTGTGTGCATGTGGTGTGTGTGTGTGTGTGTGTGTGTGTGTGTGTGTGTGTGTAGTGTATGTGGTGTGTGTGGGTGTGGTGTAGGGATGGGGTTTTGTGCGTGTGTGTGTGTGTATGCGTTGCCAGCAGGTACAGTAAATCCAAAGAACAGAGAGTTATGACAAGTGGAAAAACAATATAGTGAAAACCTGTGTGTGTGTGTGTGTGTGTGTGTGTATGGGTGTGTGTATGGGTGTGTGTGTGTGTGTGTGTGTGTATGGGTGTGTGTGTGTGTGTGTGTATGTGTGTGTATGGGTGTGCGTGTGTGTATGGGTGTGCGTGTGTGTGTGTTGCCAGCAGGTACAGTAAATCCAAAGAACAGAGAGTTATGACAAGTGGAAAAACAGTATAGTGAAAACCTGTGGGTGTGTGTGTGTGTGTGTGCTGGGCGGTGTGTGTGTTGGGGTGGGGGTTTGTGTGTGTGTGTCTGTTGTACTTGTGTATATGTAATATAATTATGAAACGACTAGTATAATGATAATTATTATAGACAAACAATTCTCAGGACCCTGAGCCCCAAGCCTCCTGGAACAAGGGACCGCCAGATTCAGTATCTATATTATATTGTTCTGTGCCTCGGACCGACTACCGGAAACGAAAGTATAAATTACACTATTGCTTCCGGGGAATTAGATTTATTAAAATTATAGTAGGTGCAATATATCCCAGTATTTGTGAAACAAAACAAAACAAAACAAAACAAACAAACAAACAAACAAACAAACAAACAAACAAACAAACAAACAAACACACCCACACACACACACACACACACACAATGGTTACTAAATTTAACTCAACATTATTTAACGCAATAGGGGTGAATCAAATTACATTTTATTATTTGTTTTCACTTACATGCAGGAACAGGAACATAGATCGAATAACAAGAGCACTTAGAAGTAGGGTAAGAAACAATAACAAATATTTATTCAATTCCTTCAGACAGAGGGAAAGACAGATTCACCTTTCCCTACTCTTACCTCTCACAGACTCCCACCAAAATATTAGTGGGTGTAATATATCCCAGGTGTAAATTATGTCAGGATGTGGTGTTGGTAGTTGGAGCCCTGAGCCCGGGGCCACCCCGTGAGCCTGAGTTATTGACTGTACCCCAAGGGGACCACACCCATAAGGATTCTTATGGAAACAATATTTATAACTTTGTCAATTTTTGGGAATAGGCTATTTAGGTTAAATCTGTATACATAGATATTTAACATTGTCGTGCCAGTATCGGTAAGTGCACCCTAAATTACAGCCTATTTATCCTGTACATTTTGCTTTGATTAATTATATTACAGAAATCCCATAAGTGTGTTACTCCTGACCACTAACTCTGAAGTGAATACCTGGTTGAAAGAATCAAGCTAAGATCCTACAAGTGAACGACTAACAGTGACCCTTTCACTGGAAAGGCAATCAAAACAAATATTGGTGAAAATGTTCTGTCTCTCCCTCAAGCTCTTCGCTCCACTCTCAAAGTTCTGGCAATTATACTTGACTCCCTCAAGCTCTATTGTATCACATATCCTAACTTCATTGTGTTTTTGCCGTGTAATCGTCTTCTCCCTCAAGCTCTATTTTAACAAATATCGTATTCACCAATGTCTTTGTCTATTGTAATCGACAACCTCAATGTATATTGCAACATACAGTACAGTATATCACCTCTCCCATCTGCTATAAATTGCTATAAGTACATTTCCACTACTATAACACACTTTCTCCAACATTCCATGCTCTTATAGATATGTGTCCCTTCCTCACGCCCGTAATGCGCTTCTGTTTTACTCACAAACCCTCAAAGTTTGAAAGCAAGAATCTGCCCTAAATCTTGCAGACGATTTCAATTTTGCATGATTATAGTCTAAAGGAGGCTATGGAGCGAGAGGAGAGAGAGGAGAGAGGAGACCGAGAGGGAGAGCAGAGCGGCGGCGCGAGACGAGCGAGCGAGAAGAGAGCGAGCGCGAGACGCCGGAGAGAGAGCGCGGCGCGAGCGAGCGAGAGCCGGCGAGAGATGAGAGAGAGAGAGAGAGATGGGGAGTGAGAGAGAGAGAGATGGGGAGAGGCGAGAGGAGAGACAGAGCGAGAGAGAGAGACGGTGCCAACGTGAGGATTAACAAAATACTGGTACGCGACATGTCACATTTGGTTTCATGATCGTTTTCATCTTCCTGATGATAATACTTTCAATCTGGTCAACTAAAAATATGGACTACTAAAGTAAGTCTGGCCAAAAATTAGTACGTACCTGACCTACTACCACTTGTTGTTCTAATTCCATGTAGGTCATTCCCATCGAAGGTACATTCTAGCCATACAATGATCATTAAGGGACAACATCATGTGATGTTGGGTCTATAATATGACTACTATGACTACAGCTGTTTGAGGTTCATGAAACAATGTCATAACAAAGGTCCAACCTCACGGGTGTTACTCTTACCATTGTGTCTCTATACTCCACCACACAGTCAACAACTTTGTTGAACTATTGAAATGACCTCACAGGCGCCATACTCCAGCGACACCTCACACTCAGACTTACAGTTTCCTGAACTACTAATTTGATTTATCGGTCAAGTTTGAACTTTGTATTAATTACTTCCAGCTGTCGGTACATGTCTCCCTCAGTGACAGGACCACACCTGGTGGTTCCCGGTAATGTGCACCGTGGTGGACGGTACCAGCTCATTATTCACCCATTAAGGCTATCAACAAACTATGCCTTCTATCGTTATAATTGGTAGTAATACAAATGTAAAATAGATCCA
>CM064573.1:7381468-7439097 GCA_032716605.1 Paralithodes platypus
GATCTGGTTCCCTGTGTTACATAACGCTCCGGGACCCTCGCCCCTCCACCACATCTATTATAAAGACCTTTTATAACTATCCACTTGTGTATGAACCAGGAATAAAATGTGTGTATTAGCATTTACCTGTGTGTCTACATGTGTGTTTTAGTGAACACAGAACTAATAGTAAATAATCTAAATATTGCAATACAACAATCAATATCATTGACAGTCACAAATAGACACTTACCACACATAAAATACATTAAAGACACTAAAGTAATATATATACGACACATGTAAAATCTTATTAACTTACACACATTCCCCTACATGAGCGCGTAACACATGCTAAAATGGTAATTGCACAGATCTTATAGTTCCAAAATTTCAACACTATGCACTTTATACTTATACAACACTTATACATTATACAACACTTATACCGTATACTTATTTACAAGCACTTATACAACACTGTATATATGATCTCTAACACATATTAAGTCAACTATACACGCACCCCCGATTTTACACATTTCCCAAAACATTATTTACGCATACTCGTGTGTGGGACGGGTGTATGGTGTGCATTCATATCTCACCAGTAGTGTTCAGTACCATCAAAAGCCACATTAGGATACATTACCCATCCGCACGCAAGGTGAGGGTGTGGTTGAAGTTTATTGGTGATATTGTGGTGTTGGTTGAGGTTGTGGTAAAGCAAGACTTTGTCTGTCGACTCTGAGGTAGTGGTGACATTATTCTGGTCAGTACTTGGCTTGAGTTAGTTGGGGCTAGCCAACAACATTGGTTCCACAGTTAGATCATTGTGTGACAACGTAGTCGACCTGGTTCTAACATAATTGATAATGTGTCCATATATCATTTTGTGACAACATAGTCGACCTTGTCTACATTAATCGATAATTGTCCATAGATCATTGTGTGACAACATAGTCGACCTGGTCTACATAATTGATAATTGTCCATAGATCATTGTGTGACAACATAGTCAACCTGCGTGCTACCTAATTTGATAATTGTCCATAGATCATTGTGTGACAACATAGTCAACCTGCTCTACAAAATTGATAATCGCAGCTTCAACCTGTCTTTTCCAAGGTCCCCAACAAAGTACCAACATTACCAGCATATAGACTCACTTCCCTATCTAGGTAATTTGGATGACAGACAGTTAGCGGAGATTTGACATTATACAGATTGTAGGAGTATAGCATAACTTAAGAGATGATAGATAATTTGTGTCCTAGCATTATACCTATAATGCATGGTTGGTGGTTTATCAATCATATTCTGACCCCCCAGCGATCACACATTCAACACATGACACACCCGCACACAGGGACGTACGTACACACAGACCGCTGCTGATAGCCCTGACCCACAGTGACGGCCCACTTGGTGTTGCAATAATTAGCGCTGCACCAAGGGTACCAAAGGTATTAGAGTGTTGGAGCCTATAATTGGGCCTTTGTAATTGGTGGTTGTGTGGGACAGGGATCTGCACCTTGCTTAGGCCCAATCGGCTTTCTGCAGACTCCCATTTTCTTAATGTCTCTTAAGGGAATACCGTCATTATTCAATTATTAATCAGCGGTGGGTCGAATTATTTTACTGACATCTCTTTTAAAAAAAAACTAGATGGCGATTTTTTTCGTTCAAATTGAACAAAACACGAAATATAAAACGTTTGGACAAAAAATGGTCTAAACCTTTTTCAGAGCATAATTGGGAGCCGTTGGTCATGGTATTTTTCCTTATTTTTGCGTAATAGCTATTTCAGTCAGTAGCCAGCCCTTAATCCCACAAGGGGTATGGAGGATCAGCAAGAGACACACGAAAGGAAATATGGGTGGCAGGAGAAGACACACATCAAACACTTCGAACAAATAAAAAACAAGTCACACAAGCATGTCAGAAGCACCAATCACCTCATCAGCCCCGCCGAAATCAATGGCTTCCGACCTCAGACGTTTATACTTCCAGACGATGGTCTCTTCACATCAACATCTGGGATTAAAGATCCTTCCAGGTTTGGTATTTAAAAGTGTCCAGAACCCTTCATGTATTCTCTCTAACACCTTCCTCCATGCATTCCTGTCCATTTGCTAATTATTTTGCTTTTTACTATTTACTAGCTATTTTACTTTGGCTTAATATAAATATGTATTGTCCTAAATATGGAGTTTTGGATTGTTTCACATGTGAATTCAGACAAAAATACTTATATTATGTTTTGTTTTGGATATATTTGAAAACAATTTTACAGTTCTTTTGAGGATGCAACTACATTTAAACAAAACTAATGCATTATTTTCAGAGTTTTTCCCAAAGCCAGAACAGCTTGCAAGTCAGGATAATGCCTAAACGTATTCTCCACTTGGTAACGGACACGAGAGATGTTATTCATAGAGAGCTCCCGGGTCTCGAGAATACTCAGCTGCAAACACATTTAAACTTGGCGTGAATTGAACGTATATTTAGGAGTTGAAATAAAATATACTGTAAGCCTGCATCATCTTATAACTATCAAGATAAGTCAAAGGTTTAGTCTACAACATTCATTACCCAAGCTTAATTCAGGCATCTACAGCCAGTAAAATAAGTAATCCTCCCTTCTGTCCGGCCAGATATGAACCCTGAAACTAGTGAGGGCTTTAGAATGGGAAACATACAACTAAACCGTGTACATTGTTGTTTCCTTATACGTGCCCTTAATGCATAACCTGACTATGGGGACGACCAGATTAATAACGACCCCGCATTGTGCTTTAATCTAATACAGACAATAGGGTTTCGATTTTGAGCGGTCAGCTCTCATAAAGATCTGTTACCCAGTAGTAGTGAACAGGTTGTGGTATAAACTGGGTTCACATAAAAGATCATTTACCAGTAGTGAACAGGTCTGTGATATACGGGGTTCATACATAAAGATTATTACCAGTAGTGAACAGGTTGTGGTTATACTGGGTCACACATAAAAGATTATTACCAGTATCTCGTGAAAACAGGTTGTCGGTATACTGCGTTTCACATAAAGATCCGTTACCAGTAGTGAAGCAAGTTGTGGTATATACTGGGTTCACTAAAGATATACTACCAGTAGTGAACAGGTGTGTGGTATACTGGTGTTCACATAAAGATTATTACCAGTAGTGAACAGTTTTAGACTGGGTTTCACATTAAAGATCGTTACCAGTATGAACATGTTGTGGTAATACTGAGTTCACATAAAGAATTATACCAGTAGTGAACAGGTTGTGTAATCTGGGTTTTCACATCAGAGTATTACCATAGTGAACAGGTTGTGATATACTGTGGTTCACATTAAAGATTCGTTACCAGTATGTGAACAGCGTTGTGCGTATATAATTGGTTTCACATAAAGATTATCCCCAGTAGTGAACAGGTTGTGGTATACTTGGTTCACATCAACGACCTTATTACCAGTATGTGAACAGCGTTGTGATATACTGGGTTCACCATAAAGATCATTACCAGTAGTGAACAGGTTGTGGGTATACTGGGATGTCACATAAAGATTATTACCAAGTAGTGAACAGGTTGTGATATACTGGGTCACATAAAGATCCTTACCCGTATGTGAACAGGTTGTGGTATACTGGGTTGCACCGTAAATATCATTACCAGTATTTGAACAGGTTGTGGCATACTCGGATCTTTCACGTTTCTCATAGATAGTTAGTTTCTAAAGGTACGCGCTACTATATTGTCTAATGCTGTGGTTTTTTCCCTTTAATAATAATCAATAATAAGAATACTAATAATAATAAACGGTTCATTAAAGAATGGCTGCTCATTACGCTGATAATAACAATTTTACATATTAGTGGCATGCTAACATGGAGGATGTACAGATATTGTGACAAGAAGGTTAAGCTCAGTTTACAATGGGTGAGTTATATATATACTTTTGTACATTAAAAACAAGAAATTAATAGAATCCATCAATAATCTATGCAGTGCCAGAAATCTAACAAATTATCATAAAATTAACCATGAGAGTAAGGGATTTTACAATGCATATACATACACATTTATTTTATCTCATATTGATATACAGAACACTACATATTATATCGCATACTTACACACATAAAATATCGCATTATATGATACATAGCATTATATAGAACAATAAGAAACATTGCAGTAAGGTGTGCACATGCCCGTATACATAAACGCTCACTGTATGCACACAAACATCACATACATAACAAAAACTGTTCTGGTAGAGTGGTCAGGCGTGAGGCTAATACAATTGGGAGTTACATCCTTGGGAGAGATTACAATGAGGGAATTGGGAAAACAGGGTTAATGGGGCAACGGACTGTACTAGGGGTCAGGTAAAGGCCGAATCGTAGAATGGAATGTCAAAGACTGTCGGAAAATGTCCCCAAATGAGGAGTTTGCAAAAAGGTTTAAGTGCTGAAAATGGTCTAACGGTTCCGTACAGTCGGGTACATTTTAAAGTCCTACTACAGTGCATTGTACAAGAGAGGGTCATCGGTCGAGAGAACAAAAGAAAATCTAATAGCAAATACCAGGTTGGGTTGTGTTGGTGGTGCGTTCGGGGTTGTGTTGGTTGGTTGGTTGGTTGGGGTGTTGTTGGTGCGTTGGTTGGCTTGGTTGGGTGTTGGGCTGGAATCTGGGTTGGTTTTGTTTGGTTTGGTTCTGGTTCTGGTTGGTTGGTTGGGTGGTGGGATGGTGGGTTCGGGTGGTTTGGATTGGAATTGGTTTGGTTGGGTTGGTGGTTGGGTTGGTTGGTTAGTTGGTTGGTTGGTGTCTTTGGTTGGTTGGTTGGTTGAGTTGGTTTATTTTGGTGGTTAGGTTTGGTTGGTTGTTGGTTGGTTGGTTGTTGGTGGTTGGTTGGTGGGTGGTTGGTTGGTTGGTTGGTTGGTTGGTTGGTTGGTGGTTGTTTTTTGGTTGGTTGGTTGGGGTCTGGTTGTTTGGTGGGTTGGTGGTTGGTTGTTGGTGTTGGTTGTGGTTGGTTGGTTGGTTCTGGTTGGTGGTTGGTTGGTGGTTGGTTGTGTTGGTTGGTTGGTTGGTGGTGGTTGGTTGGTTGGTTGGTTGGTTGTGGTGGTTGGTTGGTGGTTGGTTGGTTGGTTTGGTTGGTGGTGTTGGTGGGCTTGGGTGGTGGTTGGGTTGGTTGGTTGTTGGTGGTTGGTTGGTTTTGGTTGGTTGGTTGTTTGGTTGGTTGGTTGGTGGTGGGGATTGGTTGGTTGGTGGTGGTTGGTTGGTTGGTTGGTGGGTGGTGGTGGTTGGTTGGTTGTGCTGGTTGTTGGTTGGTTGGGGGTTGGTTGGTTGCGGGTAGTTGTGGTGGTTGGTTGGTTAGTTGTGGTTTGGTTGGTTGGTTGGTGGTTGGTGTTGGGGTTGGTGTTTTGGGGTTGGTTTTGGTTTTATGGTTGGTTGGTGGTTGGTGGTTGGTTGGTTGGTTTTGTGGTGGTTGGTTGGTGGTTGTGGTGGTTGGTTGGTTGGTTTTGGTTGGTTGGTGGTTTCTTGGTGGTTGGTTGGTGGGTGGGTGATAGGCTGATTTGGTTGGTTAGTTGGTTGGTTGGTTAGTTGGTTGGTGGTTGGTTGCTGGGTAGGTTGGTGGTTTGGTTGGTTGGTGGGTAGGTAGGTTCATTGGTTGGTTGGTTGGTGGTTCGGTGGTGTTGGTGGTTGGTTGGTGGTTGTTGGGTTGGTTGTGGTTGGTTGGTTTGGTTGGTTGGGTTTGGTTGGTTGGTTGTTGGTGGTTTGGTTGGTGGGGTTGGTTGGTTGGTTGTTGTCGTTGGTGGTATTGGGTGGTTGGGTTGCGTGGTTGGTTGGTTGCGTGGTTGGTTGGTGTTGGTTGGTTGGTTGGTTGGTTGGTGGTTGGTGGTTTTGGTTGGTTGTTTGGTTTGGTTGGTTGGTTGGTTGGTGGTTTGGGTGGTTTGGTGTTGGTTGGTTGGTTGGTTGGTTGGTTGGTGGTTGGTGGTTCTGGTGATTGTGGTGGTTGGTTTGGTTGGTTGGTTTGGTGGTTGGTTTTTCTGGTTGGTTTTTGGATTGGTTGGTTGGTTGGTTTGGTGGTTGGTTGGTGGTTGTTGGTGGTGGTGGTTGTTGGTTGGTTGTATGGTTGGTGGTGGTTTGTGGTGGTTGGTGTTGTGGTTGCTTGGTAATGGTTGGTTGGTTGGTTGGTTGGTTGTTTTGGTTGTTGGTTGTTTTGGTTGTTGGTTGTTTTGGTTGTTGGTTGTTTTGGTTGTTGGTTGTTTTGGTGGTTGGGGGTGTGGTTGGTTGGGTGGTGTGGTTGGTTGGCTGGTGGTTGTTGGTTGGTGGTTGGTTGGTGGTTGGGGTGGTTGGTTGGTGGTTTGGTTGGTTGGTTGTTGGTTGGTTGGTTGGTTCGTTGGTTGGTTGGTTGGTTTGCTGTTTGGTTGGTTTGTGGTTGGTGGTTGTTGGTGGTTGTTGGTTTGGTTGGTGGGTGGTGGTTTGGTGGTTGTTGGTTGTTGGTTTTGTTTGGTTGGTTGTTGGTTGTTGTTGGGTGGTTGGTAGGTTGGTTGGTTGGTAGGTGGTTTGGTGGGTGGGTTGGTTGGTTGGTTGGTTGGTTGTGCTGGGTGGTTGGTTTGGTGGTTTTGTTGGTTGGTGTTGGTTTTGGTTGTTGGTTGATTGGTTGGTGAGTTTTTGGATGGTGGGTTGGTTGGTTGGTTGGTTGTGGAGTGGTTGTTGGTTTTGTGGTGGTTGGTTGGTTGTTTATGGTTGGTGGTTTTTGGTTGGTTGGTTGGTTTGGATTGTGGGTTGGTTGGGTGGTTGGTAGGTGGGTTGGTTTGGATTGTGGGTTGGTTGGGTGGTTGGTAGGTGGGTGGGTTGGTTGGTTGGTTGGTTGGATTGGCTTTGGTTGTTGGTTGGTTGGTGGGTTGATTGGTTGGTGGTTGGTTGGTTGGTTGGTTGGTGGTTGTTGGTTGGTGGTTATTGTTTTGGTTGGTTGGTGGTTGGTTGGTTGGTGGTTGGTTGGTTGGTTGGTTGGTTGTGGTTGTTGGTTGGTTGGTTGGTTGTTTTGGTTGGTTTTTTGGTTGGTTTTTTTGGTTGGTTGGTACATGTTGCACCACACGTGCTAATAGCAGCATGGTCTGCTTTCTAATGTCTTGTCTGTCCAATGCTCTCTCTCTTCTCTTTAGTCTATATTTGTGTCATTTGCTCATCTCTCGACTAATCTCCTAAATCCTTTCACTTCATCTTTCGTGAGCATCCCTCGTTCCATCCCAGGCTCGTACCATCACTCTTGCTTGGACTGATCATGAGCATCCCTCGTTCCATCCCAGGCTCGTACCATCACTCATGCTTGGACTGATCATTCCCTGCTCTTACTGCCTTCACTCTCACTTATCCTAGTTTGTTTTCCTGAACTGTGTAATTAACTCATCCAAGTGAATATTGTCATTACATTATATTTAACTCTCATTGGAAACATAACGAAATATGAGAGATCGGTGGTAAGATCGGAGGGGGGTAGGAGGGATAGACAGATATGAAAGCGTGTTATCAAAGGGTAGATTCATGACACGTGTAGGCAGGATATATCAAATATACCGACAATATTTGACATACCTTTTTATAATACAACCCAACAATTAACACTAGGCTACGTATTGTGGCAGCATAGACATCATTATTACTACCCTTGATCCAGAGCCTCCTCACCTAATTTCAACGTCTCTCACCAAGACTCAAACTTACGAAATGTCTAAGTCTTTCCCGAATTTAAGGTTACCTCTCTCCACAAAGGAAACCCAAAATCCTTCCCTTCCCGGTGGCACAACACACGTCCTCCAACATACGTGCCTAGAATACTGCCTTCAGCATCAACAAGCGGACTGAAAAGTAGCCTAGTCCTTCAAAATGTTAATGACAAAGTTAACGAGGTAAAAACAAATAATAACAAATACATTAATAAAGGAAGCAAGCATAATAAATAATAGTGACTGGTAATCCGCATGCATAGTTATTTACAAACTACAAACAAACAAAGTAAATAAGGCATAACTTGAACAATACACGAATGTAAAGAAAACTGTGATAAATAAGAGAATCAGTAAGCAAGATAAATGAATACATGATCCGCGGTAAACAAAGAAATGTTAGGGTGCGAAAACCTGACAGAGAGAGAGAGAGAGAGAGAGAGAGAGAGAGAGAGAGAGAAAACTGTGATAAATAAGAGAATCAGTAAGCAAGATAAATGAATACATGATCCGCGGTAAACAAAGAAATGTTAGGGTGCGAAAACCTGACAGTGAGAGAGAGAGAGAGAGAGAGAGAGAGAGAGAGAGAGAGAGAGAGAGAGAGAGAAAACTGTGATAAATAAGAGAATCAGTAAGCAAGATAAATGAATACATGATCCATAAAAAAGTTCGCAAAAAGAACTCCTAAGGGGCTGCCCATCGTCACACCGTCTATCTGCTTGTACATGTTTCCCCGGGGGCAAAGGAAGGGGGCCTCCTTGGTACATACTCCTTTGCCACCTGATTTTCGCCTCCTCTGATCCTCTACCCTCTATATATACCTTTCCTGTTTACCTTTCATATCATTCTATCCTTACTTGATAATGCTGGTTGTCCAGTGAAACGCGTCGTATATCCTGATCATCATGTACATTAATGTAACCCTGCACCACCATGAATTTTGCTAATCTCATTCATCTACTTCCTGCCACCCAGCGAAAACTCATCAGAGACCTGGAAACTTTGAATAATAAAATTTCCAACGCAGAAATTGCCATTTCTTTCAACCTCGTATGTATTAAAGAAAATTTATTACCTGGCTTTACTAACACAAAACTTCACGAGAATGCCAGACATCGCACCAGCACCCTCCAGTTTCGTGAAGAACTGGTGAAGGACGAAATAATTGAAAAACGAGAGCTCGCCAACAACCTTCGTCAAGAACGAGATGCTCTTCTACGGATTTGGGAAGACGAAAACCCTCCAGACCACCTCAAAGCCGAAATCAACACAGCCCTCGATCAACTCCTTGAACAACACAGAAGACAAGCCGAAAACACAACCATAAAAAAGCTTGCCTGTCTTTATGGCAGAAACACAAAACTTCCCAAACCTACAAAAGGATACATAAACCTGACTAACACCATTCTGACCCCGGACCAAGAAGACCTCCTCAACAGCCACTACAGCTCCAAACCTGGCCCCCACCGGAAACGCCTAGAAACGGAAATCCTCCTGGACGACAACCTACGACTTAAGAAGGATGGCAAGGTCACCACTACTCCCGCCCTACAACCCACTCTCCTCGCTGAAGCCGCCCAAACCAGAGGAACTCGCCATAGCAAAATCCTCAACAAACAACACTTCCAAGCTGCCAAACAATTAAGAGACAACCCCAACATCATCATCCGTCGTGCGGATAAAGCTTCCTGCCTCGTGATTCATGACAAGGAAGAATATCTTAGAAAAATGGACGTCATCTTAAGTGACAACACCAAATTTAAAAGGATCACCCGCAACCCAACCGACGAAATCAAACGTACTGCTAACACCACCATCACCGCCATCAACGCCAAACAAGGAGGAGTCCACCTTAAAAAACTCGCCGGAGAATACACCCCTGGTTATGCGTACGGAACCATCAAAACACACAAACCTGGGAACCCCTTCCGCCCCATCATCTCCCAGATCCCCACTGCCACCTACCAGATCGCCAAGGCCCTGAACAACCTCCTCACCCCCTACGTGCCCTGCCAATACAACCTTAACTCAGCCCACGATTTCTTGGAAATTTTACGAGACGCCCCCCGGATCAACCACACAATCGCCTCCCTCGACGTAGAAAGCCTGTTCACCAACGTGCCAGTGGATAGGACCATTGACATGATTCTAAGTCGAATTTACCATTGCCCTGATACACCAACACTGGACATCCTGGAGAAGGCCCTGAAAACACTGCTGGAGCTATGTACCAAGGAGGCCCCCTTCCTTTGCCCCCGGGACAACATGTACAAGCAAATAGACGGTGTGGCGATGGGCAGCCCCTTAGGAGTTCTTTTTGCGAACTTTTTTATGGGTACCATCGAGGAAGAGCTCCTAGCTGCCCAACGACCCGCCGTCTACTGTAGATACGTGGATGACATCTTCGTGCAAATCAAGGACCTCCACGAACTACAGGAGCTCCAGCGTCGCTTCATGACCTCCTCCGGACTTAACTTCACCTTTGAAAAATCAAACAATGGACAACTCCCCTTCCTCGACATCCTCGTAGCTCTGAACGACCATGGGTTCAAAACCACCGTCTACATCAAACCAAATAACACAGGACAATGCCTCAACGGCGATAGTGAATGCCCCCGCCGTTATCTTCTATCCTCCATCTCCGCTTATGTAAGGAGAGCCCTCACGCACTGGTCTACCTGGGCCGACACCCACCAGGAACTAGAAAGACTATCCCAAGTGTTAGTGAATAACGGATACTCCAACTCAGACGTCTCCAGCACCATCAACCACCATCTTGAAAAATGGTACACCCAAAGCCCTCCCAACATTGACCCCCCCAATGAAATCAAGATCTTCTACCGCAATTTTATGTCCTCTGAACACAAAAATGACGAGGCCGTCTTAAAAGAAATAATCTCCAAGCATGTCCACCCTACCAACCCGGAAAACAAAATCAAATTAATAATTTATTACAAATCCCCCAAGACCTCCATCCTCATTCTCCGCAACAAACCAGCTTCCACCAAGATAAAGAGCCCGATGACCGACGATCACGTCATTTACCAACATACATGAAATTATGAGGACCTCATTACCTGATTAGCCCCGTGGGGTGGTTCCCAGTAGTGGACTCAAAGTAGTAATGACAGAGTGTTGGAATGGTTGGGAGGGGGACTATTAAAGACATCTCTGGGGGTCCATTACAAGGGGAAAGAGAGAGGAGGGATGTACCAAGGATAGTGCACCAGTATAGAACAACCAATGACAAGCGGTACTGGAAGGTCACTGTACCAAGGATGGTGCACCAGTATAGAACAACCAATGACAGGCGGTACTGAAAGGTCACTGTACCAAGGATGGTGCACGCAACCAATGACAAACTGGAAGGTCACTGTACCAAAGCCAAAACCAATGACAAGCGGTACTGGAAGGTCACTGTACCAAGGATGGTGCACCAGTATAGAACAACCAATGACAGGCGGTACTGGAAGGTCACTGTACCAAGGATGGTGCACCAGTATAGAACAACCAATGACAAGCGGTACTGGAAGGTCACTGTACCAAGGATGGTGCACCAGTATAGAACAACCAATGACAGGCGGTACTGGAAGGTCACTGTACCAAGGATGGTGCACCAGTATAGAACAACCAATGACAGGCGGTACTGGAAGGTCACTGTACCAAGGATGGTGCACCAGTATAGAACAACCAATGACAGGCGGTACTGGAAGGTCACTGTACCAAGGATGGTGCACCAGTATAGAACAACCAATGACAGGCGGTACTGGAAGGTCACTGTACCAAGGATGGTGCACCAGTATAGAACAACCAATGACAGGCGGTACTGGAAGGTCACTGTACCAAGGATGGTGCACCAGTATAGAACAACCAATGACAGGCGGTACTGGAAGGTCACTGTACCAAGGATGGTGCACCAGTATAGAACAACCAATGACTGGCGGTACTGGAAGGTCAATGTACCAAGGATGGTGCACCAGTATAGAACAACCAATGACAGGCGGTACTGGAAGGTCACTGTACCAAGGATGGTGCACTAGTATAGAACAACCAATGGCAGGCGGTACTGGCGGTACATTCATAAATAGTCAGCAAATATAAACTATATAATATATGACCTTCGCCTCTAAAGATTATATAATAGCTTTTAAAGCACAGTAACGTTGTCTAAATGTCAATACAAGTCTGGTAAAATGAACAATAACGTAATACGTGTTGTTACTCACTATAATTGCATCACAAATACACAATTGTTCTTACAAACAATATAGAGCAAATAACGATCAAACATATGCTTATATTTTTAATATTTGTATAAGTGACCCTTCCCTAGCTAAATATAATGATTTGTCAGTAGATAGACATATATAGTAAGGAATCAATGCCACAATAAATGAAGACATAAATAATGACTCTCTCGCTTAATATTTGCTACGACACATCAAGTCCCCAATATAGTGTAATTGGTATCTGTATTTGTTGTTGTATGTCTTTCCATATGCAACAGTTTGTTGTATGTCTTTCCATATGCAACAGTTTGTTAATTGGTTTAAACAAACGACACGGGAAGGCAGTTACCAGAGATTGGGCTGAATATAAACGATTACTCTGGCCTGATTAAATAATATTATGTTATACTTCAGCAGGGAGCTATAGTTTTATTCTTGTATAAACCTTTGCAATTAGATGGGATTTTGCTTTAAGCTTTTATCAGGGCATTATATTAAAAAATAATGTTGCTGAGCGAGATAACACAACATGCATGTATTACTGGAGTGTTTCTATTTGTATTGTGCCTGTATATCTAGTTAGTTATTGTCATTTACCTCATATATATATAACAATTCACATATTCTTATTATGATTGACAGGTAGCTTTGAATGTTGATAACTTTATTTTAATGTTCTGTTTCGTATATCTCCTTTGTACTGGTGATTTCTATACTCTGAGCAATTTGTATTGGCGAAATATATGCTTCATCTAAACTTGAAGGTTGAGCTGTGACGAGTTATATCTCGAAATACGGTATTGAATAATCAGTTATAATTAATTACTACTGAATATAGTTATGCTGTTCTTTGCTTATTTATTTAACATATTAATACATTTTCATTTCATATTAATTTGTCTACGTCTCACTCGCTCAAAACTCCGTTTCTTAATGTCAATTAACTATGGAAAAATGACAAGCCATATAATGTGTTTTCGTATTTTTCACGTAATAAGCTTTTTAAAGGGCATTACTCTTTTAAAATGTAATACATTACTTTCAACCCACAAATAGGCACCTTCACAGAAGCCACATAGACATTCTTGTGTTGGCATCCGAGGGTGTCTCTTACATGATTCTCTTAGCAGATTACTGGAAGAGGTTTATTTAACCTGTGATGGCCAGATAATTATGGGTCATTGAGGACAATCCAAAACTCTTGTCAAGGCCAATTATTGTTATTTATTGTTATTTGCTTCTACTGGCTGATAATAGATGAGCAATACGTACTGTAGATCAACTGTAAGCTTTTCAATGAGCTCGTATAGCATCTGTACCTCATTTCAAGTCACTTCTCACCTAGATTAAACACAAAGTCCCATCTGCGAACGTGTCCATTTTACCAAATTTTATATTTTTATCTACAACTAATATATACAGTAAAATCTTAAGAAACTTATTTCTAACCAGCGTTCGTGTACTTCTTCAATACATATTTCCGTTTAGCATCTCTCTCGCTCGCTCTCACTCACTCACTCACTCACTCACTCACTCTCTCCACTGATCGTCTCACTGAATAACTTCAGACTTGCACTCTCAGCAGTTTGGCTCCATGCCTCCTTCCCGTTCACTATCATGTCTGCACACACACACACACACATTACACTGAGAAGTCAGGCACAATCGCCCAAAAAAAAAACACTGATAAACCTTCCGAGCGACTCTGCCAAACACGAACCCAAAATATTGGACTTGGGTAAACTCTACGGACCAACAAACTCTACCAAATATTTCCGAACAGGACTGTTCAGTAAATCAATTGTTTTAAGTTAATTTAACTTCATAAACATCACCACGAACGCGGCCTTGGTGAATATTATTGTACAATAGTCTACGTTTATGGCCGAATCACACATGTGTTGGTAATATAATCTGGTTCCCATCTTTCCGATGATAATGAGATTCCCTGCCACGAAAATATGTTATGCACCGAACCGCTTTACCTTAAGCAATAAAAAAGTGTTGGGTTAGATGGATATATTTAATCCATTTACTGACAACGAATGTTATTCTATTCACAAAGGTTATACAAATTAAGGATTACAACACAACCATTGTGCCACCCGGCAAGGTAGTAGCATGGGTAGTGTTGCCACGTAGCGTGGTAACTCCATCAAAGTGTTGTGGGTTCCAGACTTGCTTGGGGAAGATGTTATAACATACTAGCCCTGAGATGATGGAGGGTCACTTACTGAATACGGAATACGAGTAAGTGCTACAGTAATATATAAAACAGTAAATATAAACATACAGTATATATATATATATATATATATATATATATATATATATATATATATATGTGTATATATATATTATATATATATATATATATAATATATATATAATGTTGAACCAAATACTCGACCAACATTTGCTGCAATGCTTCGTTGTTATTATGATATATTTGAACCCATTCAGTATCGTAGACGTCCTTTTTATCATATTCTGCACATATATAAATAATAAGGCTTCAGTATATCTCAACCAACTCTTTTAACTACCACAGATCCTTCCTAAGCTTTCATAATATCGTCACAATATAGCTAGAATACAATATAGCACACGTCGCTGGTACTCTGGTTGCTAGTTTCTGAGAAGGTATATACATTATTCCACTTACTGTATTTAGGCTACTCTTCATGTGCCGGCGCACTAACACACTCTCTCATACACAAATGCACAGTCTCTCTTCCTGTATACATACGTACACACACACACATATATATATATATATATATATATATATATATATATATATATATATATTAAGTTTCCCTGTAGGTCGTCAATCATGGTGCAGGTAACGAAATTGAACATGTTACACTTTGAAAACCTTTTAGCTTCAGCCACAGAACCAGGTATACAGTAACCAATACATTTATTTCCATGTACACATTTGATATCCGAGAGAGAGAGAGAGAGAGAGAGAGAGAGACTACGAGTAGTAGGTAAATAGGAAGATGCGTGGCAGGCAGGAGAGAGTGAGGCAGGTTTCAGACAAGAAGTACCGTAAAAGGCTAATATTCCGAGAGCCCATGTACGAAATTGTGGGCATGATATTATTTACGAAATCCCCTTGTTAGAATCTAGATTAAACTCTGTAAGAAACCTTTTATTAATCATCTTGTGTACGAAACTCTGTATACGAAACCCATTGTGTTAGTAACCCAATGTGTACGAAACTCTGTTTATGAAACTCATTGTGTACGAAATGCATTGTTTATGAACCTCCCGGTGTACTTGACTTTGGTGTGGTACGGATGCACGACAATATGACACTGGACTCCTGAACTATAAATCGTCAGATGTTAGTTATAATACATGATAAATCGTGATGTGATTGAAAGTGTTGAATAATATATGGTAACAACATACCTGAATAGTCGTGGTGTTGGCAGCCCTGCCACTCGGTGTTGGCAGCCCTGCCACTCAGTATTGGCAACCCTGCGGCGTCATCCTGGGTTGTTTGGCCTGAAACATAAATCACATTATAACCTACATATAATGCAACTATAAATCAATCAGTACACAATAACAACAGTTACATCCAAGAAAGGAACATACATCGCTTACACATCTCGGGAATGTGGGATAGAAAATGGGTATGGAGAGGGATTTAATAAGATGGGAGGCGTCACTGCCAACCATTGACCAAACAGGCATTTAAACTTGGCTATATCGTTTATTTTACCTCTCATCTAGCGTCTTAATACCACCTAATATATCAATAATAATGCAATATAACAGCTCAGTAAAGGCTTGTATAATATAATACACTTACAGTTCCAGGAAGTGAACAAATATATCAGAGCCGTGAACAACACTACTTCACTCTACAAAGAACACTGCGCGACTGAAGTCAGCTGCATGCCTGCAGCAGCCTGCATCCAAGCCCACGCCACGTGTTCTAACTTGATTCCTCCAACATTATTGTTGTTGTTTTAGTACATTCTCAGCTAATGCGCTATTTGTATATTAATACTAAGGACTACAATGATATATGGTGTATTCTGAAATATATATGTGGCATTACTGACGATAATAGTTTTCCAAATAAATAATGCTTATCATACACACAATCACGTGCAAGTATTCGGACACAGGTTAAGTAATTGCCACTTCTTGAAAATTGTATGGTATTATTCTAATAATTAGTAATTAGTTCATTAATTGCATATCTTGAATGCATCTCTAGTTACATAGATTATCCTGTCTATTCTATCTAAATGCAGATACAGCAATAGTTATACAATACAAGACAAAGCTTACTTCCTGACTCAGACTAAGCCTATGGTAACAATATAATTCAAAATCCAACTCTCTCCATAATTATGATTTAAAGTAAATGGTATAAAATAATATTCCAAATAACATGTAAAATATCCGTCCAGCGAGAGGTTGGTGTTCCCGGAGTGATGGAGGTGACAGAGCAACATCTACACTGCCATAAATACTGTGTTATATCGTGTTTACAACTTTACTCATATTATAATATTATGTCAGATCAATGTTGGCGGAACTGGTCAACTTAAATGTATCAGTATAGTGATGACTAAGGTAAATAGGAAGAATGATGATGTATTAGTTGTTTTATTCTTATTATTATATTACGTGTGGTGAGTAAATAGCCTACTCTTTCAGGTGATGACGTATATTATTTTACGTGAGGTATGTTGCCTACTATCTCAGGTGATGAAGTTTATTATATTACGTGAGGTGTGTAGCCTACTCTCTCAGGTGATGAAGTTTATTATATTACGTGAGGCTTACCCGCACTTGTTTGTTAATTGACATACCCGGTATAGTAAACAATATGACTATAGACAGTTGTTACTGATTGGGGTGCAGCATACACACGGATGTTCTGGATGAATGGTGATATGATCCGTGTTTACATTACTGAGCTGTTAAGGGTGTCCCTCTGTTATATGGCAATCATGTGTATTATCATTGTTAAATAACCTACCGCCAGGTGGTTATATTAATCTTAAGCTTAAGAAAGAACACTAATAATTGAGAGCTAAAATCTAATGTTCATTGTGTTAAATTATTCGAAACTACCTTTTCATAACTCTTTCATTATTAAATAAATTTATTTAATATGACTGGATAATGGAACATTAATTTCTTTGACCATGTTATTCAATACTCTAGTAACGGGGTCTAGTTGAATACAATAATCTAGCGGTAACTACCGTAAAGCAATATAGTATTTAATCCACATCAAAGACAATTATTATATTTGTGAGAAAAAACACGCAGAGTTATGTAAGGGTGAGAAGTTGCTCCCAGAGTTAATTAATGAACTCAATTAAATAAATGAATACACGTGGTACTCCAAGGACTCGAACCTAGGATAATCAGTTACTCACACCGAACATCGGCGCACTAAGCAATAGGCTATCAAGACAGTTAAACATTTATGCACGAGCCTATGACAGTCAGTCTTTTTGCTCACGAACTACTACCTCAGTTTGGCATGCATACTAAGGGGGTGCCAGAATAGGCTTTAAGCGGGGGGTGGGGGGGGAGAGCCTCTCCCGTCCAACTCCCTCAGTTTTCAAGATGGAGAGCCCACACTTGGCATGCATACTAAGAGGGTGCCAGAATAGGTTATAAACACTTTAATTTGTCCCCCCTAATGTGTATCCATTATATAGAAATGGGAGTGGTAGTGATAAAGGGTATTGAGATAATGAAGGCCGAGGGAGGAAACATATTTGTATTTACATAATATGTAAATACAAATATGTTTCCTCCCTCGGCCTTATATAAGTGTATATTATACACTTGAGATGTTTCAATTAGGAACACATTATTGTATTTTTGTTTATATTTAAAATGCCTGTGCAATAAGCTCTAATAATACACAAATAAATGTATCTGAAAAGTATGTGCCTTCTATATTTTCATATTAATATTGTATAATATATACTGTCAATCTTTGTGGTCGTGTTTCCTTGTTTTAGGTTTTGGGGTTGGCTACTGATTGGCTAACAAACTGACTAACGGTTTGTCTCCATTCCATCCCGCAGTCCCCACACTCCAGATAAAACATTAAACTATACTGTAGGCTTTGCAAATCCACAATGAATATACAAAATAAGGAAGCCTACTATTTTCGCTTTGCGTTTAAATGTGCATGTGCTCCCCTTCCTGCACCCCTCCTCCTCTTTTGACCCCCCCCCCCTCTTCTCCACCTCCCCAACACAATAAACGGTTCTAGGTTCTCCAAATGCGATTCCAATGTGGCTGTGAATAACACTACAGCCTATTGTCGAACATATACTGCGGCACACAATGTATACACCAGCGAATATATTAAAAGTACCTGTTCTACTGAATATTGATAATCAAATACGAACTTGTCAATCAACTGAACAACATTCTCTGATAATCTTGTTCTGTATCTGTATAGAAACATTTATATTTTTTAGCTTTGTTATCTACGTGGGTGATGAAATTTGTTGCTATTTAAATTGTTGTGTCCATACCTACCACAACATATTTACTCTTGACAACATTCCTCCCAACCAATTAGTCAACATATCTGACTCACTGAAGAACTGAACAATTTTCTTTACATACAGTAGTTTTCCCTGACAACAACAACCCACCAGCGTAACAACATTTGTGGCTCCCTGACAACCTTCCTACGTGCCAGTCTGACATCATTTACCTTACCTTGCAAACTTTGATACTACCATTTCTCGAGGGAAAACTTTTTAAAGTTGAGCCTTTATGAAGTCGTTACTGGAATAGAGAGAGAGAGAGAGAGAGAGAGAGAGAGAGAGAGAGAGAGAGAGAGAGAGAGAGAGAGAGAGAGAGAGAGAGAGAGAGAGAGAGAGAGAGAGAGAGAGAGAGAGAGAGAGAGAGAGAGAGAGAGAGAGAGAGAGAGAGAGAGAGAGGAACGGATGGCCATGTGATAAGGTAGAGGTACAGCAGGGAGCACAAGACATAAATAGATTCTAAAGAGCCATGATATGAACACCAAGGTTAACATTACTAAATTATAGTTATCGGTAAATAATGATGTAAGTGATGGGACGATAGAGAACGGTAGAACCAATTATTATCTATTAACTGCAAGAAATAATAATTATCGGTACATTTTACATAAGAATTTCATATTTTTGTTTCACGGAAGAGCTGGTGATGGAGTGGGGGAATTATACTGGACATCTGTTTTCACATATATATATATATATATATTCGAAGCTACTTCCGGCTGAACTGGAACTATATATTTTGTTTTTGTAACCGGTATTTGAATTTAATATATTTCTTTATTATAATTGAGGGTTAAAAATACTAAACCTTGCCTGTACACTTTGGTGTTGGTTACTTACCCTTCTCCTTGGAAGTCTGTGTGGCAGAGATAGTGCTATATTAAATTATTACAAAAGGGAATTCCCGAACAGGGGCTCCAGTCCTGACGCTATTCTTGACTTGCAGTGTGCTGGTTTAATCATCCAGAAAGGTTGATAGCCTCTGAAGTTCTATTTTAACTTCATTAAAAAAATCAAATTTTACTTATCAGCCTCTCTTAAAAATATATCAATGATTTTGGAATAACTAGTCTTACACCTAATATTGACTCCACGATAGAACAGTGAATTAAATATTGACAATGAATGACAATTATTGACGGCTCCGACTTTACTAATGACGCCCAATTAATATCACCAGAGTCATTGGATGTCCACAATATAATATTATAGGATTAGTTAACTGAATTGTGAATTGGATAATCTTCTTTTGATCGACAGTCAGTCAATTAGTTATCAGTCATATCAAGTTCACGTGGATGACGCTGAATTAATAGTATGTCATTAGAGTGACACAGCATGTTATTTAACCTGGGCAAAAAATAGTCACTGGAATGGTGTTATGATATGGTGATAACTTCTTATGATACATTACGTTAGCTTAGGATGTGTTTTGACCAAGATTGCTGGAATATAGCCTACATTAGAAAAGCAAGCAAGAATGATGAAGGCACTGTTGTCCTAATGAAGTGATTCCTCAGACATCCTACATCTATTTATCTATTTACAGTATAAACTAATCAATGTATATTTATTACTGTGTATGTTAATAAATTACATAAATCACAAAAAGCACATCCATACATTTGACTATCGATTTAGCATCAGGTACCATAGTTTCTTTCAGGGTAATCCAAACAAATCAACATCTAACAATCTTTAACCACCTTCTCACCCATTACCTTCTTGGACCAATAGAAATACAATACTGCAGGTGAGAGTAAACGCTGTATGCATGAGTGGATGACTGAATATATGGATAAGTGGATGTGAATAGTGTAAGAATGAAGAGTGAGCTCTTTCTCAAATGACCACTAACAATATCATAGTGACAGTAAATGTGTACAAACTTGGACATACAGTACACTCAGTTTGACCTGTCAACATTAGTGTAAGGAATTATGCTCATAAATTATATCTATCAATTGCCGGACGCCTTACTCTCCTTTATGAGGCAAAACGCCTCAAACCGGACCTGTCTTCCGTGAGATGTACAAATCCTGCCAGTTTATTCAAGGACTTACATGATTGACCACTCAATTTTGTATCTGTTTGATTCTGAGGCCCCCTATGTATCTAGTTAGCACTATTTGTTCAACAGGGGTGGGTGACTAGTCCTTCCACCAACCTGCTTCACCATTTAGTGAGCAATAAGGATTTGTAAAAGATTTACTCCTATAGACGGGTTGCTGACCAAGGCTGATGAGTCCCGTCCTCCCAGATTATTATAAGATTGTCTCCCTTAGATGGGTTGCCAAGACTGACAAGTCCCATCTACCCGAAGTCACACATGCTGTTCATAATCTCCTGAATGATTATTATAACAGGGTTAGGTGCATACAATCCTTATGCCATATGAATATAGATATTTTATATAGGCAGCAATTTGAATGATCTGACCTTGATATATATGATAAAGCCACACTGGCCCGCTTATGAACAATGGAGCCAAAGATAGAACACACATCATAATACCTGCTGTGTTGGTAAAATTATGGTTTGTTAAATAATTACTGTTATCAGAAACACCTACGGAAGTTTGACTGTTTATGGGTTCGTGTCCTAGAACTAGTGTACACTTGTGTATGTGTACCCGCAGTATACAATAGTGCATGTGTATACAGAAAATGTATGTAGCCTAATAGTATATTTCCGTAAGTCTATATATATTAAAAAAGGTTAATAATACACAACTATGCACTTACAAAAATAAGAGCTATTACAACCATGAAATACCGGCGGCAGTTTGTTCCATTAAAACCGGTATAACAACCCTGAGGTCCGCTACCAGGTACTACACTACTGGAAGGTTGTTAGTATTTGGTTATTACCGTAAATGATTGTCCATGATGTACAATAGTCTGATGATAGATCCATTATTATTATTATTATTATTACTACTACTACTACTACTACTACTACTACTACTACTACTACTACTACACTACTGGAAGGTTGTTAGTATTTGGTTATTACCGTAAATGATTGTCCATGATGTACAATAGTCTGATGATAGATCCATTACTACTACTACTACTACTACTACTACTACTACTACTACTACACTACTGGAAGTTGTTAGTATTTGGTTATTGCCGTAAATGATTGTCCATGATGTACAATAGTCTGATGATAGATCCATTACTACTACTACTACTACTACTACACTACTGGAAGGTTGTTAGTATTTGGTTATTACCGTAAATGATTGTCCATGATGTACAATAGTCTGATGATAGATCCATTATTATTACTACTACTACTACTTTTTTGTTTTACTACTACTACATTGATTTTTATTTAATATTTTTCATACATTTCATGTTACTACTACTACCATCACTACCTCCACCATCACCACCACCACTACCATATATATAATATTGTACACATACTAAATTTCACAAACATCAGATACTACTATTCTACACCATGCAACTTCAATCCAGTCTCCTTCCTATGCGACCCTGTGCCACTGCTGCCTCGTAGTCTACTTCTGCCACCGTCACTGGTTGTGGTGCAGACCTTCTTGTTCCCCGCAGGCATAGTAGTGCTGATCTGAGCAATGAGAAAGATAGACGGCATCTCATCCAGGCTACGACGTGGCTCCTAGGCTGTTGCTTCTTCTCTGCGATGATCTCTGCTAGCCTTGAATAGAAGCACTGGGCCCTGGGTCCCATCCCTCCTGATGTGGTGAAGACTAGTGGGGTAAAGCTGCCATGTTCGACGTGTAAGATCCTTTCTCCATAATTATGTCCTGACCTTCTCTCGTTCGTTCCTCTTGTGTGCAGCCTCCAGAGACAGCTCGCTGTAGCTGTGGGCCATTGGGTCGAATACTCTTATGTCAAAGAACGCTTGCTGTGCATTTGTCCAAAAGCCTCTTGCACTAACGTCCAATCTTGCTTCATTGGATGTGTTGGCCGTCCTGTGCTGCATGATCTCTCCATCCAAGGGAATGAGTGATGGTTCGCTCACCACATCTCTACACATGTAGAGTAGTGTGTACTCTAGTACTCTACATTAGTAGAGTAGAGTAGAGTAGTATGTACAATAGTCTGATGATAGATCCATTATTATTACTACTACTACTACTACTACTACTACTACTACTACTACTACTACACTACTGGAAGGTTGTTAGTATTTGGTTATTACTGTAAATGTTTGTCCATGATGTACAATAGTCTGATGATAGATACATTGTCCCTACCACTACTACTACTACTATTACTACCACTACTACTACTACTACTACTATTACTCCCTATTCAATGCTACTTACTTTCCCCCATTATCTCGAGAGAGAGAGAGAGAGAGAGAGAGAGAGAGAGAGAGAGAGAGAGAGAGAGAGAGAGAGAGAGAGAGAGAGAGAGAGAGAGAGAGAGAGAGAGAGAGAGAGAGAGAGAGAGAGAGAGATAATGGGGGAAAGCAAGAAGCATTGAATAGGGAAAATAGAAGAGGTAATTTGTTTGAAGAATAATGCGGGAGACAGTTTCAAAGAGAGGGTGCAAAGAGGGAGAGATGGGTGATGAGGTAATGATTAGCTCCAGGCCCAGGTCATTATGGGTACTTGGTGGCAAAGGTAAGGAGTTTATGAAAGGTAAGAGGCTTGGTCAGTGAGGGGAAACTCACTACAAATAGAGAGGGACAGAAATAGAGAATAACCTGAGGCGAGGTCAGTGTGAAAGATGTTCACCTAATGAGATAGATAGCCAGGGAGGGAGACGGAGAGAGAGATAATCATGAAAGTGATATATATATATATATATATATATATATATATTTCGTCTTGCTTTAATCAATAGTCGGATTATCACATCTGCTAAAAGAATTACATAATTCTACACAAACATGTAAGACAAATAATATAAAACATAATACAGTTAGTTATATTCGAACACTTCCAACCTATTATTAAGTACATTCCGCCTTGACATTCATACACAGAGAGGTAAGTCATGAACAACACTGGTGGTGACAAGTGAGCGGCAACAATACGCTAAACAAACGGTGCTGCCTACGTATATCTTGTATGTAAGGTAATGTATGTATGTATGTAACGAAGAAGTATCATTTAATCAAAACGCTTCAATTAGCTTGTCAGAATAACTAAATATTGTTGTCAGACACATACACGAACTGACGTACAATCTCATGAGGGAAGGACAAACAAACACACACTGAAAATATCCTTTAACAAACAGTCGGGTAGTGCCTAGCTAACAAAACTCACATTTTACTTTGATCTCTCTCTCTCCCTCTCCCTCTCCCTCTCTCTCTCTCTCTCTCTCTCTGTCCCCCAACTCACCTGTCTCACTCAATCAATGCAGTACCCTTCTAACCTGTCTCCCTTCGTTCCTCCAAAATCATCCAGTCTTTCACTTTACCTATAAATGTGTTCGTACTATTTTTGTCCTTTCCTCCAGCTAGCTCATTAATTTTACCCTCAACATTTATGTTTACCGACTTATCAACTCGCACCTGTCCGTCCTTCCTTATATCACCAATTGATAAACAAAAAGGTTTGGAAATGAATAGAAAGGAGAGAAAAAACCTTAAGGTAAAATGAAAGTGGAGGAAAACATAATAACAAGGAAACAATAAATACATGACTACACGAACAAAATTAAGAGAGAACAGAAAGATAAGCCCGAGGTGTGTCCTACAAGTTGAGTAGCCTTCTGCTTTCTTCACTACAAATATTATCTATAATTATTGTGTCCTATATTTATCGTTCACCGTCCTGTTCTTTTTGTTCTCCCCTTCTCCTGCAACAAGTGTCATACACCTTGACCCACAGACAAAATGTATTATATAACTCCACTACATTTACATACAGTAGTTTTACAAAACAGCATATCGTATTTGTATTCATATTTGTAGCTATTGCCCAATACTCTTGTTGATCCGAGGCTGGGAATATTACCATTTTAATCTTCTGATAATTGAACATTTTTACAACCTGCTAACAGTCGCTATTTGTTAAATATAGGTATTTGTTGGGACGTTTGCATTAATATTCGGTCAATTTGAACTTTGATAAAATCAAGTATGTGTATGAATAATAATGTAAGGTAATTTACGAAGCGAGAGTCAGTCAGACTTCCCACCATGCCAGGTAACACTTTAAATATAACCACTTCTACGTCCCATATATTTCAATCTCTCTCAATCTCTCTCTCTCTCTTACACAGACTCACACACACTTACTGACATTATATCATGAGTTAAAATAATTGAATTTGGAACTGAAGATGTAACACGGACATTACACAGTGGTGGCTGTTTGATAATGGTAAATGTGTTAGTGCTGATGACTATGGTTGTGATAATTATGTTTCAGGCTATTATTATGGCTAATGGTATATATATTGACGAGAGAGAGAGAGAGAGAGAGAGAGAGAGAGAGAGAGAGAGAGAGAGAGAGAGTGAGAGAGAGTTAGAACAGATCACTATAACACCATACACATCACCATATACCTCAGTGTCAACAACATCACCACCACCAAAAACAACACCACCACCAACAACACCACCACCACCACCACCACCACCAACAACACCATCATCAACAACACCATCACCACCACCACCAGGCCTCCCACACACCCACACGGTATCTCAATATAACATTTTGAGGTCAGTCAGTCATGATCAATCAATCGTTCATTTATTCTTCATTTACAATCATTCACCTCGATATGCTTACTTGTTTCGTACATGTATCCAGTATTTCCTTTTCCAAATGTCCTTCTGTTCATAAATGTTATATTTATAATATACTTACATTTCACATCCTTTAATAACCAGTTGCAATTGTATACTAATAAAATGTGCTTCGTTATGTATAGCCCTTTAATCTTCACTTGCATAATTGCTTACACTACCTTAACTGTCCTTAATGGAACAAATATTATAGAGCCTCGTAAAAATGCTTTATCCGATCCCACGAAAACCCCAACAACAACAACAACAAATATGTTGATATCCAGTGAATCCCGAAATTGTATTTGGCCCACTTTGATTCCAGCAAGATATTGATATTCAGTGTAACATACCATGCACACTATGGCTGCAGGCGAACATTCCTGCTATTTGCTCTATCTTGCAACTGTTTCTTGTATTGCTCGCAGTCTGAATAATTCCCCACATCCATTACTGGTTGCCAAATATAATACCCTCGTAATGACCTGATGATCGGAAATATCTACCGTCCCATTAAGTGGC
The DNA here is from genome assembly GCA_032716605.1 of Paralithodes platypus. Classification (NCBI taxonomy): domain Eukaryota; kingdom Metazoa; phylum Arthropoda; class Malacostraca; order Decapoda; family Lithodidae; genus Paralithodes; species Paralithodes platypus. The sequence continues at coordinate 7,407,236 of CM064573.1, forward strand.
TAATGGTCCCATATATAACACGATGACGGGATTATATTACATTAAAATACATATCCTACTTTATATTATATAATTCCCTCTTCACGATATTTATACTCGTAATCTGTCTGTACATTCAAATTACTGGATCCCCCTTCCACTCTTCCAATGTATGCTCTACCATTGTGAGAGCAGAGCTGGGGTAATAAGAGAGTAATTCAGGAGTATTGAATGAATGGCGAGTGGCTGATTGGGAGAGAGAGGGGTTGAGGAATTATATTTTCTCTAACTCACCATATACTGTTTGTATTTAAATGTTCTCTGGCAATTCATATATAGATATTAATGACCAAAGATATGGTGTGCTTTCCAGGGTACAACACAAGTGTGTTTCAGTAATACAAGTGGGATTTGAATTCCACTGGCGCAAAAGATAAGTCGTAATAGTAAATACAGCAACAAGAAGAAAGAAGACCTAGACACATAGAGGATAAGTGGAAGTGGAGAGAATACGATGAGTAAGTGAAGATGGTAGCGGGATGAAAGGATATGGAAGCAAGTGGAATTGAGGAAATACAAAATGGTAGAAATGAAACTAACAAGAAGCCGGAGGTTGAAAGCAAGGAACATTTTAATGGAATGGACGAGAGAAGTACAGGAAGAAGGGTGAGGGGAGAGAGGAGGGATGAATGTAAAGAGGTTAACTGTCAAAAATGAAAGGGAATGAGTCCGTGTTTTAATATGTGTTTCCGAGAAAGAGAGAGAGAGAGAGAGTGTGTGTGTATGTGTGTTAGAGTTAGTAACATGGGTAACACACAACTATATTTATGGTGGCGCTGAAGACACCGTTTTATCAACTCACAATCAGTACCCTAGTAATCACTTCCCCAACCTCATAACAGCTTAAAATATTTCCAATCCCCTCGAACACCTAGGTATAACTAACTAAAAGCTGACTGGTCGAAATTTGGGCTTAACACCAGGAATGTCTCTTCATTTGTGCCTCGAGACCAAAATGATTTGAATGATAGCTTTATCGATTTCATTAAACAAGCAGCCAGCAAACCAGTCCCCTTCTCTTCCTCTCGTCCTATGAAAAGACGTGTCCCTTGGTGGAATTATTCCCTCCAAACCTTAGTTTGTCAGAAACGTGCCATTGAACGCAGGCTCCATAGACTTAACTCCAGATATCAATGCTGATCGGTGGCTCATCCTTTATCCTGAACTTTCCTTACTCCGTTAGTTATCACCCTCCTTAGTATCCACGCCCTTCGTCCGCAATACAACCGACTATCTGCGAGGTTCCTAAAAGAGGTCAAATGTGCTAAAGCAGAATCTTGGAAGGAATAGGTTATATATTATGTAATATTATGTGCTGGCTGGGTACCTTAAACAATAACTCAATTATGGAGTGAGTAAGAATCAGTTGAGGAAGATTGTAATGAGAACATTTGTGTGGATATATATTGAAATACAAACATATAAATGTAGAGACTATAGAGAATATAATATAGTATGGATATCTAATATTGATAACATAAATATCTAATATTACAGGCTACGGTGGATAATGTATATTGTGAAAGTCGCTGTGGACGAGAACGACAATAAGCCAACCACTAACACTAACAACATATTTGAATATCAAGGTTGAAGGTTCCTTGGTAGTAATGGTAAGAGTAAACTATAACATGTAAATTATGTGTTATGGGGTTTACAGTATGTAAGATGAAATGAAGGTGAGGTCACTGGTTAATGAACACTAAATGTATTGAGAAACAGATCTGAAGGTAGAGCATTAACATGTAATGAAATTCCTGTTTCGCTTCCACTCCCCCCCCCCTCCCCCCTCCCCCCCCCCTCCTCCCCCTCCCCCCCCCTCCCCCCCCCCCTAAGTCTCTCTCTCTCTCTCTCTCTCTGACACACAACTTAGCTCTCACATACTCCATTAAACTTCAAACACTCTCTTGCGACACTGACACTTTCCTTCCTTTAAATTCACTGTTACATTTGCCCCTCTCCCTCTCTCTCTCTGGCGTCACCGTTCTCCCTGTACTTCTCTCACCCCATCCTTCAGTCCTCTCCCTCTTCCTCTTACCACTTTGACGTATAATGTTCCTCTTCCTGGGTTCTGTTGTTACCTTATATTTTAACTTCACTGGTTCCAACATTTTGTTGTCCCTCGTTTTTTTTTTTTTTTTTCTTTTTAGGTTTTTCCCATGTTAAATTGTATCTCCAATTAATTTAAGTTTCTTTTCAATATACTTTCTTCATATTCTCTCCCTTTATATATACCACCTTTCAATTTGATCTGTTATTCTGAGTTCTCATTTGTTGGTATAGCCATGTTTATTAAATATCTTCTGTTATACTCTCTTATTTTCATCCTTTATTCGTCATTTTGTTGTTTGCCCTTTATATAGGTTTTCATTTTACTCCCACCTCTCCACTTTCTTCTGTCATCCATCTACCAACACTCTCAGATGTTGTACAATCTATGCCTTTATATTGTCTTATTTTATGTTCATCCATCCACATATCAATTACCTTTGTGCCTCTCTCACCTGTTTTGTTCTTTCCTTTCACACATTATATATTCCTGGTCCCTCATTGCCGTCTTGACTTCCTTTAACTTCAACCATTTGCCATTCTTCTCAATACTATCAGTACCGGTATTCAATACTATCAGTACCGGTATTCAATACTATCAGTACCGGTATTCAATACTATCAGTACCGGTATTCAATACTATCAGTACCGGTATTCAATACTATCAGTACCGGTATTCAATACTATCAGTACCGGTATTCAATACTACCAGTACCGGTATTCAATCCCTTATTTCTAGTCGCCTCCTCTACGTAGGGTATGTAGTACCGGTCTTGCAACACAATTCCACCCCTATTCTGTGCAACTCTTCAACCCAAAAGTGAAACGCTATTCTCAGTCTTTCTTCTATTCAACTGGTGAGTTCTGGAACTCTCTCCCAGAATCAGTCTTTCCCTCTTCCTATGACTTAAATTGCTTCAAATTCCGTGTGTCCAGGCATTTTGGCTCGAACGTCCCTTGATTTTGGCCCTGCCACTCTTTCAACTCTGGGGAAGGCACTCGCTACTGGCAGTTCTGCCTTTTGACTCCCTCACTTAAAAAAAAAAAAAAAAAAAAAAATGGGTAGCTTTTCTATGACCTACATTTGACTTGTCACTGTTTTTAATGTTGTCAGTCATGTAGCCAGAGAGCACAACTCGGAAGTATTTACTAACTTCAGAATTAAATCAAGTTTGCCATATAGGGACCACAGTGTTTGTGTTGTCCGTGTACTGTATACATGTAACTCAATTACTGCACCTGTAAAACAACGCGCTCCGTCTGCCTTACAGTTCATGGTAGTGGTAACGCCCGCTCTCTTAGTGAAAAAAAAAAAGGGATGGGAGAGAAAAATAGAGGAACCTATGTTGACCAAGAGAAGTTTGGTGCTGAGGGAAGAGAAACTATTATGACGATGGAGAAAGTAAAGGAGATCAAACAGAAGGTTGGTAAAGACCTTTGTAAAGGAAGAAAGGTAGTAGTTGTTGTATATTTTCCATAGTTGTGTTTATTGCCTGGTGATGACAACAGGATGCGAGAGGCTAGATGCGATTATACAAGACCAGTGAGACACACCAGCAGGTATTCAGAGGTATAGCAGAGAAGCACAGTGAATGTTTTATCATATTCGAAAGTTTTTGATACTAACGAACCTTCTGATCAATTGATGTGTGATCAAATGCAAATATGCCAGAGTAATTGATAATTTAAGTTAATTATAATGGAATACCCGTAAATACATTCAAACTGTACAGTAACTGACATGTTTCTCCCTCACAGACAAACACAGACAACATTTTAAACTCCCAGAGTCACCACCAATCAAGGTAACAACAGGTACAATACAGTATTGCTCTCATCAATATTGGTAAACTATAAAGAAACACGTGTAATATTGGAAGTGGCCGCGTGTATATTCTGTAAATACGATTCACATTTTACGAGAACGGATTCCCAATAGCGTACACAATAAAATGTGTACGTAAATTTTGCCAAACAAATATAGCGTATATGCATTTTCTGGTTGGAGTGTCCGCCTTGGAAGCACAAATAATACTCTCAATATTTAAATATATAGCAGATATTTGTGAAAACAATATTATTTCTTCATATGAGGTGTGCAGTAATATAGTGAATCATGTATTAGAAGCAAAAGTAGGCTGAATGTAAACTGTCATTGGAGAAAGTAAGTGTAGGTCAATCAGTTGACATTATTTAACATCAAGATCAATATCATAGGTACACATAGGAAAATATTATGACAATGATTTTCCAATTTATTAAATAAATCAGCTTTGGTTGTTGTATTATATATTGCGAGAAACCTCCCATACATATATTACACTACTTTTTCCACCACCACCCACCATTTGTATTGCAATACATTTATCCATAATACTTTTCCCTCCACGCTCTCTCCAAATATGAGCCAACAAGACTTAAGGTTCAGTAAATATCCACACTTGGTTCAGTTCGACAAACAACAATTCCATAACATACAATTCAGGTTTCCGCTTCTTTGCGCAATATTGTGTTTATGTGTATGTGTGGGTGTGCGTGTCTTTGTATGTATGTGTTCTTGTATGAGCCCGAGTTAAACAATTCAGTATATTTGTACCCGATAGTGAGTGTGTGTGTGTGTGTGTGTGTTTTCTTTCTTATATTTATTGTTTTTCGGTTTGTATTGATTTATTTATTTTTGTATCTGCAAGTGTGTGTGCTTGAGTGGCAGTAATAACATGAAATCAGATACTATTTAACAAATGAAATACGTATTAGTAATTTTAAGCATCAAATTAATGTGTTGTTTAAAAATCACACTCAACGAATTTAACCTTGAATGGCTAAGGGAGGTTTACATGACGTAAAAGTAAAAGTAGATAATCAAACAGATTGTTACGGTATATGAAACATTAAGTTGATAATATATATTAATTAATATGAATACTTTAGAGCTGCTTAGTATTATCGTTCACATTATCCTTCTCTACCTCTACCTCAACTAGCTCGGTATGAGTGTATCCAATATATTGTCCAACTAAGTGATTAAACACGAACATTCACACATTTACATTACAAACTAATACTTACAGTACACTCACACTCTGGTAAAATATTACATTCATTACACTGCCAAGTCAAGCACAATAGGCCAATAAAACACTGATAATCCTTCCTACCTTGCAACACTGGGCTATTCTGCTGCACCAGCATTATTATCCACTCAATTGTCCATTACGAGGTCAATAAAGAGCACCCCAACAAAGCACCAACATTACCAGCTTATAGAACCACCTCCATATATTACCATAGTTACTGATGTACGGTGACAATATGAGCGAGAGAGCGAGAGCGAGAGCGAGAGAGAGAGAGAGAGAGAGAGAGAGAGAGAGAGAGAGAGAGAGCACCCCAACAAAGCACCAACATTACCAGCTTATAGAACCACCTCCATATATTACCATAGTTACTGATGTACGGTGACAATATGAGAGAGAGAGAGAGAGAGAGAGTGAGAGTGAGTGAGAGGGAGAGAGAGAGAGTACAAAGGAAATCAAGCAACAACAGATATAGTGACCCTTCTAGGTTGCTTGTCCTCCAAAACACTGAGGATCAAGTGTCCAAACAGTGGTTTAGAGTGGGTAAGGGAACATTGGAAAGGGAATTACTGCCCTGGAACTAATGTCCGTGGCAGGATTAGGAAGTTGGTAGGGGACAGATGGGTTAGTAACTGAGGGGGGAGTTGCTATTGAGGCTGAAAACATAACTATACTACAGTATATATCCTATATACTGATTTAGTTATTCCTTACTGCAAATCAATCAAAACCAATCTCTCTCCCTCTCTGACTCGGTTCATTGTGTAAATGACCAAACTTTTAACAATCGGTTCGTTCCTATGTTAATGGGTCAGGGTTAGACTGATAGTCATTATTGTTTTCCGAAAACATTTTGTAGATTTTCCGTAAGTTATGATGTAAACTTACCGGTTGGTCCTGCAGCTGTGATACCAACCTGGACTACACACCAAATATATTAACCCCTTCTGTACCCGCGACGTCTTTTTATTTTGTATTCTAGCTATATTTAGACGAGTTTGTGCAGTTTAAGAAGGATCTGTGGTAGTATAAAGGGTAAAGTGAGATAGTTCGAAGCTTATTAATTACTGGAGTCCCCTTTTAAAGTGAATAAAATCTTCTAATAGTAGCCAGAATAAAGCTACAAGGACGGCCCTGGTACTTAAAGGGTTAACATCTACCGAGGGCAGAATGTTTGTTGACATGTTGTAAATGTAACTATTAATATTCGTCCACCGCCTCCCGGAGCATGGAGCAATTGTGTTGAAACACCAGAACAAACAACAAACAGAAATATTCATGAGGTGCAGACTGGCTCAAGATTGTCTTCGTATTTGTATTATTCTCCAGGGAGTTGCATGGAAACATATAGAGCAGAAAACTTGCGCTGAAACTGCTTATTTACCTACATATATTCCATAGGCCATACATTTGTGTAATATATCGTGCATGTCAACAGGTCAACAAAAGATAGCTGGTACAAGGCTAATTGTATTATGTTATTGTAACTATTTATAAGCATATGATAAATGAAATATACAACCTTAAATAATCCCGTTGATGATTAAATCCTGTTTTGGTTTAGTTAATAATATCCAGATATATTATAGCTATAACAGCATAATTAAGAAGTCTGTCTGTAATAGTTATTTCTGTTGACGGCTGCATACATACTGTACACTTATATAAATATACACACGCTTGTGTGTCTATAATGTGACCATAAACACATATGTACATCAAACTGAACACACACACTCATAGCTACAAAGATACACATACACACACACTTGTCATGTACGCTGCTTTCCTATTCACAAATCTGAGCTTCTTGATGCATCTGTTTACTTACTATAATTTAACGTATTATATTTGTATCCTTTCTCTCCCTCCACCTCCTCTTCCACCACTACTCCTTCTCTGCTCTTACCATCCCTCCCCCTCCCCAGCTCTCTTTCTCTCCCTCCTCCTCCTCTTCCACCACTACTTTTACCATCCCTCCCCCTCCTTTGTACTCCTTTGTACTCCTCCCCAGCTCTCTTTCTCTCCCTCCTCCTCTTCCACCACTACTCCTTCTCTGCTCTTACCATCCCTCCCCCTTCCCAGCTCTTTCTCTCCCTCCTCCTCTTCCACCACTACTCCTCCTCTGCACTTACCATCCCTCCCCCTCCCCAGCTCTCCATCACAATGAACGGTTCTCCAAATGTGATTCCAACGGGGCTGAGCATAACACGAGAGCCTATTGTGTAACAGATGCTGCGGCAGTGAATGTATGTACCACATAATATATTATAGTTAGTTATACTGTATACAATTCTTGCTTCCATGGGTTATTATGTGATGCTCTCTCTCTCTCTCTTGCTCGCTCGCGCTCGCTCTCTCGCTCTCGCGCTCTCTCTCTCTCTCTTATAAGCGCACGCTGTGGAGTGATAACCACAGTACCAGGTCAGATATAATATTGTGGGCTGGATATCCGTAAAAGGTTCCACAACACCACAGAGTTTGTGGAAACCTTTACCATAATGTAGGAAAGGCATCAGTGTGGAGGAGAACCACAATACCAACACAACTTTACTACATCGGATCTCTGTGTTTTCTGCTGTGTTTGTTAGGATGGGGTATATTGTAGAGGTTTGAATGCTATGCATCTGATATTGATATTGATATTGATTTGGTATTGATAAATACGCTCAAACTTGACTACTTCCTTTAACGTGACGATAGTGCGTTGTTATATGTGCGATTGGTTTGCTTGGGAAACAGATTAACTTGCTCATGTAGTGATGTACACCCTATGTGGTGGATTGTGTTCTTTTATTTAATAATTTTCATTTTAGTAAGCGTTGTTTCCACATAGCGATTTTGATAATTTAATTTGACTTTATATTGTCCTTGTCCCAATTTTGGTTTGTTTAGTTTGCAAGTTTTACATTTTAATTACTTGGAACGCCAACATACAACGAATTAACGCTAGATTGCATATATTTAGTGTTTCTATGTATAGCTAACATTGGATTATGGAAAGCTTAAGAAATAATTTGAAAACATTGTGTCACATGGTTGGACAATAAGGGAAGCAATGAAAAAGGGAATAGGTGTACTCAAATATAAAGAAGAAAGACAAAGCAACACCAATAGTTTTTAGTTTTAGACTTAACACAAAACATATTTAATGTGTTGGCTTTCATGAACCAAGATATGATATTACTCACTTAGAAAAGTCTACGAAGATAAAGTATACAAAAAATACACTGTCCTTGTTCATGTCAGCATTTCCTTACATTGTGTCCTCCTCCATTTCTGAAATACCATTTTCCTCCTTTCTCTTGCCATCCTTTCCACACCTCCAGCCCTCCAATACAATGGTTGGTCCCTGGGGTCTCCAAATGCGTTTCCAATGTGGCCGAGTAACACGAGAACCTGTTATCGTATAGATGTTGCGGCTCACAACGTATATACCACGGGATGTGTTACATAGTGTTCATATTTTATTGTTCTAATACCCCTAAACACATATGGTTCACACTATTTACTGATCAAAGTTATTTTATTTTCACCCACAACTTGACTCAATCCAACTTAACATTGTTTTTTGGGAATTATATTTCCCACCATGAACATATTTTGATCTAGACAACTTTCTTTTCTACCTGGATAATGAGATTTGTCGGTACTTGATGTATTTACCTGTTCATCCCATCACTACCAATCTTCACCACATTCCTCACAATCAATGTATATTTGCGTTCCAGACCAACTGAAATGTCTTGTTTTGTCCATGGCAACAAATTCTTTACATTTTCACACAGTAACCTAATGAAATGTCTCACTTCCTGACAACCTTCTTGCCTGCCTCCTTAACATCATTAAATAGTTTACCTTAACCGAACAAACTGTCATCTGTCACAATCAACATTTGTCTCACAAATAACATCAGTCTCATCAACACCACTTGTCCCACCTGCGACATATAAGACTCGCTTGTCATAACATAAGCCTTAGTTTCAGGCACTAAAGAGTGGTGATAACATCTACCAGACCTTATGATATCAATAGAAACATGTCTGCCTCGTAACAGCTGGTGCCAATTATGACAGCCACCACAACACCCAGACTAATTAATGGATGCGTCTATAACAATTACTACCAGAGAGGAACCGCACGGCACCACCAACTGTAATTGATTCTCTGATTAATTGGCTGGCTGAGTGGGTTAAGGGTTGGCTACCATGATCTGGGTGATGGCCTGGTGTGTGGATCACAACACTCTGCACTGACAGTTACCTTCAGTCATAAGGTAGACAGAGAGGAAGATATACAAAAACAAGTTCAGTACACCAAGGAATCATGGATGTAGAAAGTTGAAGAAATTTTTCTGAGAAAATGAGAACAAATTAAAAATAATAAGACGAATACGGACATGCATCGTGATCGAATTTCTTGAGTTGAATAATATTGTATGGCGATAGCTGATTTTATTTTTTATTTTTTTGAGACAATGAACGGAGGAAGGAAAAACAGATAAAACAAAAAGGTCCATGTGCCTAAAGGCATCCTCCATTCATAAAATGTTTGTAACAACTGGATTTAAACTTTTGTAGATTGTAAGTTTGTGGAAAGCAACTCGAGGGAAGTGAATTCCAAAGAGTAGTAGTTCTAGGGATAAATGAATTTTGATAAGCAGAAGTTCTGCATTGTGGAGGAGAAAGTGTAAATTCATGGGCGCATAGTAACGTAATAGTTAATAAGATACTTTGGGGGTACGGAAGGAAGGGATTGACAAACTTTGGTTGAAATACAATCATTATACTCTACATAACCTGTGAACAGACAGACAGACGTAAGTACACTCTCAAAGTATCGAATACAAAAGCTTATGAGCCACAATAAATACACCCAAACTTGTATTATTCCGTGGTATAGTAAGGGGGACAAATCCTCACCCCTCAATATGGTTATCCAATCATCTCGAACATTTTTGTGTGAGGTTCGCAACTAACCAAGAACTAGTACCTAACTATCATGATTATTGAACAAAAACTTCTAATGTACATATTGAGAGTGGTCCAAGGGGGGGAAGCTGGGGGTGTCCAATATTGACGAAATATTAACATGATCCTTTCAGGTACCGAATGAAGGAGGTGGCTAAGTAAAGTCAACATGCATTCATTGGTTCTCCAGATATTTTGTGAACAGACACACACACACACAGTCAGACACACACACACACAGCCAGACAAACACACACACACACACACAAGGACGAAAACAATACCTTGCGCTTTCAACCCTACGGCGACGCTCAGGGTAATGCTGGCCAGAATAGTAGAATGATAAACATTCTATTCTGAAATGGTTCAGTACAACACTGGTAGCCAAACAGGATACATCACGAGGTATACAACATGGTGGCTATAACAACACTGGTAGCCAAACAGGATACATCACGAGGTATACAACATGGTGGCTATAACAACACTGGTAGCCAAACAGGATACATCACGAGGTATACAACATGGTGGCTATAACAACACTGGTAGCCAAACAGGATACTTCACGAGGTATACAACATGGTGGCAATAACACTGGTAGCCAAACAGGATACATCACGAGGTATACAACATGGTGGCAATAACAACACAGATGGTAATGTCTCCCCAAAAAGGACTCAAGGGAAAGAGAGAGGGAGAGGTCAATGAACAAGTGTGTGTGTGTGTGTGAGAGAGAGAGAGAGAAAGAGAGAGAGAGAGAGAGAGAGAGAGAGAGAGAGAGAGAGAGAGAGAGAGACCCCCCCCCCCTCTCGCTCTTTGTGCTGTGTAAGTGTTCCCATCTCCTTGATTGGCCCCGTGGGGTGCTTCCCAGTAGTGGACTCATAGTAGTAATGACAGAGAGTGTTGGAATGGTTGGGAGGGGGACTATTAAAGACATCTCTGGAGGTCCATTACAAGGGGAAAGAGGGAGGAAGGATGTACAATCGCGCTAATAAGTGATGTCTCGGCACCAAGTATGTGTTGATCAATAATTGGTATCAGCATTATCTAAGCTTCATTTCTTCATATCGAGTGAAATATACAAACATATTCCTACAATTATCCACCCTATTCAACATCTGACAAACATTAATACAGCACAGAACAAGCCAAACGTAATGACAGCTGGGACATTTTTTTTTTTTTTTTTTTTTTTTTAAGAGACAATGAACGGAGGAAGGAAAAACACAGATAAAACAAAAAGGTCCATGTGCCTAAAGGCATCCTCCATTCATAAAATGTTTGTAACAACTGGATTTAAACATTTGTTGATTGTAAGTTTGTGGAAAGCAATTCGAGGGAAGTGAATTCCAAAGAGTAGTAGCTCTGGGGATAAATGAATTCTGATAAGCAGAAGTTCTGCATTGTGGAGGAGAAAGTGTAAATTCATGGGCGCTCTCAGCTGCCCTAGTTCTACGGGGAAAGATGTGGAGAGGCGGCACAATTGAAGCAAGTTCCTCGGAACAATTGCTGTGAAAATATCTGTAGAATAATGCAAGGGATGCAACGTTTCTTCGTATGGCTAATGTAGGAAGGTCCTGTGTGATTGCAGGGTTATTGATTAATCTAATAGCTTTATTTTGAATTTTGTCCAACTGCCTCAATGCAACCACTCCACTTCCACCCCACAGAGGTGAACAGTAATCCATCTGAGAGCGCACATGACTTTTATATATTACGGCCAACTGCTCGTCAGTGAAGAATTCTCGAACTCTGTACAGGAGTCCCAGTTTTTTAGAGGCATTCTTAGCAATGCTTCTAACATAATGTGTCCAGCTCAAGTTAGTAGTTAATGTTACACCGAGAATGTCAATACTAGGGGAAGTGGGAATATTTACATCATTAAAAAATATATGGGAGTCAGTGAGATTCTGTCGGTTAGAAAATTGAATGTACTTGGTTTTCTGTGCATTAAAGGAAACTAGATTCTCTTGTCCCCATTCATTAATTCTAGAAAGGTCCCGGTTCAGAGAAATTGCAGTGTTTATTTTTGAATTTATAAGATCGGGTTGGGTGAAAGAATTGGTAAATGTGAAGGAACTGTGGAGTGTTGAGTCATCTGCGTAGGAATGTATTGGATTATGAGTGGTAGATATGAGATCATTGATATGAATGAGGAACAGAGTTGGGGCCAAAACTGATCCCTGGGGAACACCAGCATTTATTGAGTGAAATTGAGAATAAAGGCCATCTACCATTACACGTATTTTTCTGTTATGAAGATAAGAAGAAATTAGTGGAACTAATGATGCAAGGCCGTAGTGTGACATCTTCGACAATAAGGATTGATGCCAGACTCTATCAAATGCCTTTGATATATCCAGTGCTATTGTATGTGTTTCACCATGTTGGTCTGTAACTTGGTTGATTTGATGCGTAAGAAGGCAAAGAATGTCTGCAGTTGATCGACATCGTCTAAAACCATATTGCCTATCACTGATTAATTTATTATTCTCCAGATGCTTAATTATGTGATTATTTAATATTATTTCAAAAACTTTGCCAAGAGTGGAAGTTATAGCTATTGGTCTGTAGTTTGATGGATCTGAAGAGGCACCTTTTTTAGGAACTGGATGGATGTTTGCTTCTTTCCAGGGTACTGGGAAGCATGAGGTATGAGTACACAGACGGAAAAATTTTGCCAATACAAGAGCGAGCACCAAGGAGCAATTCTTAAGTACTATTGGAGGAATTTCATCTGGACCAGGAGCCTTATCTACTGAGAGATTCTGCAAAATAGTTTTGACATGTCTGGTGTGGATCTTAAGTGAGGGAATTTCAGGTGAATTAAAATTAAGTACAGGGACATCTTGATTTATTTCATCTAAGGTTGAGTTGGTGGAGAAAATATCTGCAAGAAGGTTAGCTTTACCTCGTGGGTCACTTACAAGATTGCCAGTCGGAGATTTTAATGGTGGAATGGATGAAGCAGTAGTGAAGTTGGATTTGAATGAGTTAAGAGTAGACCAAAATATTTTGTTATCATTTGGATTATTTAGAAGTTTATTTGCCTGCTTATGGAGAAAGTTTGATTTAGTTAGGTTTAATACAGTTTTGGCATGATCTCTGATGTTTCTAAAGTAATTAAAGGCTTCATGTGTTTTTGATCTTGTGTATGCATTGTAGGCTATTGCTTAACATGACTTATTAGCGCGACCGTACCAAGGATGGTGCACTAGTATAGAGCAACCAATGACAGGCGGTACTGGAAGGTCACTGTACCAAGGATGGTGCACCAGTATAGAGCAACCAATGACAGGCGGTACTGGAAGGTCACTGTACCAAGGATGGTGCACCAGTATAGAGCAACCAATGACAGGCGGTACTGGAAGGTCACTGTACCAAGGATGGTGCACCAGTATAGAACAACCAATGCCAGGCGGTACTGGAAGGTCACTGTACCAAGGATGGTGCACCAGTATAGAACAACCAATGACAGGCGGTACTGGAAGGTCACTGTACCAAGGATGGTGCACCAGTATAGAACAACCAATGACAGGCGGTACTGGAAGGTCACTGTACCAAGGATGGTGCACCAGTATAGAACAATCAATGGCAGGCAGTACTGGAAGGTCACTGTACCAAGGATGGTGCACCAGTATAGAACAACCAATGACAGGCGGTACTGGAAGGTCACTGTACCAAGGATGGTGCACCAGTATAGAACAACCAATGACAGGCGGTACTGGAAGGTCACCGTACCAAGGATGGTGCACCAGTATAGAAAACCAATGACAGGCGGTACTGGAAGGTCACTGTACCAAGGATGGTGCACCAGTATAGAACAACCAATGACAGGCGGTACTGGAAGGTCACTGTACCAAGGATGGGGCACCAGTATAGAACAACCAATGACAGGCGGTACTGGAAGGTCACTGTACCAAGGATGGTGCACCAGTATAGAACAACCAATGACAGGCGGTACTGGAAGGTCACTGTACCAAGGATGGTGCACCAGTATAGAACAACCAATGACAGGCGGTACTGGAAGGTCACTGTACCAAGGATGGTGCACCAGTATAGAACAACCAATGACAGGCGGTACTGGAAGGTCACTGTACCAAGGATGGTGCACCAGTATAGAACAACCAATGACAGGCGGTACTGGAAGGTCACTGTACCAAGGATGGTGCACCAGTATAGAACAACCAATGACAGGCGGTACTGGAAGGTCACTGTACCAAGGATGGTGCACCAGTATAGAACAACCAATGACAGGCGGTACTGGAAGGTCACTGTACCAAGGATGGTGCACCAGTATAGAACAACCAATGACAGGCAGTACTGGAAGGTCACTGTACCAAGGATGGTGCACCAGTATAGAACAACCAATGACAGGCGGTACTGGAAGGTCACTGTACCAAGGATGGTGCACCAGTATAGAACAACCAATGACAGGCAGTACTGGAAGGTCACTGTACCAAGGATGGTGCACCAGTATAGAACAACCAATGACAGGCGGTACTGGAAGGTCACTGTACCAAGGATGGTGCACCAGTATAGAACAACCAATGCCAGGCGGTACTGGAAGGTCACTGTACCAAGGATGGTGCACCAGTATAGAACAACCAATGACAGGCGGTACTGGAAGGTCACTGTGCCAAGGATGGTGCACCAGTATAGAACAACCAATGACAGGCGGTACTGGAAGGTCACTGTACCAAGGATGGTGCACCAGTATAGAACAACCAATGACAGGCGGTACTGGAAGGTGAAATATGGAAAAGCTGGGTTCTATTGTTAAGGGTGGAAATACATGGATGAAGATACGCGAACACTGTATAATAGATAATGCTTATGCATAGATTTATAATCAGAAGTTGCGCTAGTGAGCAATATGTTCTCGCTCATATGTACGTATATTTACATACATATGTGCATATGACCATATAAATACACGTACAGTACATATATATATTATATACCTTATATTCTCAACCGGGCTCGAACCATTGACAGCACATACACACAGACATACATATACATAAATATATGCACATTACATGCATATATGCTCTTCTCTTATCCACCTGATACTCTCAGCCGGGCTCGAACCACAAACAGTATACACTATAGACACATATATATATACATAAATAACGCATACATACATACACATATACGCACACATACATACACATATACTGTACATACATAGATACACATATACATATACATATATACACATATACATAAACAAACTCAAGCAAATACATACATAATTATATTCTAATACACACACGCACACACACTATGCATACATTATTAAAGGTGGGTGCGTATATATGGTGTGACAGGCCGTTATTACACATTATTAATAATATTAACAATGGTTGGGATAGGACTATTTTTATATCTGTCAGTTCTTGCTCTTATTGGTTGGAGTGTGTTGAAATGACGAGCTGCACGTGTTGGTCTAGGGGCGTCTGGTGGAAGTAAGTTTCTGTGTCGTGGGTGAACAAGCAGCTTAGATGCAAACTGTTTGAGTGTGTTGTAGTGGTGGGTTGAAAGTGCAGGTATGCTAAGGGTGGTGAGAGCTTCCTCGTACCCTGGATATGTGCCTCCCAGGATGATCCTGCATGCCCTCCTCTGCACTCTCTCCAATTGACGTTGTTGTGTCAGGGTTAGAGAGGAGGACCAGGCGGGAGAGGCGTATGTATATGTATATGTATGCGTATGTATGTGCGTACGTACGTGTGTATATGTATGTTCTGTATATGAGTAAGTAAAATAAATGTGTATATGTACTGTATATCACTTACTCTCATGGTTATTTTATGATAATTTGTATTCTGCACCTGCATCATTATTGTTTTTTTTTTTTTTTTTTGTAAACTGAGCTTACCATCTTCATATCTGTACATCTCATGTTCATCCACTAAATTGTAAAATGTGTATTTTCAGCTCATGAGGCTGCCATTCTTTAATAAACAGTTTATTATTATTATTATTATTATTATTATTATTATTATTACACACACACACACGAGTAAACATAGTCATTCATTTGATGGCAACACAGCGCTCTTTTCCTATTTAAATGTTTTGCTAAGTTTGGTGGAACAGTATTTTACTTCAGATTAATTATATCTAAGAATCAAAATAGCACAGTTAGCAGCAACCAAATAACATGATGTCAAACATTAGTATTTTGATAATCGCAGCGAGTAATCCTCAAATTTAAGACACAATTTTGCACACTAACGTTAACACACATAACCTCTTAACGTACTGTAGACCAGCCAACATGCACGGGGGGGGGGTGGGGGGGGCTATTGGTACAGGTTTTGGTTTTGAGGGTCATAGTAGCGCGGGGAAGGGGTGGGGTTCCCTGATCGTGCACGCTTGCGGGCTCGTAAAGCTCGGTTCACACATACACGTTCTAACGTCCCGTCCGGCCCCGACCTTTTAATAAAAAGCGCCTAGGCGGCGTCCTTTTTATGCATGCATAAAATGGTCCGTGTGGGTCGGGGCAATTGCCAGAAAACGTGTTATGCCGGGACACCCACGGGTCACACACAGAAGTTATTTTCTTGGTCGGGGACGGACGGGACGTTAGAACGTGTGTGTGAACCGAGCTTAAAGGCTTAAAACCGAGGAGCTCGAGAATGACCTGTGACGAACGTAGTTATATGTAAATTAATAACCTTCGATTCTGACATAATTCATTATATTTACCATATAAAGCATTACCTGAACGTAACCTATTGTGACACAAGCTATTATTGGACAGCTGAAGTCATGGTATACTGCATGTATGTAATACTCCAGTTTGTTTACTATGGTATAAATCTCCAAGTTTAAAAAAGTAATCTTTATATTTGTATATATCTTAATAATAGTTTCTAAAGTATTGGTGTATGGACAAAACAACGTGAAAAACGTCTATGAACACTGTAAGAATCGGAAATATAATGGCCACAATTTATAATATATGTGGATATATTACGACATAGACATTTGTTAATTAATTCCATACGTAAACAATATTTACAAAATATACCAAACTCTAATATACTATCATATAAACAGACAGTTATCAGCTAGACAGATGTATTAGTAGATAGACAGGCTGGTAGATAGACAGATAAATGTATTATACTTTAAATAACTCTGAAGACTAGTACACACTAATAACCATATGCAGATACAATTATGTGAGAGAGTGACTTTATGAGGGAGAGGGGAAGGATAAAGACATGCATCAAGTCTAATTCACGGTGAGTACCATGAGAACAACACATAATAATAATACACGGATGAGAATTATACCAATATCAATATTATATAAATTAAGAATGTTAATATTTATGATGAAGGACAGGTCCAAGCAGGAGCTTACAGTGGGCCGCCAAGGGGAACATATATAGAACTGGTTACCTTGCGCTTATAGTATGGACAATATATCAAAACATGTGTATGGATAGTGTCAGGATATATGTTTTATAAATAAGTATGTGGTGCATGATTTTCATCACTACTACAGAGAGTGGTGATTATGGGGTCGCGCAGGACAAAATTAACAGAAAAGGCTCTGTTACGGCATAGAGAGTACATCAGAATATTTGCATGTAAAGCATCATTACATGTGGTTTAGTAATACCGAGAAATAGCATCGTTTTAATAAGCATCGCACTATTGCTGAAGGTGGCGATTTTAGGGGCGCCCAGGATGAAATGTAAAAAAGAAGGTCTATTACGGCCTAGCCGATAAATCAGAGTACATGCATGTGAAATTTAATTAAGCTATTTACGAAACGAACATAATATATGCATCTTAGTTCGGATGTTAACATTGTAAAACGAATGCTTATGGATACCGTAGGTGATTCATATTTAGAGAGTTAATTATCTAAATACCAATTATTTAGGTGTTGATAGAAAGACCTATATGATGCCCAGATAAAACTTTAGGAAACAAATAAAGATATGAGGAGGTATAAGTGGTGGTAGTACATGCCATGTGAAGGTCAAAAAATGACAAAGTAAACGAAAGACGAAGATGTGAACAAGATAAGATACGAAGATACACAATAATATATACCGGTATATATATATATATATATAAGGGTGTATTGAAATAACTGTTACAGACTATGATGAACACGTAAAATGGAAAATTAATATATAGTGTCGTATCACTTTAAAAAAATATATTATTAATGAGATATATTATGCATATTTAGAAATCTAGCAAAGCAGGGTTACAAATAAAGCACTAAATAATTGACACATGATTAACATGTTTACTATGGACTTAACTAAAGGGAAAGTATAGGTTTACCTATTCACACATTAGAAATTACGAAATCAAAGTGTCTTAGAATATGGTGATGATATTAGGTAGTTAGCAGAAGAATACTAACTATTTGAAACAGATTAGCGTAAAATGTTTTTGTAACATTTGCAACTCTGGTCACGGGGTATAATGCTGACCCCCAAGTCTGGGTCGAGTATTCAAACGTAGTTGAAGGTCATTCAATCGTTTATGAAGATGCAGAGTTCTTGATTCATAGATTCATTTGGGGCTGATCGTTCCTATCTTGAATGAAATTCCGAAAATGTTTTATGACTCGGTATAAAGATTCAAAGATTAAAAATATTGGGTATGATTGATTTCTGTATTGCATCAGTTGGTGGCATTTAAAATTATTTCAATTAATCTCCTCTTATTACACTGTCATGACCATGTACAGTCACGAGCATAAATGCTGCGACATCAACCAGATAACGTCAACTCCTTCATCACTAGGGGTTTATACTAAGCTGAATAAAATGGTCTGACGGTAGCTAGAATAAAATAAAGAAATAATTGTGAGTTTGAATACAAAGTTTAGCTATATCTTTGGAGACGAAGAGGCAAAAATTATCTGTTTGGTGTCGCAGTATTTATGCTCGTGACTGTACAGTAGTGGTAATTAATTCTGATCCATTTTGAAGTCTCAAACTTATTAAACGAATCTCTGAAATGCAAATGCTCAGTAAGAATTAGTAAGGAGATTAAATTCAACCCGAAACCGCTTCAAATAAGTTTGTATTTGAATTAATGTTCACTACTGTACAATTAAGTAAATAATATGAAAGGGTAGATCAGTGCCAGTGTTCGGATTATATCACATGCTTGGACGACACTAAATATTTTACTTTATATCCTTTAAATCAATAATTATTAATTATTTGTTATTTTGTTATAGAATAAAGTGAACTTGTTTATTTATTCGGTAATTAGCAGTTGAAGTCTGTAAGCGTTTTTTCAATACACCCTGTGTATATATATATATATATTGGACAGCTATGAGCGCAGCTAAAGGCTAACCATTATATTAGGAAACATGAAACGTTCAAGATAATATAGATAGGAATATAATGATCCCGACACAATTAGACTTGGAGAGAAGAAAATATAAGACAGAGGTAAAGTTTGAGGAACGTGAAGGAGGCGTAAAAAGATTTTAAATTGACAATATGTGGAGGACAAGTGAGGTTTTGACGAGTTCTGGGAAAGAAGTAAGGAAAGTTTGGGAAATGAGATATACTTTGTGTTACTTCGCTTTATTGTCTACACCATATGTGTTATGTATTGATATTGTATAATATCAACATCGGTTCCTCATAATTTTTCTAATCCAACTCATAATGGTTTTATAGAAATTTTATTTTTCTCTAACAAACTTCCCTGTGATAGAAAGCAAATATTTTTGCTTCTTGCATTAAGTCATTGTCATTATGGACTTGGAGAAGGCCTATGACAGAGTGGATAGAGAAGGTTTGTGGAAAGTACTTAGAATATACGGAGTAGATGGCAAGTTGCTGAAAGCAGTGAAGAGCATGTATGAGGGTGCAAAGGCGGCAGTACGTGTGGAGAGTGAGCAGAGCGAGTTCTTTGACCTGAATGTTGGTTTGAAACAGGGGTGTGTGATGTCCCCGTGGTTGTTTACTGTATATATGGATGGAGTCATGAGAGAAATACTATCAAGAGCAGTGGATGTTGGTGTATCGCTGAAAAGAGAGGGAATTGAGTGGAAGCTACCTATACTGCTGTTTGTGGATGATACAGTTCTGATGAGTGATAATGAATGGGAGTTGCAGGGTCTGGTAAATGAGTTTGGAACAGTGTGCGAAAAAACGGAATTTGAAGGTAAATGCGGGGAAGAGCAAGGTTATGGTCTTCGAAAGGGGTGAAGTCACAGAGTGTGAGGTGAAGCTGAACGGTCAGGCTATGGAGATCGTCAACTCTTTTAAGTATCTGGGCAGTGTGTTGAGTAAAGATGGGACTATGGATGAAGAAGTGCGGGAGAGGGTTGTAGGAACGCTGAAAGCAGTAACAAGAAATAGGGTGGTCAGTATGGAAGTGAAGAAGTCCATGCATAACAGTGTGGTAATCCCGACACTGACTTACGGAAGAGAAGCATGGACGTTGGTTGAGAGACTCAGACCAAGAGTGAGAGCAGTGGAAATTAATTACTTAAGAAGTGTGTGCAGAGTTACATGGAGGGATAGACAGACTAATGAGGAAGTAAGAAGGAGGTGTGGTGTGGAGGTAGATGTGCTGGAAAGTGTGAAAAGGAACAACTTGAGATGGTTCGGCCATATGGAACGTATGGAAAGCGAGAGAATGACTAAGAGGGTGTACGAGAGCGACGTGGAGGGACAGAGAGGGAGAGGTAGACCGAAAGAGAGGTGGAGGGATGGAGTGAGGAAGTATATGAACGAAGGCGGTGCTGGTTGGGGGGAGGGGCGTCGACTGACTGGGGACAGAGGTGCATGTGGGCGGTTCGTTCGTGGCCACCCCTTCGGGGATCACGGCGTCAGGCAATAGATAGATAGATTAAGTCATTGTCAAAATATGGAAAATTTAGCATGTGTATGAAGAACATTTCGAAAAACACATTATGCAGGAGTTTAAAAAAAGCATGGCCAGATAAGAAAAGCGAGAGAAAGACAACATCAGCAACATAGATGAATTGTGAAGTGGCCGCGACATACCAAAACAATTTAAGGGAGAGAGAGAGAGATAATACACAATAAACTAAACATACTCATCATGGCTGCAGTATGATGGGTATCTCTGGTGTTGTTTACCTGTTGGCAAGAAGAGAACAATATTAGCTAATGTTTCACATAAATATATAACGTTAATATTGCTGTCTATAACGATATTGCCATTTACGAGAATAAGTCCTTAACCCACTGAGCCCCAACTAGTTTTAAATAAATGCCACCAGGGACCGGCAGGTTTTGATTTTTTTTTTTCCAGAAACAATAGCGAATGGGTTAGGAATGAAGGAAAAAAACATAAAAAAAACGATCAAAAAGGGGTCCTACGGAGCCCCCGAAAGTCGATTTTACAAGAGGGGAAAATAGAAGGCAATAACCCCCAAAAACCATGTTTTTGCGCGCTCACGTGCATGCGGTTGGACTTTTGGAGACTTGGAACTAATTAAAGTCATGTAGTATTTATAAAGAATTATTATTTAACCGAAGCTTAGTAGGCTATGGTTATGAACCGAATAAGTTATATCTAAAGAAGGACTATTAATTATATATCAAGTCTTGCAAGATAAATATTAAGGTAAGAATATTTCTGTCTCTTACCCTTTTTTAAATGAATAGCTAGTTTTCTTATATGTCCTTTTATTTATATTTAATGTAGTTATTCTTGGTTCTTGTCTACGTTAATAGTATTATATTATTATTATCAGGATTAATATCAAAGTCACATAAAAAGTTAGATATATATTTAATAATTAGATAAATGTATTTCTTAACCACGTAACATTGAGGTTTTTGATTATGAGTACATTAAGTTACAGGATCGCTTCATAGATTCGATTCAGGTCTCACTCAAATAATATGAAAAGCAAAAATAATATTTTGAAGCTAAAATAATTTTCTTCAGCTTAGGAAATCACTAGAAGTAACATTAAAACAGCCATGTTAGTCTAAGGCGATATTACTAATATGAGACAATAGTATCACCGTACTAAGCACCGTTAAGCAATGTAAGCTTAATTAAAAGAAAATGAAAGAACTCGTAAGTCTTAATATAAAACAATAGTATTACTTTTATCATAACCCAATTACTTAAAGAGTTGCTTTAGTCCACAAGTTAGTCAACTAAAATAGTTAAGTAAAATAGTTAAGTAAGTTAATAGTTAAGCTACAAGTAAATAGTAGCGTTAACGTTAATTTTTCCCAATCAAATAGTTAAGTACATAATAGTAGCGTTAACGTTAATTCCCAATCAAATAGTTAAGTACATAATAGTAGCGTTAACGTTAATTCCCAATCACATATCTCACTAACCAACACAACGTAAGTGTTTACACCGAACACACTTAACACACACTTATATAATCTGACTGACAGTCACAATCCCATTATAATACTTCACCCGTCTTCCTCCAGCTGCAAGTTCACCTTCCCAACTCCAAATGAGACTGATTTGAATGCCCACTACTCGGGTCTTATATACTAAACAATGATGGTGTAGGAACGAATCAGGAGGCGGGTGATGGTGCGCGCCCCAATCACAGCTCCTCGAGTTTTGCGTAACAGGTGCGTGGTCAAATGGAGTCTCCTGGCGTCGATCATAGTCATAGCGTCGGGTCATCGAAGTAGTTTGCAGGGTCCCCTATGACGCACGCAGGTGTGAAGGCTTGTTTGCTGGTATGCGGACGAGCTGGTTTCCCCCTCGCTGGTTCGCTCGCTGGTCTGCTTCGCCGCCTGGGTAGTTTGGCACTCCTTCAACTCTAATTCTAACTCTTAAATTAACATACAGGGCTCCGTATGTCAGAATATATTTAATATACTTAGTATATATACTATCAATATTGTATTGACTTCATTGATGTTCATTTGCTTCCTTGTTTATTTACCTTCCTCAGATTATATGATCGCCAATTTCAGAATCAAGGGGTAATCGCATGTAGCACAGATTGAAAGCAATTGTCTGGTGATAGCCAACATAATGTATAGCAATATCATCAGACAGAGATATTTCTCAGCTGAATATAATCGTTTACAAACACGTGGCATAGATTGGCATACCTAACTTGGTCAATAACGCTTCCCATGTATTCCCTTCTTAGGCCTACTATTGGTTTTGTTTACATCATCATACACTTACTGATCACCTACCGTTACATATAACCACAGACACCTGGGTGGAGAATGTATAATTATGTAAAGAGAGGAAGATGATCGCGTTGTCTATGTACCAGTATATAGTAATAACAAGGCTTGATATACCTGTATAACACACCACTGATCGCCGCTTCTGTTGTTCTTTCTTGATATTTGCGCAATTACCAGTATTACTTAATATGAATATAAGTATGGTGTTATAAAACACACCAACACTATTCCCATTTCGTCTGCTATCCTTTACTCTGTGTTCCTATTCATCTACGTTATCGCACTTGCCTCCTTCCCACATAAACACATTAGTCCTCACCAGAAAGCTGATATCATATACAAGTTATAATTATGGGGTCATTATTGGCACATTCCATGCACCCCTCCTACCCCTTCTCCCTATCTCCCTGAATGTTTATTACTCTACATGCTATATAATGGTCTTCAATTCTAACACACATTTCTTAAATTCAAATACGTCTACACTTAACAAATGAAAATATATTGTCGGTAACTGGTGTCTATTTTACCTGACCTAGCCTACATTCTACGTTTCACATTTGAATATTGATTGAACCAATATTGGGGTAGCCCAGCCACTCTACATACCTTCAATATTTTTCGTGTCCAATCTTCCCGTTGTCAGACCAAAGTTGGTATATTTCTTACTGGTCGAGATGCTTATCTTTTTACATATATCTCGAAAAGCAATATTGTGCAGCTATACATTTATTTTAGTAAGACTAGATGGCCTGGTAAGGAATTAATGTTATTTATTTGTTCGTGGATGGTTAACATTTTGTTATTGTGCTTGGTAGTTTTTCATTACAAATGGACTGTTCCATTTTTATTCCTATCTATCTATCTATCTATCTATCTATCTATCTATATATTTTTTTTTTTCTTTTTCTATATTCCAACTTACTTCCTCTCGGGCATAGGCTGAGAGCCTTAACATTCACCGCTTTACAATGAACAGTGAAGCCCGTGAGGTCTTGTTCCAGTCTAGGGAGTGAGACATGTGAAGCACGTAGAGTACAACGAGCACCTGCCATCTTGCCTTCACATGAGGCACGGTGCTCACTCATGGCCCGAAACGACCCCATTTCTGAAGCCACCTCGTTCCCGTGCTTCACTGTCTCACCACCTCCACTCGGACTCTCACACTTACACACACACAACGCCACCTGTTGAGCAGATAACTCAAGGCCCAAATCCCCATTTTGGGGGTAGCCGAGTCAAGACAGAGCAAGAACAGGGAAAACACAAAAACAACATAAAACAACAAATACACACAGATAAAAAACACAAAACTCACACCCATCCAGGTCACCCAGGAGAAGACCCAGAGACCAGGGTCACCAAGGTCGCTCCAGCACTCCCCCGGCCCCGGACCACCCGGAGAGGTTCCGATCTCGGCAGGCAGACATGCAGCGGAGCCAAAGCCACAAGCCCTCCCACCACACTTCCAGGCGCACCCTTCATATTAATCGTCTCCCCGGGCCAGGCGCCTGATGGACTATTATCTAGTCCAACTTGCGCCCGACCCCTTACTCCAAATGACCACGTGTTCACTCAACTATTCACAAGCATTCTCCATTCACTCCTGTCCACCACCACTTCCCCTGCCTGATCTATAGTCATTCCTCTATCATTCAAAGCCTTTCTTACACAGTCTCTCCATCTCAATGGGGGTCTTCCTGCCCTTATTTTTTTTTGTTTTTATTCCTGCCTTTAGTCTATTAGGCGAGACACTTGATTGTTGTGTTAATTATGTTACATATTACACTTGCCATGGTGGTGAAATATCAGGAAGTGCTATGTTCCAGGTGAGAGCTTATCAACATTTGTGATTTGCTAGGAGGCTGCGACTTAGCCAATCTCGTATATGTATATACTGTAGGAGAGAGAGAGAGAGAGAGAGAGAGGCTCTGCAAATAAGGTGAGGTAAAAGGAAAAGGAACGTGAAGCCTTCCAACATAGGCAGGAGATTGGTAATATGTGAAGGAAAAGTGGGATGTTGATGTCTTAAAAGAGGTCAGGAACATTCCAAAACCTTCTATTATAATGTTGATAGTTCTCTTTTTTGTTTCTATTTTGTTTTTAGTATCATCTCATCTCTATTACTCGTGAATCTCAAACTCTTTATGTTTCTGCCCGGAATCGTGCCAAATCTGTTCTCCAACTTGCCAAAAACACTTTTTTATCAAAAACAAATATAATTAACATTCTAAGTGTAGCTCTTCCCAAGTTTGCTTTCATCCTATGACTCAAACTGCTTCAAGTTCCGCGTGTCTAGAGTCTAGACATTTTGAATCTCACGCACCTTGAATTTGGCTCTCTGTCCCTCTTTCAACTTTGGGTAGACACTTGTTATAGGTAGCTATGCCTTTGTCTGTTTCACTCACATAGACAACAATAATAAATAAATAACTATTGGGTGACAACACTAGAACAACAAGATATATCAAACATCACTCCCAACTGTGAAGGCTTTATAAAGAGTTGTTGTAAACTAACAGCCAACTGGTGCCCAGGGTTACCAAGGTCAACACACTAACAACACTACATATATTATAATTATATTGTACATTTGTAACCTTTACCAGTTAGTGCTGTGGACATTTCCTAAGTCTTCATGATGATTAGGTTTAATATATCCAAAGTTTACACTAGATAATAAATGCCATCATGCCTTACTTCTAATTTTAGTCTGGGTTTCTGTCGTATATTCGATGTTATTACTCTCATTTCCCAGACGGCATGGTGCCATCAATCTTGCTTCCTTCATGAGAGTGTAGCAGGTGTGAGGTGAAAGATAAATTGCAGCCTCTTGGCAGATACAGTAAAGTGTGAGAACAAGGAATGCATAAGAAACATTATGAAACATGAAGAGAAAGAACAATGACATCTACGACTAAAAGGTTAAATAATAGTACATAGCTCGTGTAAAGGAATGGGAAGGGGAATGAAGAAAATATAAAAGGATTTCCAGCCATTTTACACATGCCTCGATGTTATTTATATGTTTAAGTTTTCCGTGCAATCTTTTGTGTAAAGTTGTGTTTGTATTACCACTATTTGTCAGACGTAACAATATAATCCATTGGAATAACCTCTTCTTAAACTAATAAATCCACAAACATTAGAACACACTTACATAGTCACACACATCAGAAAGAGGCGTACGCAGACACACAGACACACGCACAACACATAAATATGTACACGATAATAATATACGATCAAACACACACTGTCGGCACTCGTCACAATAAAGCATCCATCCACAGTTCCACGTATAACAAATAAGTACATAACAAGTTAATACACAATCAAAGAACACAATCATACCATAAATTACCCCACCGGACACAAATATATTATATTTGTCAATAACAACAGTATTTCCATGAAGTTAAAGCAGCCAGAACTAAATTCCCAGAAAGGCAAAAGTATAATATAATTGAATATGAAATATTACATCAGTAACTAATACGATTACAATGGGCTTTGTTGTCGCATGCCTTATGTAGGAGAGAGAGAGAGAGAGAGAGAGAGAGAGAGAGAGAGAATATATATTTTCTTAGTAAGGAATTCCTAGATGAACATGTCATTAGTTTGGTTCTTGAGCTGAATATAATATAAAGTACGGTGCTTCACTAGTTACTGTTCACTGTATCGTTTGTATCATTAGATGTTCAATTGTTCCTGACCACCACTGTATCTTCTAAGAATCTAAAGCCTCTCTCTCTCTCTCTCTCTCTCTCTCTCTCATACACACACACACACACACCATCATACAATTCTGCACAAAAGGCACTGCAGGTATTCACTTATGCATGCCTTGGCACGCACGCACGCACGCACGCACGCACGCACGCACACACACACGATTCCCCTTGACGAACAAGTAACTGAGTAACTGAGTAACATACACACACACGTATTGCAACCCACTTGACCAACAACTTTAAACAAAACAACACAGACATTTCCAAGCCAAGTAGGGACTTATGCGGAGAAATGTAATGTTCTCAATATGGGGGACCGACTTAGTCAATGTGGCGACAGTGATCTACAAGGAATTACAAGAATTACGGCAGTTAGTATACCCCCTGAAGACCTTGTTGTTTAATAAAGGGAGACAAACTAGCCTTGCAGTGCATTGACTTAATTACTATACAAATAAATTAGCTTAGGATTGATCATGCCTAGTCAAGATATTAATATATAAGTTGTGCTTCACTTGGACTACAAAGCAATCGTTTTGACAAAACAAATATATTGTAAAACTATGAACAACTGGAATTAAGAATAATACAACCTAAAATATGTTCATCAATTGCGCACTCCATTCCCTCTGCTCTTCTCATATTCGGTGAGAAAATCCAGAAGGAATTGGACGACAGGTGAAATATTTTAGCTGCAGGTGAGGCTTTTCCACCAGCAGGAATTTGCACTTGGGTTACGTATTCACTACTTAACCCTTTCTGTTCCGGCGACGTCTTTTGAACTCTATTCTAGCTATATTTAGACGATGTTTTGCAGTTTAAGAAGGATCTGTGGCAGTAAAAAAGGTTAAGCGAGATAGTTCCCAAGCCTTTTAATTGCTGGAGGCACTTTTTAAGCTGAATAATCAAATAGCCAGAATACAGTTAAAAATACGTGGCCGGTACAGGAGGAGTCAAGAGGTTTATGTCCAAGACCTTAAAATACGATATATGTAAATTCAGTAACCAATCCAGTCTACAAATACGGTGCGTATTAATGATAAATACAAATATAATGTTGTGTGTGATTTTCAGATGGTGTGAGGGTTGAGGAGAGGCTGTAGGAGGATGTTGAGGTCATACTGAGAGAGTGTTGGTAGGTTGGTGGAAGGGTGGGACAACAATGACCTTACAGTAAGAAGCTCAGCTGGTTCTCGGGGCCTGTCATAGTCAGTGGAGAGGAAAACATATATTGGTGGTCTTCTTACTGTTTAACCCTTTCGCGCATATGACGCGATTTTTAAGCCTATTGGGGATACTTTAAAGCCTTTGTTACCATCAGGGGTATTTAGAAACCTTTAGTTTAGTTACTTCAACCTCTGCAGTTGTCACTGAGTTAGTTGTGGGCAGAAAACTAATTTTGGAGAGGTAATTATAAGAGTGAGGGAACTCTATTTCTTATTGCTAATCTGGCAACTCTGCGTCATAAAAGCGTGAAATGGTTAAAAATGGCTGAGGCAAAGGTTTACAAGATCTGGCTTGAGTACCTATGAACACTTTTAGGTTATTTGATAAAGATCGTTACTATGAAAAGTAATAATCATACTAATCTTAGTGGCAAGAAAATTATTTCAATACACGTTGTTCATTATCAAGCCTTATGTTTTTAACAATCTGTATTAACCGGACACTAAATTCCAATTCATCACTCAAAATATACATGTTTCCACATCCGCCTCACATACAATTAATAAATATCCACTGTAAAAGTCTGGACCCACAGCACCAAAGACAACATCCGGGAGTTGATCCTAAATGGTGTGGCAAAGAAAATACTCCCAGACCTTTTATATTTTAGTTTTCCGTCAGAGTAAACAAGTATGTTTTATAGTGAGGCCGTAAATATGATATGTTTATACCGGCCTCGGTGATGGACCATAAACTCAATGGAGGAAAATATACCAAAGACAGAAGAAACAGGTGAATACTGGGCCCTCATTTACATTCAACCTTTAACTAAAAACAAATATAAAAGCAATGTAAACATGCAGGGCACAGGAATAACAATAACAAAGTGGAAAAAGCGAGATAAAAATATACTGTTAATGAGAGAGAGAAAGTGTGTGAGTGAGAATATTGAGAGCGAGAGAAGTATTTAAATACAAAAATAATTATTACGCCTGGGAATTTCAGTTTCGCTTTCGATGTATGTCCACATTTCGTTACATAGGTCAATAAGGATATGGAGAGTTTGTGTGTGTGTGTGTGTGTGTGTGTGTGTGTGAGTTTTTTTTAAATACTAACGGATATGAGAGAGAGAGAGAGAGAGAGAGAGAGAGAGAGAGAGAGCGAGAGAGAGAGAGAGAGAGAGAGAGAGAGAGAGAGAGAGAGAGAGAGAGAGAGAGAGAGAGAGAGAGAGAGAGAGAGAGAGAGAGAAATGAGAGAGAGAGAGCCTGTCTGCCTTTGTGTGTGGGAGCCTGTTAGTCTTCACCATCCATGTACAATACCTATAAACAACTGTGTGTGCTTGACTGTTTGTACAGTAAACATTGGCATGGGATTGTAGAGAGAACGGCAGCAGAACACGCCGGGTGAGAGATCTAACAACATATTACCGATAGAAAAACCTTCAGATAAATTTGAAGATATAAGTTATCTGGCTTGTAATTTAAAGATGATGATAAACAAATGTACGGTAGGATGTCTCATATGCTAAAGAAATGTAAAATACCGTGGATCCGCACTGGTAAATCATATTTAACATTTTATCATAGGGAAATATGTAAAGAATAATATAATGGAGTGTTGGTAATATATCAGCCGTCACATTAATAGCTCTTCATACATACTTACATTGTCTGCATGTAATATTGTCATTCATAAACTCTACTTGTATTGTCCAATAATTAAAATATGGTCGTCAAAGGCAATGCAGTCCAACTAAACAAACAACAAACTGTACAACCTAAATAAAGGAACCAAGAATAAACAAAATAATGAGGCGCGTTTTTGCGAGCGTTTTGGCTTAAGCCAAGAGCGAAATTCGTTTTTGCGAGGACAAAACTTAAGCCAAACTCGAGCCGCGCTTAAGCAGGATCGACTTTTCTCAATCCGCCCTGAAAGGCCGCTTGACTTTGGGACCTTGGCTTAAGCGGGAATTGTTTGTAAACAATATCTGTTGTGATGTTTTTTATTTGTCATTGTTTTGTATTGGGTAAATACCATAGAGACTAGATCGAGTGTATATTATGAATACATAAGTAATGTAATATATAATATATTATATAATTATATTCTATTATATTATAGTTAGCTTGATATGCACTATTACAGGAAACACGGTAGGCTATTGCCAGAATCATCCAGGCCGATCTGGAAAAAAATCGTTCTGTGTGTGTAAAGAACATCCTTCTATAGTTCCCATATCGTGTTATTGATGCCGGGGTATTGTCATAACACTGGATAATGTTGTACTATATTGTGAACGTTACCAAGATATACAAACACTATAGTCCGTTCATTCTAGGTTGGGCAGAAATCGTAACCTCTAACCTCTGTAACTCAAAAAGGGCTTAAGCAAATGAGTCGTCAATTTATACACATATTCCCTAGCCAAGTCTGCCTAGTTGGTAGAAATATTAGCTCGATTACTGTAGTCCTTTTTGAGTTATGAGAGGTTGGGGTTTACGATTTCTGCCCAACCTACAGTATAATGTACGGACTATAGCCTAGGCCTATAGCAAACAATTTGATAGGCCTTACACAAATAATATAATAGCCGACATACTATTCAGAGAACAATAAAGAAGGAAATAGACAAAAATGTGGACAAAAAGACAAAAGAAGTTGAAATATCAGTAAATAATCAAAAGCTTAATCAAAAACAAATATGGGGGGGGGGGGCGTTGAAAAGGTGATCTCCCCGAACAATTGAGGGAAAAGCCTTTACAACGGCACCAGACCAGACCACTAGGTCGTCTTGTTGTTCCGCCATTTTCAGTGTTTGTGTTTATGTCACGTGACTTGTGGTCGAAGTCGAGCCAAACCATTTTTGCGCGGCTGCTCTTGCTTAAGCCAAAAGGGGAAGCCGGGCTTAAGCCAACAAAACTCGCAAAAACGCGCCTCTGTATTACAACCAAAATAGTATAGACCTAATAATTATGTCTCCTGTCATGTGACAACAGTTAAACCGGTCCAGTAGTGGACTAACAGACCTGCAAGCATTATGTTAGGGCATGGTTCACTATGTTAGGGCATGGTTCACTGGTTTCCGAATTAACATTATTATGAATATATAAGATACATGACGGGAGGTTAGACATGCACTGATTCACACAGTTTATGTTTAGCTATACATATTACACGTGTGACGTCACCACAAAGACTGAAACCCGAGTTTGGATAAAAACAGATTATAAATTAGAATGAAGTTGGGCCATAAAATAAAATAAAATAAAATAAAATAAAATAATATAAACAATACAAAATGAGAAAGTCGAAACGAATAGAAAATAACGCAAGTACAATATTACATAACATATTAAACAGAGGATATGAATGCTGGGAATAATAATACATCGTAAAGTAAACCTAGAGAATACTTGTGGGGGAGCCTGTTAGTGGTGGTGAAAAGTAAAAGACGTCTGAGATGACATAATAGCGCTGTAGATATATATACAGGTATATACTGTATATATATATATATATGAGAGTAAAACAATGAAATCAGAGACGAAAGCGAGATATGTTTGAAAGCAAGAGTACTACATACAATCGATAAATAAACACATTAAGTAAGGCATACATATAGGGGAAAATAATAGAAGGAGAGACGGAAACCAT
>CM064573.1:7439197-7508553 GCA_032716605.1 Paralithodes platypus
CGATGATACGGTGGTCAGATCACCAAGAGTTTTGCGCGCAGGGCACCTAGACCAGGAAGCGTTTTGTATCCCTGGTTGGTGTTTGTGGATGACCGTTTCAAAGGGTTTTGCAGCTAGTAGTTGACGAAGTATCAAAGCTGGCCCCTGCAAATACTAATGTACGTCATCCACGTTGGAACCAACGATTATATCAGCGAAACCCGGTCGGAAGATTTGCTTTTTTTAAAGTACCAGCAAGCTGATCAAGGTCGTTTAAGGAGAAGTCATCAAGAATCATCGTCTCAGGAATCGTCCCCCGGCTCGGTGTTAGAGAGCCGATTTTACAACAGTTAGCCACCAGCAACAACAAAACAATCGTTGTCTAGCAAACCTCTGCAGGAAGGAGAACGTGGGATTCGTCGACACCTGGGACAATTTCTACTACGATGACTATTTGTTTTCGGAGATGATGGAGTTCAGCGAACCAGGTGGGTAGAGCAGCGCGTCGTCTTGGGGCGGTTCTTCTCAACGATGCGGTGAAGGGATTTTCGGAGAAGGAAATCGGACCTCAGCACAGGGACAACCAGGAAAGGAGGGTACCGAAAGACAGCGAGCGACGGCAATCTACAAAGGAAATTAAATACTAATCCGTCAAAGAACCGCGAATTTGGCATAAAAGCTCCACCAACACGACCCAAATTCAAAAACCGTCAGGGATAACGACCGAGGAACCTGAGGGACAGCCAGGGGTGAATGTAAATGGTAGATCCGACCAGAACCAAAAAAGTTCGATTGAAAGAAACGATCTGCGAAGTTCTAAAACCGCAACCTTTAAAGGTTTTCTATGCAAACGCTCGTAGCATACGCAATAAATT
Source organism: Paralithodes platypus (assembly GCA_032716605.1). NCBI lineage: Eukaryota > Metazoa > Arthropoda > Malacostraca > Decapoda > Lithodidae > Paralithodes > Paralithodes platypus. Next base: position 7,440,052 of record CM064573.1, read on the forward strand.
TTCAGATTTAGAGGAACTAGTGTTTTACAGAAAATTATGATGGTGATTGGCATAACAGAATCTTGTGCTCAATACACAAGATTAGACTTTTTAGCAGAGTATTTCAATTCCCGGGTTATGTAATGTTTGAGAACAGACCCCGAAATTAAATAAAAAATGGGAGGGGTGGCGTTTTATTTTATATCAAAGAAAGGTATTAACCCGACCCTCGTGTCAAAACCTCAAATTTGTGTAAACGTCGACACATCTTTTGTGCTAATAAAGAATAATTAAAGGTACAATAAATAATACTTGCGTTAATATACAGACCTCCAGCTCAATCAGTGCAAAAAACTTGACCGAGAAATTTACGAAACAAATTGCCCAAGATGTAAGAGTAACTCACAAGATTACCGTAATTTTTGGCGACTTTAATTTACCTGTGACCAAGTGGGGCGGATTAGCTCTTACTTCACACTCCGGACATGACTTGTATACGAAACTGGCAATGAGAGTCTCGCTTTATCAATTTGTTCGAATGCCGACCCGTGGTAAATAACGTTCTTGACATTGTACTTGCAACAAAAGAAGAATTGATAGAGAATTTGAATGTTGGTGATGAATTCAGTAACAGCGACCATCGTACGATAACTTTCACTTTAAAGTTTACTAGTAACGAACCAAATAGTAGCATCGAAAAAGTCCCTAATTTCAAGAAAGCAAACTTCCATAAACTTAGAGCTATGTTTAAAAGAAACTGACTGGAGCTTTTTAATTAACAATAACGACATAAATACATCTTGGAAGTTATTCGAAACCACTTACCTAAAAGCAGTGCAAGACTGCATACCATCGAAAATACGGCGTCCAGGCCATAATAATAAGCCCAAATGGTGGAATAAAGATATTTCAAACTGCCTGCTTGCTAAAAAATGTGCTAATGATAGATTAAAATCCTCACAAAATGACGAAGAACGGGTGAAATTTGTAGAGCTACGACGCAAAGCCAAAAAGTTAATTAAGCAAAGTAAAAAGACCTTAGAGTTACATATTGCGAATCAAAGTAAAACAAACCCGAAAGAATTCTATAGTTATATCAGAAAGAAAAAAGTAGTTACTTCAACTGTTGGACCGTTAGTCGATGAAAAAGGAGAATACACCAAAGACGAAGTACAAATGAGTAATGCCCTCAATACCTTCTTTGCATCAGTTTTTACAACAGAAGACCTCAGTGATATCCCTACACCATCGACGATTCAGATTGATAATTCAGATGTTCTAAGCAATATCACCGTTACAGAGAGAGAAGTATTGACTTGTTTAGATAAACTCAAGGTAAATAAAACGCCAGGACCTGATACAATCTCGCCTAGAGTTCTAAAGGAAGCTAAGAATGAGCTCTCCAAACCACTGACATTACTATTCAATAAATCCTTGCAGTCTGGAACTATGCCTGATCAGTGGAAGCTAGCCAACGTAACACCGATATTCAAAAAAGGCAGCAAATCCCTACCCAGTAACTATCGTCCAATTAGCTTAACCTCAGTGTATGTAAAATGCTAGAAAACGGTCATACGAGACAGACTCGTAAATCACTGGAGGAAAATAACATACTTAAAGATACTCAACACGGCTTTCGTAAAAAACGTCCTGTTTAACAAACCTCTTAGACTTCTTCCACGATATCCTCAACCTCTACGATGAGAGTAAAGCTGTAGATATTATATACCTTGATTTTCAAAAGGCCTTTGACAAAGTTCCCACAAACGTTTACTGCTAAAACTAAAAGCGCATGGAATACAAGACGGTTGTGTTTGAAATGGATAGAAAATTGGCTCAGCAACAGAAAGCAAAGGGTAGTCATAAACGGTAAGGCATCTAAATGGACCAATGTAAGTAGCGGGGGTACCCCAGGGATCGGTACTAGGACCAATTCTCTTTCTAATTTACATCAAACGACATAGATGAGGGTCTCACCTGCACAATCTCAAAATTTGATGACGATACAAAAATTGCAAATAGCGTACTCTCAAAAGAACAAGTTGACGATATGCAACACAATCTAGATAAATTGTCATGTTGGGCCCAAATTTGGCAAATGAGTTTCAATGCGGATAAATGTAAAGTACTACATGTCGGATACCTAAATGAGAAAGCAAACTATTCGATGAATGGCACTCCGCTTAAGAATGTAAACAGAGAAAACTGATCTGGGAGTAACAATATCGAGTAACCTAAAACCGAGTCAACAATGTTCAGAAGTTGTTAAGAAGGCAAACAAAATAATTGGCTTTATAGGCAGGTCATTTGAGCATAAATCCAAAGAAGTTATCCTAACCCTTTACAATTCCTTAGTCCGCCCTCTTCTGGAATACTGCGTTCAATCCTGGTGCCCTTATTACCAAAAAGATATAAACAAGCTAGGACGAGTTCAACGTAGAGTTACCAAAATGATACCTAGCCTAAAGAACAACCCATACGAAGAGCGTCTTAGAGAATTAAATCTATTTCCTTTAACCCAGCGCAGATTAAGAGGCGACTTAATTCAAGTGTTCAAAATCATCAAAGGCATCGACAATATGAACTGTAGTAAGTACTTCACTATCGACCAATCCTAATTACACGCGGGGAAACGGTTGCAAAATTATTGGTAAATCTTTTAACTCGCACGAATCTAAGAATTTCTTCTTCAATCGAGTTGTCAACTTGTGGAATGGGCTTCCCCGAGGCGTTATATACTGCAGCACCGTTGATTCATTTAAATTCCGCCTAGACAAATATCTCGCATCAAACCCGCGACTGACTGCGTTTGTAAATGAATAACTTTATCCTCCCCTCAGTTACTAACCCATCTGTCCCCTACTAACTTCCTAGTCCTGCCACGTTAGTGGCAGGGCAGTAGTTCCCTTTCCAATGTTCCCTTACCCACTCTAAACCACTGTTTGGACACTTGATCCTCAGTGTTTTGGAGGACAAGCACAAGGACCCTAGAAGGGTCACTAGATCTGTTGTTGCTTGATTTCCTTTGTACTCCTTTGTACTCCTTTGTACTCTCTCTCTCTCTCTCTCTCTCTCTCTCTCTCTCTCTCTCTCTCTCTCTCTGGAGGGAGCAGCGCGTTTTGGGCGTCTTCTCAACGATGCGGTGAAGGATTTTCGGAGAAGAAATCGACTCAGCACAGGACAACCAGGAAGGAGGACGGAAGACAGCGAGGACGGCAATCTACAAAGGAATTAAATACTAATCCGTCAAGAACCGCGAATTTGGATAAAGCTCCACCAACACGACCCAAATTCAAAACCGTCAGGGATAACGACCGAGGACCGAGGACAGCCATGATTGTAAATGTAGATCCGACCAGAACCAAAAATTCGATGAAAGAACGATCTGCGAGTTCTAAAACCGCAACTTTAAAGGTTTTCTATGCAAACGCTCGTAGCATACGCAATAAATTTTCAGATTTAGAGGAACTAGTGTTTACAGAAAAATTATGGATGTGGATTGGCATAACAGAATCTTGGCTCAATACACAAGATAGAGACTTTTTAGCAGAGTATTCACTTCCCGGTTATGTAATGTTTGAGAACAGCCGAAAAAATAAAAATGGAGGTGGCGTTTTATTTTATATCAAAGAAAGTCTTAACCCGACCCTCGTGTCAAAACCTCAAATTGTGAACGTCGACACAACTTTTGTGCTAATAAAGAATAATAAAGGTACAAAAATAATACTTGCATTAATATACAGACCTCCAGCTCAATCAGTGCAAACTGACCGAGAAATTTACGAACAAATTGCAGATGTAAGTAACTCACAAGATACCGTAATTTTGGCGACTTTAATTTACCTGTGACCAAGTGGGGCGATACTCTTACTTCACACTCCGGACATGACTTGTATACGAACTTGCAAGAGAGTTCGCTTTATCAATTTGTTCGAATGCCGACCCGTGGTAATAACGTTCTTGACATTGTACTTGCAACAAAAAGAAGAATTGATAGAGAATTTGAATGTTGGTGATGAATTCAGTAACAGCGACCATCGTACGATAACTTTCACTTTAAAGTTTACTAGTAACGAACCAAATAGTAGCATCGAAAAAAGTCCCTAATTTCAAGAAAGCAAACTTCCATAAACTTAGAGCTATGTTTAAAGAAACTGACTGGAGCTTTTAATTAACAATAACGACATAAATACATCTTGGAAGTTATTCGAAACCACTTACCTAAAAGCAGTGCAAGACTGCATACCATCGAAAATACGGCGTCCAGGCCATAATAATAAGCCCAAATGGTGGAATAAAGATATTTCAAACTGCCTGCTTGCTAAAAAATGTGCTAATGATAGAGTAAAATCCTCACAAAATGACGAAGAACGGGTGAAATTTGTAGAGCTACGACGCAAAGCCAAAAAGTTAATTAAGCAAAGTAAAAAGACCTTAGAGTTACATATTGCGAATCAAAGTAAAACAAACCCGAAAGAATTCTATAGTTATATCAGAAAGAAAAAGTAGTTACTTCAACTGTTGGACCGTTAGTCGATGAAAAAGGAGAATACACCAAAGACGAAGTACAAATGAGTAATGCCCTCAATACCTTCTTTGCATCAGTTTTTACAACAGAAGACCTCAGTGATATCCCTACACACCATCGCCGATTCAGATTGATAATTCAGATGTTCTAAGCAATATCACCGTACAGAGAGAGAAGTATTGAATTGTTTAGATAAACTCAAGGTAAATAAAACGCCAGGACCTGATACAATCTCGCCTAGAGTTCTAAAGGAAGCTAAGAATGAGCTCTCCAAACCACTGAACTATTCAATAAATCCTTGCAGTCTGGAACTATGCCTGATCAGTGGAAGCTAGCCAACGTAACACCGATATTCAAAAAAGGCAGCAAATCCCTACCCAGTAACTATCGTCCAATTAGCTTAACCTCAGTTGTATGTAAAATGCTAGAAACGGTCATACGAGACAGACTCGTAAATCACTTGGAGGAAAATAACATACTTAAAGATACTCAACACGGCTTTCGTAAAAAACGTTCCTGTTTAACAAACCTCTTAGACTTCTTCCACGATATCCTCAACCTCTACGATGAGAGTAAAGCTGTAGATATTATATACCTTGATTTTCAAAAGGCCTTTGACAAAGTTCCCCACAAACGTTTACTGCTAAAACTAAAAGCGCATGGAATACAAGACGGTGTGTGAAATGGATAGAAAATTGGCTCAGCAACAGAAAGCAAAGGGTAGTCATAAACGGTAAGGCATCTAAATGGACCAATGTAAGTAGCGGGGTACCCCAGGGATCGGTACTAGGACCAATTCTCTTTCTAATTTACATCAACGACATAGATGAGGGTCTCACCTGCACAATCTCAAAATTTGCTGACGATACAAAAATTGCAAATAGCGTACTCTCAAAAGAACAAGTTGACGATATGCAACACAATCTAGATAAATTGTCATGTTGGGCCCAAATTTGGCAAATGAGTTTCAATGCGGATAAATGTAAAGTACTACATGTCGGATACCTAAATGAGAAAGCAAACTATTCGATGAATGGCACTCAGCTTAAGAATGTAAACAGAGAAACTGATCTGGGAGTAACAATATCGAGTAACCTAAAACCGAGTCAACAATGTTCAGAAGTTGTTAAGAAGGCAAACAAAATAATTGGCTTTATAGGCAGGTCATTTGAGCATAAATCCAAAGAAGTTATCCTAACCCTTTACAATTCCTTAGTCCGCCCTCTTCTGGAATACTGCGTTCAATCCTGGTGCCCTTATTACCAAAAAGATATAAACAAGCTAGAACGAGTTCAACGTAGAGTTACCAAAATGATACCTAGCCTAAAGACAAACCATACGAAGAGCGTCTTAGAGAATTAAATCTATTTCCTTTAACCCAGCGCAGATTAAGAGGCGACTTAATTCAAGTGTTCAAAATCATCAAAGGCATCGACAATATGAACTGTAGTAAGTACTTCACTATCGACCAATCTAATTACACGCGGGGAAACGGTTGCAAAATTATTGGTAAATCTTTTAACTCGCACGAATCTAAGAATTTCTTCTTCAATCGAGTTGTCAACTTGTGGAATGGGCTTCCCGAGACGTTATAGACTGCAGCACCGTTGATTCATTTAAATTCCGCCTAGACAAATATCTCGCATCAAACCCGCGACTGACTGCGTTTGTAAATGAATAACTTTATCCTCCCCTCAGTTACTAACCCATATGTCCCCTACTAACTTCCTAGTCCTGCCACGTTAGTGGCAGGGCAGTAGTTCCCTTTCCAATGTTCCCTTACCCACTCTAAACCACTGTTTGGACACTTGATCCTCAGTGTTTTGGAGGACAAGCAACCTAGAAGGGTCACTAGATCTGTTGTTGCTTGATTTCCTTTGTACTCCTTTGTACTTTGTACTCTCTCTCTCTCTCTTATATCCGTTAGTATTTAAACAACCATCATACAACACACGCACACACACACACAAACTCTCCATATCCTTATTGACCAATGTAACGAAATGTGGACATACATCGAAAGCGAAACTGAAATTCCCAGGCGTAATAATTATGTTTGTATTTAAATACTTCTCTCGCTCTCAATATTCTCACTCACACACTTTCTCTCTCTCATTAACAGTATATTTTTATCTCGCTTTTCCACTTTGTTATTGTTATTCCTGTGCCCTGCATGTTTACATTGCTTTTATTTTTGTTTTTAGTTAAAGGTTGAATGTAAATGAGGGCCCAGTATTCACCTGTTTCTTCTGTCTTTGGTATATTTTCCTCCATTGAGTTTATGGTCCATCACTGAGGCCCGCGTAAACATGTCATATTTACGGCCTCACTATAAAACATACTTGTTTATTCTGACGGAAAACTAAAATATAAAAGGTCTGGAAGTATTTTCTTTGCCACACCATTTAGGATCAACTCCCGGATGTTGTCTTTGGTGCTGTAGGTCCAGACTTTTACAATGGATATTTGTCAATTGTATGTGAGGCGGATGTGGAAACATGTATGTGAGGCGGATGTGGAAACATGTATATTTTGAGTGATGAATTGGAATTTAGTGTCCGGTTAATACAGATTGTTAAAAACATAAGGCTTGATAATGAACAACGTGTATTGACATTATTTTCTTGCCATTAAGATTACTATGATTATTACTTTTCATAGTAACGATCTTTATCAAATAACCTAAAAGTGTTCATAGGTACTCAAGCCAGATCTTGTAAACCTTTTCCTCAGCCATTTTTAACCATTTCACGCTTTTATGACGCAGAGTTGCCAGATTAGCAATAAGAAATAGAGTTCCCTCACTCTTATAATTACCTCTCCAAAATTAGTTTTCTGCCCACAACTAACTCAAAGACAACTGCAGAGGTTGAAGTAACTAAACTAAAGGTTTCTAAATACCCCTGATGGTAACAAAGGCTTTAACCCTTAACTGGCGGCGCGCATCATATGTCGAGTGAAAGAAATTTGGACTATGTGGCGGCTCACAACATAAGTCGTGTGGCATTTTCAGCACGTAATATTGCTGAGAGAGAGAGACAAGTGGTGGCAGGAGAGTAGCGAGCGTATGACTGCTCCAGACCACCGCGGTGGACCAACTGACATGAATCCCACCCTCCTCCACCCTCGCTACACAGTGAATTGTTTAGGGAAAGTACCGAATTACATGGTTTTTGCACTCGTGTTGCGCAATTGTTGCAAGAAAACTAGCGGTCATACAAGGATCGTTGGGCTGTCATTGGAAAGCTCTGTTTATGCCCTTTCAGGGATAGATACTTGTTTTACGCTCTGGGTCTTATTTAGGCATGAAAATGATCACGTAAACAGCCCTATTTTGGGTAAAAACACCCCGCTGGTGGCTACATATTATTTACCGCCTAGGCCGCTCGTTAGGTGTTAAAGTATTCCCAATTGGCTCAAAATCGCGTCATATGCGCGAAAGGGTTAAACAGTAAGAAGACCACCAATATATGTTTTCCTCTCCACTGACTATGACAGGCCCCGAGAACCAGCTGAGCTTCTTACTGTAGATCACTGTTGTCCAACCCTTCCACCAACCTACCAACACTCTCTCAGTATGACCTCAACATCCTCCTACAGCCTCTCCTCAACCCTCACACCATCTGAAAATCACGCACAACATTATATTTGTATTTATCATTAATACGCACCGTATTTGTAGGCTGGATTGGTTACTGAATTTACATATATCGTATTTTAAGGTCTTGGACATAAACCTCTTGACTCCTCCTGTACCGGCCACGTATTTTTAACTGTATTCTGGCTATTTTATTCAGCTTAAAAAGGGCCTCCAGCAATTAAAAGGCTTGGGAACTATCTCGCTTAACCTTTTTTACTGCCACAGATCCTTCTTAAACTGCAAAACATCGTCTAAATATAGCTAGAATAGAGTTCAAAAGACGTCGCCGGAACAGAAAGGGTTAAGTAGTGTATACGTAACCCAAGTGCACATTCCTGTTGGTGGAAGAGCCTCACCTGCAGCTAAAATATTTTCCTTGACGTCCAATTCCTTCTGGATTTCCTCACCGAATATGAGAAGAGCAGAGGGAATATAGTGCACAATTGGTGAACATATTTTAGGTTGTACTGTTCTTAATTCCAGTTATTCACAGTTTTACAATATATTTGTTTAGTCAAAACGATTGTTGTGTATTTCAAATGAAGCACAACTTATGTATTAATATCTTGACTACCCATGATCAATCCTAAGCTAATCTATTTTTTATAGTAACTAAGTCAATGTACTTAAAGGGTAGTTTGTCTCCATTTCTTAAACAACAAGGTCTTCGGGGGATATACTAACTACCGTATTTCTTGTAATTCCTTGTAGATCACTGCCGCTACATTGACCAAGTCATATTGAGAACATTACATTTCTTCGCATATTTCCCCACTTGGCTTGGAAATGTATGTGTTTTTGTTTAAAGTTGTTGGTCAAGTGGGTTGCAATACGTGTGTGTGTATGTTACTCAGTTACTCAGTTACTTGTTCGTCAAGGGGAATCGTGTGTGTGTGCGTGCGTGCGTGCCAAGGCATGCATAAGTGAATACCTGCAGTGCCTTTTGTGCGGAATTGTATGATGGGGTGTGTCTGTGTGTGTGAGAGAGAGAGAGAGAGAGAGAGAGAGAGAGAGAGAGCGAGCGAGAGAGAGAGAGAGAGAGAGAGAGAGAGAGTACAAAGGAGTACAAAGGAAATCAAGAAAAAACAGATCTAGTGACCCTTCTAGGTTGCTTGTCCTCCAAAACACTGAGGATCAAGTGTCCAAACAGTGGTTTAGAGTGGGTAAGGGAACATTGGAAAGGGAACTACTGCCCTGCCACTAACGTGGCAGGACTAGGAAGTTAGTAGGGGACATATGGGTTAGTAACTGAGGGGAGGATAAAGTTATTCATTTACAAACGCAGTCAGTCGCGGGTTTGATGCGAGATATTTGTCTAGGCGGAATTTAAATGAATCAACGGTGCTGCAGTCTATAAACGTCTCGGGGAAGCCCATTCCACAAGTTGACAACTCGATTGAAGAAGAAATTCTTAGATTCGTGCGAGTTAAAAGATTTACCAATAATTTTTGCAAACCGTTTCCCCGCGTGTAATTAGATTGGTCGATAGTGAAAGTACTTACTACAGTTCATATTGTCGATGCCTTTGATGATTTTGAACACTTGAATTAAGTCGCCTCTTAATCTGCGCTGGGTTAAAGGAAATAGATTTAATTCTCTAAGACGCTCTTCGTATGGTTTGTTCTTTAGGCTAGGTATCATTTTGGTAACTCTACGTTGAACTCGTTCTAGCTTGTTTATATCTTTTTGGTAATAAGGGCACCAGGATTGAACGCAGTATTCCAGAAGAGGGCGGACTAAGGAATTGTAAAGGGTTAGGATAACTTCTTTGGATTTATGCTCAAATGACCTGCCTATAAAGCCAATTATTTTGTTTGCCTTCTTAACAACTTCTGAACATTGTTGACTCGGTTTTAGGTTACTCGATATTGTTACTCCCAGATCAGTTTCTCTGTTTACATTCTTAAGCTGAGTGCCATTCATCGAATAGTTTGCTTTCTCATTTAGGTATCCGACATGTAGTACTTTACATTTATCCGCATTGAAACTCATTTGCCAAATTTGGGCCCAACATGACAATTTATCTAGATTGTGTTGCATATCGTCAACTTGTTCTTTTGAGAGTACGCTATTTGCAAGTTTTGTATCGTCAGCAAATTTTGAGATTGTGAAGGTGAGACCCTCATCTATGTCGTTGATGTAAATTAGAAAGAGAATTGGTCCTAGTACCGATCCCTGGGGTACCCCGCTACTTACATTGGTCCATTTAGATGCCTTACCGTTTATGACTACCCTTTGCTTTCTGTTGCTGAGCCAATTTTCTATCCATTTCAACACACCGTCTTGTATTCCATGCGCTCTTAGTTTTAGCAGTAAACGTTTGTGGGGAACTTTGTCAAAGGCCTTTTGAAAATCAAGGTATATAATATCTACAGCTTTACTCTCATCGTAGAGGTTGAGGATATCGTGGAAGAAGTCTAAGAGGTTTGTTAAACAGGAACGTTTTTTACGAAAGCCGTGTTGAGTATCTTTAAATATGTTATTTTCCTCCAAGTGATTTACGAGTCTGTCTCGTATGACCGTTTCTAGCATTTTACATACAACTGAGGTTAAGCTAATTGGACGATAGTTACTGGGTAGGGATTTGCTGCCTTTTTTGAATATCGGTGTTACGTTGGCTAGCTTCCACTGATCAGGCATAGTTCCAGACTGCAAGGATTTATTGAATAGTAATGTCAGTGGTTTGGAGAGCTCATTCTTAGCTTCCTTTAGAACTCTAGGCGAGATTGTATCAGGTCCTGGCGTTTTATTTACCTTGAGTTTATCTAAACAATTCAATACTTCTCTCTCTGTAACGGTGATATTGCTTAGAACATCTGAATTATCAATCTGAATCGGCGATGGTGTAGGGATATCACTGAGGTCTTCTGTTGTAAAAACTGATGCAAAGAAGGTATTGAGGGCATTACTCATTTGTACTTCGTCTTTGGTGTATTCTCCTTTTTCATCGACTAACGGTCCAACAGTTGAAGTAACTACTTTTTTCTTTCTGATATAACTATAGAATTCTTTCGGGTTTGTTTTACTTTGATTCGCAATATGTAACTCTAAGGTCTTTTTACTTTGCTTAATTAACTTTTTGGCTTTGCGTCGTAGCTCTACAAATTTCACCCGTTCTTCGTCATTTTGTGAGGATTTTAATCTATCATTAGCAAATTTTTTAGCAAGCAGGCAGTTTGAAATATCTTTATTCCACCATTTGGGCTTATTATTATGGCCTGGACGCCGTATTTTCGATGGTATGCAGTCTTGCACTGCTTTTAGGTAAGTGGTTGCGAATAAACTTCCAAGATGTATTTATGTCGTTATTGTTAATTAAAAAGCTCCAGTCAGTTTCTTTAAACATAGCTCTAAGTTTATGGAAGTTTGCTTTCTTGAAATTAGGGACTTTTTCGATGCTACTATTTGGTTCGTTACTAGTAAACTTTAAAGTGAAAGTTATCGTACGATGGTCGCTGTTACTGAATTCATCACCAACATTCAAATTCTCTATCAATTCTTCTTTTGTTGCAAGTACAATGTCAAGAACGTTATTACCACGGGTCGGCATTCGAACAAATTGATAAAGCGAACTCTCTTGCAAGTTCGTATACAAGTCATGTCCGGAGTGTGAAGTAAGAGTATCGCCCCACTTGGTCACAGGTAAATTAAAGTCGCCAAAAATTACGGTATCTTGTGAGTTACTTACATCTGCAATTTGTTCGTAAATTTCTCGGTCAGTTTGCACTGATTGAGCTGGAGGTCTGTATATTAACGCAAGTATTATTTTTGTACCTTTATTATTCTTTATTAGCACAAAAGATGTGTCGACGTTTCACAATTTGAGGTTTTGACACGAGGGTCGGGTTAAGACTTTCTTTGATATAAAATGAAACGCCACCTCCATTTTTATTTATTCGGCTGTTCTCAAACATTACATAACCGGGAAGTGAATACTCTGCTAAAAAGTCTCTATCTTGTGTATTGAGCCAAGATTCTGTTATGCCAATCACATCATAATTTTCTGTAAACACTAGTTCCTCTAAATCTGAAAATTTATTGCGTATGCTACGAGCGTTTGCATAGAAAACCTTTAAAGTTGCGGTTTTAGAACTCGCAGATCGTTCTTTCATCGAATTTTTGGTTCTGGTCGGATCTACATTTACATTCATGGCTGTCCTCGGTCCTCGGTCGTTATCCCTGACGGTTTTGAATTTGGGTCGTGTTGGTGGAGCTTTATCCAAATTCGCGGTTCTTGACGGATTAGTATTTAATTCCTTTGTAGATTGCCGTCCTCGCTGTCTTCGGTCCTCCTTCCTGGTTGTCCTGTGCTGAGTCGATTTCTTCTCCGAAAATCCTTCACCGCATCGTTGAGAAGACGCCCAAAACGCGCTGCTCCCACCTGGTTCAGATGAACTCCATCATCCGAAAACAAATAGTCATCGTAGTAGAAATTGTCCCCGGTGTCGACGAATCCCACGTTCTCCTTCCTGCAGAGGTTTGCTAGACAACGATTTGTGCTGGTGGCTATGTTGTAAAATCGGCTCTCTACACCGAGCCGGGGGACGATTCCTGAGACGATGATCCTTGATGACTTCTCCTTAAACGACTTGATCAGCTGCTGGTACTTTAAAAGCAAATCTTCCGACCGGGTTCGCTGTATATCGTTGGATCCAACGTGGATGACGTACATTGTATTTGCAGGGGCCAGCTTTGATACTTCGTCAACTGCTGCAACTACGTCATCCACACCACCACCAGGGATACAAAAACGCTTCCTGGTCTTAGGTGCCCTGGCGCAAAACTCTGTGAGCTGACCACGTATCATCGAGTCTCCCACGAGCCGGACTTCTTCTATTTCCTCTTCGTCATCTGAGTCTGCGAATATCTGGAAACGGTTTTGACACTCGGTAATCGGTATGTGTTTCCTGGTCTTGGGGCAAACGTTGTTCCTCACGACACGGAAGTTGTCTTGAGGGGGAAGAGAGTCGCTATTTGTATCTTGAGTATCGGAAACATCAGCTGAAATGGCTACTGTAGGCGTTGAATTGTTGGCAGTTGACGTTGGGGCGTTGGTGGCTGCTGGAGTTGCGGTGACAATTGAAGTTTGTGGCACTCCAACGTTGAGTGTTACAAACTCTTGGAGTGATTCCAGCTTCATGGTGAGGACGTTGATCTTGTTGTAGGCTTCATCTAATTTCACTGTAAAATTCTCTCGTTGCTGGCAGAGCCGGCAGACTTGAAGATCGATAGTAGCAAACATGGACTCACCAAACCTACCGGCGCAGTTCGCACAAGCGCGAGGCATGGTGACAGTCACTTTCTTCAGATCACTTCACTCACTTAAAAAACAATTCACTCACTTTACAACACTTCACTCACTTTAAAAACACTTCAATCACTTCAACCGAAAACAAATATGCTGAAATACGCAGAAATAGGATATCAGGGGTGATAAGCTAACCGAAAACAAAAATGTTGAGATACGCAGAATTAGGCTTCCAGGGGCGATAGCCTAACCAAAAGTTTTTTTTTTTTTTTTTAAATTGAAATACGCAATAATAGGCTACCAGCGTTGAATAGCCTAACCGAATATAATAAAATTGAAATTCGCAGAAATAGGCTACCAGGTGTGATAACCTAACCTTAAACAAATATATGTATAACAGAATATGTAACTAAATATACAATTCACCAAATAGAGATTATATAAAAATAAAGTGTGACTGCACACAAGGGGTTAATATACTGTGTCAACAGATGACCCTGGTGTCACTGAAGCCTAGTAAAGCAGTAGCCTACTCTTTTTAGATAAAAAAGTGTATCAGTCAAAGGTTATTACAAGATCGTGCAAGCAACAACTAAAATTACAGATATATATAGCTACAGTAGGATACTAAATACAATATCTACAAGAGTTAATAATAAAACAGATTGGCTGGCTATAGGCTAGGCTAGGTTTGGGTTAGGTTAAAAGCTTGGCAGGTTGGGTTAGGCTAGGTTAGTTTGTACAAATACTACCCTTAGCTTAAAGTAAAATCAGTCTGAGGAGAAAAAGTCAAGAATATATCTGGGGGAAAAGATAAATGAATGCACTTAAATTTGGTACAAAATTTGCTGGAATTTAATATGTATAATCCCCAAAAAAGGTTTGTTTACAAAATGGTGTCGGCGTTAGTCCCTGTAGGCGGTTAGTTAGTAAACAATATTGTTTATTAGCAAATTAATATGCAAAGCTTTACTTACATACAAGGCAGTTAAATTGATACTTACTACAGTAGGTAATGGGTAAAATTAGGGGCTACGATTTTATATAAAATAGTAATAAGAGAGCGTTTGTTTACAAAGCAAAACAAAAACAATAGATGGCGCTAGTGGCGCCCTGTCCGAGCAGGAGTCTTGTGATAAACACAAAGTTTTTCAGTCAATACACAGCGAAATATCGTGCAGTGTTACTTACTAAGCTACAGGATGGTTAAACGTGCTCTTAACCACCTTTCATGCACAAGAATGAAGAGGATGAGTAGTTAATACTCAAATTATGATCGATATCGTGAGAGCGTTGACAGAGCGTCTGCAGCGTCTGGCGGTAGCACGGGAAGTGAGAGAGAGAGAGAGAGAGAGAGAGAGAGAGAGAGAGAGAGAGAGAGAGAGGCTTTAGATTCTTAGAAGATACAGTGGTGGTCAGGAACAATTGAACATCTAATGATACAAACGATACAGTAACTAGTGAAGCACCGTACTCTATATTATATTCAGCTCAAGAACTAAACTAATCACATGTTCATCTAGGAATTCCTTACTAAGAAAATATATATTCTCTCTCTCTCTCTCTCTCTCTCTCTCTCTCTCTCTCTCTCTCTCTCTCCTACATAAGGCATGCGACAACAAAGCCCATTGTAATCGTATTAGTTACTCATGTAATATTTCATATTCAATTATATTATATTATACTTTTGCCTTTCTGGGAATTTAGTTCTGGCTGCTTTAACTTCATGGAAATACTGTTGTTATTGACAAATATAATATATTTGTGTCCGGTGGGGTAATTTATGGTATGATTGTGTTCTTTGATTGTGTATTAACTTGTTATGTACTTCTTTGTTATACGTGGAACTGTGGATGGATGCTTTATTGTGACGAGTGCCGACAGTGTGTGTTTGATCGTATATTATTATCGTGTACATATTTATGTGTTGTGCGTGTGTCTGTGTGCGCCTCTTTCTGATGTGTGTGACTATGCAAGTGTGTTCTAATGTTTGTGGATTTATTAGTTTAAGAAGAGGTTATTCCAATGGATTATATTGTTACGTCTGGCAAATAGTGGTAATACAAACACAACTTTACACAAAAGATTGCACGGAAACTTAATCATATAAATAACATCGAGGCATGTGTAAAATGGCTGGAAATCCTTTTATATTTTCTTCATTCCCCTTCCCATTCCTTTACACGAGCTATGTACTATTATTTAACCTTTTAGTCGTAGATGTCATTGTTCTTTCTCTTCATGTTTCATAATGTTTCTTATGCATTCCTTGTTCTCACACTTTACTGTATCTGCCAAGAGGCTGCAATTTATCTTTCACCTCACACCTGCTACACTCTCATGAAGGAAGCAAGATTGATGGCACCATGCCGTCTGGGAAATGAGAGTAATAACATCGAATATACGACAGAAACCCAGACTAAAATTAGAAGTAAGGCATGATGGCATTTATTATCTAGTGTAAACTTTGGATATATTAAACCTAATCATCATGAAGACTTAGGAAATGTCCACAGCACTAACTGGTAAAGGTTACAAATGTACAATATAATTATAATATATGTAGTGTTGTTAGTGTGTTGACCTTGGTAACCCTGGGCACCAGTTGGCTGTTAGTTTACAACAACTCTTTATAAAGCCTTCACAGTTGGGAGTGATGTTTGATATATCTTGTTGTTCTAGTGTTGTCACCCAATAGTTATTTATTTATTATTGTTGTCTATGTGAGTGAAACAGACAAAGGCATAGCTACCTATAACAAGTGTCTACCCAAAGTTGAAAGAGGGACAGAGAGCCAAATTCAAGGTGCGTGAGATTCAAAATGTCTAGACTCTAGACACGCGGAACTTGAAGCAGTTTGAGTCATAGGATGAAAGAAAACTTGGGAAGAGCTACAATTAGAATGTTAATTATATTTGTTTTTGATAAAAAAGTGTTTTTGGCAAGTTGGAGAACAGATTTGGCACGATTCCGGGCAGAAACATAAAGAGTTTGAGATTCACGAGTAATAGAGATGAGATGATACTAAAAACAAAATAGAAACAAAAAAGAGAACTATCAACATTATAATAGAAGGTTTTGGAATGTTCCTGACCTCTTTTAAGACATCAACATCCCACTTTTCCTTCACATATTACCAATCTCCTGCCTATGTTAGAAGGCTTCACGTTCCTTTTCCTTTTACCTCACCTTATTTGCAGAGCCTCTCTCTCTCTCTCTCTCTCTCTCTCCTACAGTATATACATATACGAGATTGGCTAAGTCGCAGCCTCCTATCAAATCACAAATGTTGATAAGCTCTCACCTGAAACATAGCACTTCCTGATATTTCACCACCATGGCAAGTAACATAATTAACACAACAATCAAGTGTCTCGCCTAATAGACTAAAGGCAGGAATAAAACAAAAAAAATAAGGGCAGGAAGACCCCCATTGAGATGGAGAGACTGTGTAAGAAAGGCTTTGGATGATAGAGGAATGACTATAGATCAGGCAGGGGAAGTGGTGGTGGACAGGAGTGAATGGAGAATGCTTGTGAATAGTTGAGTGAACACGTGGTCATTTGGAGTAAGGGGTCGGGCGCAAGTTGGACTAGATAATAGTCCATCAGGCGCCTGGCCCGGGGAGACGATTAATATGAAGGGTGCGCCTGGAAGTGTGGTGGGAGGGCTTGTAGTTTTGGCTCCGCTGCATGTCTGCCTGCCGAGATCGGAACCTCCGGTGGTCCGGGCCGGGGGAGTGCTGGAGCGACCTTGGTGACCTGGTCATGGGTCTTCTCCTGGGTGACCTGGATGGGTGTGAGTTTGTGTTTTTTATCTGTGTGTATTTGTTGTTTTATGTTGTTTGTGTTTCCTGTTTGCTCTGTCTTGACTCGGCTACCCCCAAAATGGGGATTTGGGCCTTGAGTTATGCTCAACAGGTGTTGTGTGTGTGTAAGTGTGAGAGTCCGAGTGGAGGTGGTGAGACAGTGAAGCACGGAACGAGTGGCTTCAGAAATGGGGTCGTTTCGGGCCATGAGTGAGCACCGTGCCTCATGTGAAGGCAAGATGGCAGGTGCTCGTTGTACTCTACGTGCTTCACATGTCTCACTCCCTAGACTGGAACAAGACCTCACGGGCTTCACTGTTCATTGTAAAGCGGTGAATGTTAAGGCTCTCAGCCTATGCCCGAGAGGAAGTAAGTTGGAATATAGAAAAAGAAAACAAAAATATATAGATAGATAGATAGATAGATAGATAGGAATAAAAATGGAACAGTCCATTTGTAATGAAAAACTACCAAGCACAATAACAAAATGTTAACCATCCACGAACAAATAAATAACATTAATTCCTTACCAGGCCATCTAGTCTTACTAAAATAAATGTATAGCTGCACAATATTGCTTTTCGAGATATATGTAAAAAGATAAGCATCTCGACCAGTAAGAAATATACCAACTTTGGTCTGACAACGGGAAGATTGGACACGAAAAATATTGAAGGTATGTAGAGTGGCTGGGCTACCCCAATATTGGTTCAATCAATATTCAAATGTGAAACGTAGAATGTAGGCTAGGTCAGGTAAAATAGACACCAGTTACCGACAATATATTTTCATTTGTTAAGTGTAGACGTATTTGAATTTAAGAAATATGTGTTAGAATTGAAGACCATTATATAGCATGTAGAGTAATAAACATTCAGGGAGATAGGGAGAAGGGGTAGGAGGGGTGCATGGAATGTGCCAATAATGACCCCATAATTATAACTTGTATATGATATCAGCTTTCTGGTGAGGACTAATGTGTTGTGTGGAAGGAGGCAAGTGCGATAACGTAGATGAATAGGAACACAGAGTAAAGGATAGCAGACGAAATGGGAATAGTGTTGGTGTGTTTATAACACCATACTTATATTCATATTAAGTAATACTGGTAATTGCGCAAATATCAAGAAAGAACAACAGAAGCGGCGATCAGTGGTGTGTTATACAGGTATATCAAGCCTTGTTATTACTATATACTGGTACATAGACAACGCGATCATCTTCCTCTCTTTACATAATTATACATTCTCCACCCAGGTGTCTGTGGTTATATGTAACGGTAGGTGATCAGTAAGTGTATGATGATGTAAACAAAACCAATAGTAGGCCTAAGAAGGGAATACATGGGAAGCGTTATTGACCAAGTTAGGTATGCCAATCTATGCCACGTGTTTGTAAACGATTATATTCAGCTGAGAAATATCTCTGTCTGATGATATTGCTATACATTATGTTGGCTATCACCAGACAATTGCTTTCAATCTGTGCTACATGCGATTACCCCTTGATTCTGAAATTGGCGATCATATAATCTGAGGAAGGTAAATAAACAAGGAAGCAAATGAACATCAATGAAGTCAATACAATATTGATAGTATATATACTAAGTATATTAAATATATTCTGACATACGGAGCCCTGTATGTTAATTTAAGAGTTAGAATTAGAGTTGAAGGAGTGCCAAACTACCCAGGCGGCGAAGCAGACCAGCGAGCGAACCAGCGAGGGGGAAACCAGCTCGTCCGCATACCAGCAAACAAGCCTTCACACCTGCGTGCGTCATAGGGGACCCTGCAAACTACTTCGATGACCCGACGCTATGACTATGATCGACGCCAGGAGACTCCATTTGACCACGCACCTGTTACGCAAAACTCGAGGAGCTGTGATTGGGGCGCGCACCATCACCCGCCTCCTGATTCGTTCCTACACCATCATTGTTTAGTATATAAGACCCGAGTAGTGGGCATTCAAATCAGTCTCATTTGGAGTTGGGAAGGTGAACTTGCAGCTGGAGGAAGACGGGGTGAAGTATTATAATGGGATTGTGACTGTCAGTCAGATTATATAAGTGTGTGTTAAGTGTGTTCGGTGTAAACACTTACGTTGTGTTGGTTAGTGAGATATGTGATTGGGAATTAACGTTAACGCTACTATTATGTACTTAACTATTTGATTGGGAATTAACGTTAACGCTACTATTATGTACTTAACTATTTGATTGGGAAAAATTAACGTTAACGCTACTATTTACTTGTAGCTTAACTATTAACTTACTTAACTATTTTACTTAACTATTAATGTACTTAACTATTTTAGTTGACTAACTTGTGGACTAAAGCAACTCTTTAAGTAATTGGGTTATGATAAAAGTAATACTATTGTTTTATATTAAGACTTACGAGTTCTTTCATTTTCTTTTAATTAAGCTTACATTGCTTAACGGTGCTTAGTACGGTGATACTATTGTCTCATATTAGTAATATCGCCTTAGACTAACATGGCTGTTTTAATGTTACTTCTAGTGATTTCCTAAGCTGAAGAAAATTCTTTTAGCTTCAAAATATTATTTTTGCTTTTCATATTATTTGAGTGAGACCTGAATCGAATCTATGAAGCGATCCTGTAACTTAATGTACTCATAATCAAACCTCAATGTTACGTGGTTAAGAAATACATTTATCTAATTATTAAATATATATCTAACTTTTTATGTGACTTTGATATTAATCCTGATAATAATAATATAATACTATTAACGTAGACAAGAACCAAGAATAACTACATTAAATATAAATAAAAGGACATATAAGAAAACTAGCTATTCATTTAAAAAAGGGTAAGAGACAGAAATATTCTTACCTTAATATTTATCTTGCAAGACTTGATATATAATTAATAGTCCTTCTTTAGATATAACTTATTCGGTTCATAACCATAGCCTACTAA
Source organism: Paralithodes platypus (assembly GCA_032716605.1). Classification (NCBI taxonomy): domain Eukaryota; kingdom Metazoa; phylum Arthropoda; class Malacostraca; order Decapoda; family Lithodidae; genus Paralithodes; species Paralithodes platypus. The sequence continues at coordinate 7,460,204 of CM064573.1, forward strand.
GCTTCGGTTAAATAATAATTCTTTATAAATACTACATGACTTTAATTAGTTCCAAGTCTCCAAAAGTCCAACCGCATGCACGTGAGCGCGCAAAAACATGGTTTTTGGGGGTTATTGCCTTCTATTTTCCCCTCTTGTAAAATCGACTTTCGGGGGCTCCGTAGGACCCCTTTTTGATCTTTTTTTTTTATGTTTTTTTCCTTCATTCCTAACCCATTCGCTATTGTTTCTGGAAAAAAAAAATCAAAACCTGCCGGTCCCTGGTGGCATTTATTTAAAACTAGTTGGGGCTCAGTGGGTTAAGGACTTATTCTCGTAAATGGCAATATCGTTATAGACAGCAATATTAACGTTATATATTTATGTGAAACATTAGCTAATATTGTTCTCTTCTTGCCAACAGGTAAACAACACCAGAGATACCCATCATACTGCAGCCATGATGAGTATGTTTAGTTTATTGTGTATTATCTCTCTCTCTCTCCCTTAAATTGTTTTGGTATGTCGCGGCCACTTCACAATTCATCTATGTTGCTGATGTTGTCTTTCTCTCGCTTTTCTTATCTGGCCATGCTTTTTTTAAACTCCTGCATAATGTGTTTTTCGAAATGTTCTTCATACACATGCTAAATTTTCCATATTTTGACAATGACTTAATCTATCTATCTATTGCCTGACGCCGTGATCCCCGAAGGGGTGGCCACGAACGAACCGCCCACATGCACCTCTGTTCCCAGTCAGTCGACGCCCCTCCCCCCAACCAGCACCGCCTTCATTCATATACTTCCTCACTCCATCCCTCCACCTCTCTTTCGGTCTACCTCTCCCTCTCTGTCCCTCCACGTCGCTCTCGTACACCCTCTTAGTCATTCTCTCGCTTTCCATACGTTCCATATGGCCGAACCATCTCAAGTTGTTCCTTTTCACACTTTCCAGCACATCTACCTCCACACCACACCTCCTTCTTACTTCCTCATTAGTCTGTCTATCCCTCCATGTAACTCTGCACACACTTCTTAAGTAATTCATTTCCACTGCTCTCACTCTTGGTCTGAGTCTCTCAACCAACGTCCATGCTTCTCTTCCGTAAGTCAGTGTCGGGATTACCACACTGTTATGCAAGGACTTCTTCACTTCCATACTGACCACCCTATTTCTTGTTACTGCTTTCAGCGTTCCTACAACCCTCTCCCGCACTTCTTCATCCATAGTCCCATCTTTACTCAACACACTGCCCAGATACTTAAAAGAGTTGACGATCTCCATAGCCTGACCGTTCAGCTTCACCTCACACTCTGTGACTTCACCCCTTTCGAAGACCATAACCTTGCTCTTCCCCGCATTTACCTTCAAATTCCGTTTTTTCGCACACTGTTCCAAACTCATTTACCAGACCCTGCAACTCCCATTCATTATCACTCATCAGAACTGTATCATCCACAAACAGCAGTATAGGTAGCTTCCACTCAATTCCCTCTCTTTTCAGCGATACACCAACATCCACTGCTCTTGATAGTATTTCTCTCATGGCCCTATCCTCATATACTGTAAACAACCACGGGGACATCACACACCCCTGTTTCAAACCAACATTCAGGTCAAAGAACTCGCTCTGCTCACTCTCCACACGTACTGCCGCCTTTGCACCCTCATACATGCTCTTCACTGCTTTCAGCAACTTGCCCTCTACTCCGTATATTCTAAGTACTTTCCACAAACCTTCTCTATCCACTCTGTCATAGGCCTTCTCCAAGTCCATAATGACAATGACTTAATGCAAGAAGCAAAAATATTTGCTTTCTATCACAGGGAAGTTTGTTAGAGAAAAATAAAATTTCTATAAAACCATTATGAGTTGGATTAGAAAAATTATGAGGAACCCCTGTTGATATTATACAATATCAATACATAACACATATGGTGTACACAATAAAGCGAAGTAACACAAAGTATATCTCATTTCCCAAACTTTCCTTACTTCTTTCCCAGAACTCGTCAAAACCTCACTTGTCCTCCACATATTGTCAATTTAAAATCTTTTTACGCCTCCTTCACGTTCCTCAAACTTTACCTCTGTCTTATATTTTCTTCTCTCCAAGTCTAATTGTGTCGGGATCATTATATTCCTATCTATATTATCTTGAACGTTTCATGTTTCCTAATATAATGGTTAGCCTTTAGCTGCACTCATAGCTGTCCAATATATATATATATATATATATATATATATATATATATATATATATATATATACACACAGGGTGTATTGAAAAAACGCTTACAGACTTCAACTGCTAATTACCGAATAAATAAACAAGTTCACTTTATTCTATAACAAAATAACAAATAATTAATAATTATTGATTTAAACGATATAAAGTAAAATATTTAGTGTCGTCCAAGCATGTGATATAATCCGAACACTGGCACTGATCTACCCTTTCATATTATTTACTTAATTGTACAGTAGTGAACATTAATTCAAATACAAACTTATTTGAAGCGGTTTCGGGTTGAATTTAATCTCCTTACTAATTCTTACTGAGCATTTGCATTTCAGAGATTCTTTTAATAAGTTTGAGACTTCAAAATGGATCAGAATTAATTACCACTACTGTACAGTCACGAGCATAAATACTGCGACACCAAACAGATAATTTTTGCCTCTTCGTCTCCAAAGATCTAGCTAAACTTTGTATTCAAACTCACAATTATTTCTTTATTTTATTCTAGCTACCGTCAGACCATTTTATTCAGCTTAGTATAAACCCCTAGTGATGAAGGAGTTGACGTTATCTGGTTGATGTCGCAGCATTTATGCTCGTGACTGTACATGGTCATGACAGTGTAATAAGAGGAGATTAATTGAAATAATTTTAAATGCCACCAACTGATGCAATACAGAAATCAATCATACCCAATATTTTTAATCTTTGAATCTTTATACCGAGTCATAAAACATTTTCGGAATTTCATTCAAGATAGGAACGATCAGCCCCAAATGAATCTATGAATCAAGAACTCTGCATCTTCATAAACGATTGAATGACCTTCAACTACGTTTGAATACTCGACCCAGACTTGGGGGTCAGCATTATACCCCGTGACCAGAGTTGCAAATGTTACAAAAACATTTTACGCTAATCTGTTTCAAATAGTTAGTATTCTTCTGCTAACTACCTAATATCATCACCATATTCTAAGACACTTTGATTTCGTAATTTCTAATGTGTGAATAGGTAAACCTATACTTTCCCTTTAGTTAAGTCCATAGTAAACATGTTAATCATGTGTCAATTATTTAGTGCTTTATTTGCAACCCTGTTTTGCTAGATTTCTAAATATGCATATATCTCATTAATAACAAATTTTTTGGGAAAATGTGATACGACAATATATGTTAATTTTCCATTTTACGTGTTCTTCATAGTCTGTAACAGTTATTTCAATACACCCTTATATATATATATATACCGGTATATATTATTGTGTATCTTCGTATCTTATCTTGTTCACATCTTCGTCTTTCGTTTACTTTGTCATTTTTTGACCTTCACATGGCATGTACTACCACCACTTATACCTCCTCATATCTTTATTTGTTTCCTAAAGTTTTATCTGGGCATCATATAGGTCTTTCTATCAACACCTAAATAATTGGTATTTAGATAATTAACTCTCTAAATATGAATCACCTACGGTATCCATAAGCATTCGTTTTACAATGTTAACATCCGAACTAAGATGCATATATTATGTTCGTTTCGTAAATAGCTTAATTAAATTTCACATGCATGTACTCTGATTTATCGGCTAGGCCGTAATAGACCTTCTTTTTTACATTTCATCCTGGGCGCCCCTAAAATCGCCACCTTCAGCAATAGTGCGATGCTTATTAACCCTTAATTAGCGGCTCACCACATAAGTCGAGTTAAATAAAGCTGGACTATGTGGCGGCGCTCGACATAACTTGAGTGGCAATTTCAGCACGTAATGTTGCTGAGAGAGAGAGAGACAAGTGGTGGCAGGAGAGTAGCGAGCGTATGACTGCTCCAGACCACCGCGGCGAACCTACTGACACGAATCTCACCTCCCTCCTACCTCTCTCACTCGCTATATAAGGAATTGTATGGGTAAGTGCCTAATTACATGCTTTTTGCACTCGCGTTGCACGGTTATTGCAAGAAAACTAGCCATCATAAAAGGATCGTTATGGTGTCATTCGAAAGCTCTGTTTATGCCCTTTCAGGGATAGATACTTGTTTTACGCTCTGGGTCTTATTTAGGCATGAAAATGATAACGTAAACAGCCCTATTTTGGCTAAAAACACCCCGCTGGGCGGTACATATAAATAAACCGCATAGGCCGCTCTTAAGGTGTTAAAACGATGCTATTTCTCGGTATTACTAAACCACATGTAATGATGCTTTACATGCAAATATTCTGATGTACTCTCTATGCCGTAACAGAGCCTTTTCTGTTAATTTTGTCCTGCGCGACCCCATAATCACCAATCTCTGTAGTAGTGATGAAAATCATGCACCACATACTTATTTATAAAACATATATCCTGACACTATCCATACACATGTTTTGATATATTGTCCATACTATAAGCGCAAGGTAACCAGTTCTATATATGTTCCCCTTGGCGGCCCACTGTAAGCTCCTGCTTGGACCTGTCCTTCATCATAAATATTAACATTCTTAATTTATATAATGTTGATATTGGTATAATTCTCATCCGTGTATTATTATTATGTGTTGTTCTCATGGTACTCACCGTGAATTAGACTTGATGCATGTCTTTATCCTTCCCCTCTCCCTCATAAAGTCACTCTCTCACATAATTGTATCTGCATATGGTTATTAGTGTGTACTAGTCTTCAGAGTTATTTAAAGTATAATACATTTATCTGTCTATCTACCAGCCTGTCTATCTACTAATACATCTGTCTAGCTGATAACTGTCTGTTTATATGATAGTATATTAGAGTTTGGTATATTTTGTAAATATTGTTTACGTATGGAATTAATTAACAAATGTCTATGTCGTAATATATCCGCATATATTATAAATTGTGGCCATTATGTGGCCACTGTAATCCGGCATTCTTTGTGTTACATAATACAGTATGTGTTGATATCCAGCTAACTATCCATCAATCTAATAACAAATTGTATTCATATTATTTAGATTGAGAGAAAGAGAGAGAGAGAGAAAGAGAGAGGGGGGGGGGGGATGGAGATGGAAGTATAGATCATGATCAATTATATATTATATACTTTGTTCTGTCAAACATACTATTATTATTTACAAATTTACTCCCGTCAATGTATTTTTGTGAATTGTTGTACACACATTCGATTATATCATTATGGAGGAAACCTAACTAGCACACACACACACTTTTTTTTTTTTTTTTTGAAAAAAATTCGTCCCTCCGCCACGACCATTTCAAAGTCCAAGTCTCTCACTCTTGTCCTCTGTAGCGGGGAGGACCTTGTACCCCTGAGACATAGGAGTGCAGACCTGAGAAGAGAGAAAGAGAGCCGGCATCTCATCCAAGTTATGACTTGGCTTCTATGCTGCGGCTTTTTCTCCGATATTTGTTCAGCTAATCTGGCATAGAAGACACTTGCAGAAGGTCCCATACCTCCCGACGATGAGAAGACCAGAGGAGTAAAGCTTCCTTGATCCCTGTTCAAAATTCTTTCTTCATAAGCGCATTTTTTCTCACTTTCGTTTCTCAAGTATGCCGCCTTGTGTCCTCGCTCACGATATGTTTGTGCTCTTGGGTTGAAGATTCTGATGTCGAAAAAAGCCTGTTGTCCCCTCGTCCAAAAACCTCGAGCACTTACATCCACTCTTGCTTCATTTGAAGTATTTGCAGTATTGTGGGCCAAGCGCTGTCCGTCCATAGGCAGAAGTTCCGGTTCGATTCTGACATCATGGCAAACCTCGTCCAGCATTTGTGCAGTGATGTCTCGTACTTCATCATGCCGGATACAGATGAATCCTCCTTTCTTACAGGTCATACAGTGGTCTGGGTTGTTTATTTCACCGCATGCACATTACAGCGGCAGGTTCGAAACTGGCCTCCCATACCTCAAGGCTACGGCATCATTGAATTCTTGTTTATTTAAGCTGAAGCCTTTCTCCTATATTGGTAATTATGTGAGCCAATTTGAAGCCCCCGTGTCTTGTGCCATCTCAACTCTCATTTTCAGTTCTTCCCTACATCTGGTCTTAATTTGTTCTAGGCTATGTTTCTGTCTCTCTTCTCTGCTCTTTGTAATTTCCTGTCTTGCATTTCGTTGTTCCTCTTCGTCCACCTCATCATTTTCATTTTGCTCCCGTATTTTTTCTGTCAGAGACGTAGTAAGTTTAAGGGAATTTTGGTACTCATGTGGTGCCGCCTCCACTGGGTTTATGATCCCCATTATCGTATAAATACGATAGAATATGACTCTTTTGTGATCTTGTGTGTCTCTGTGACGTCACGATCTCTCCTACAGCACGACGTAGGACGAGTGGATCGTATATTGTAAGATTGTAAATAAGTTGAGTTATAAAAGGCCTAATATGCTATTAAGCAATATTGCCATGGTCTTATGTAGTATATATGAATTTATATATGAATTCATTTTCTTATGTTCTTATATTATTTGCACTTATCTGCTTACTTGCATACTATTTAAACTTATTTGTTTGCTTCATATTATTTACACATATTATCCCCTGTTCCTCCTCTCCCAATCTCGTTCCAGCGACCATCAAATCTCCCTATACTGTACGCCCTCCCTGTAGAGACCAATATGGTGCCGCCCAATATTCTGTACTGACCTCTGCTGCTGTCCACAATATGTATTACTACACCTCTCTCTCTCTCTGTCTCTCTGTCTCTCTCTCTGTTATCATGTTCCAGATGTACACTATATATGCTATATCCCCTGTGTGCCCGTATGCTTTTTATATTTTATTGTATACATTTGGTATCCTTCGCCACAAGAAATTCTCCAATTGACTAGCAAATGTTCTTTCAAAAAGTACCATCATTGGCTGTCAGTGGTTATATATATATATATATATCCTGTTTCTGCACTCCTTTCATCCTTCCTCATCTCCTCCACGACCCACCAGGAAACTCTCTCCTCCCGGCTTGAAATATTGGTCTCCGAGGAAACATTTAAACTTAGAAATCCTCCTCGAAACTTATTCGAGATCTTCCTGATGTGGTTTATACATTCACTGTTTATTCAGCTACCTTCAGGATCAGTTGGAGTATATATATAGTATATACTGTGTTTATATATATATATACTATATATATACATACAATATATATATATATATATATATATATATATATATATATTACTGTATATATATATATATATATATATATATATATATATATATACAGTGTATTATGAATGATATACTGTATATAGATATTCAAGGGACTAAGAGTCTCGAAAAAAGGCTCCAGTCCTGGCGCTATTCTTGACTTACAGTGTGCTGGCTTAATATCCTAATCCAGAAGGGTTGATTGCCTCTGAAGGCCTATTTTAACTAACTAATAGGATGTTTAGTTTGCATTGAGGATTGTTGAATTCCTACGTGTTCTTAGTAGTCGAGAATCTTGCGCTTATAAGGAATCATACATGGCAAAATTAGCTACACGACATGTTAGATATAACTGAAAAACATATAAGAGAGAAGAACGATACCGAAAGAAATGCATATTGGAAAAATGGGAAATGTCAACAGGAAAAATGAAACGCCGAAAAGTGCTATATATCAATATTAACAACAAAAAAACGTATGTCGACAATTGTTTTACTGGTCAGAGACTAACGTGGTAAAAATTGCGAATCACAAAGATAACAGAGAATTTATGAGTACCGGTAGTGAAATAATTTACGATATTGAACTCCACATCTCTCTCTCTCTCTCTCTCTCTCTCTCTCTCTCTCTCTCTCTCTCTCTCTCTCTCTCTCTCCGAAATTATAGTAGTGATAATTATTACCCTATTAGCGGCTGATGTGGGGATATGTGATGGCAAGATAGCGATAGTTTACTAGAATTGTGTTATGTTATGTCACACTACTGATATCGTATCTTTGATCAATGATAATTATATTACCAGTAAACCTGTCCAAATGCAGTATATCAATGGTGTAGAGCTTGAACGCTAAGGGACTGGAGTTCTCGAAAAGAGGCTCCAATCCTGACGCTATTCTTGACTTACTGCTGGCTTAATAATCCAGAAGGATTGATAGCCTCTGAAATCCTATATTAACTAAGCTTGAATGGAATAGAATGTGTCGTTTGTCTCCTTCACTTACATAGAAAAAATATATATCGAGCAATAAGGAAGTACTAAATTAACTTACTTTGTGTGGAAAATGTTTCACCAAGGGGGAAATTACTTGATTTATCGCCCTCACACTCCCATTACACTCCGGCACGTCAGTAATAACAGGACAGGGACACATTAAAATCAATTTCACCCTCAATCCTAATATATCACTGCTTGACGAATTGTCCGATCACCCCGCCCAGCAATCAATCTCTCTCTCGCTCTCGCTCTCTCTCTCTCTCTCTCTCTCTCTCTCTCTCTCTCTCTCTCTCTCTCTCTCTCTCTCTCTCTCTCTCTCTCTCTCTCTCTCTCTCTCTCTCTCTCTCTCGCTGCCACTGTTATGAATTACCTGCTCCTTCCAAAATAATGTTTGAACAGTTGTGGCAAATGTAGAGGTTGGACCAGATGACGAGTATAGTGTATTGTAAAGGAACACGTTATTAATGTATTTGTAGTGATGATTAACTAACGTGTGTACTGTAGGTTATGTGTATGTGTGTTTTGTGACAAACCAGTGAGTAAAATAGAAATAATCAGTCAAGATAGTGCGGATATAGTGATGTGTAATAGTAGTATCGATAACACTACACATGTAACTGATAGTAAAGATGAGAATACTGATAGAGTAGAATTTCCGTCTAGAGCTAGTAGTTCAACAGGAAATAATAAGTTAGCTAAACACAATAGAAAATTAGTTGCAAATAAAAGTAATAGGTTGAGGGTATATTATACAAATTGTAGGAGTTTATGTAACAAAATGAACGAACTTAGAGCACTCGTTAGCACAGAAAATATAGACATAATAGCGCTAACTGAAACGTGGATTAATACAGAATCTAGGCATTTTTTTAGCAGAATTTGATATTCCAGGATATAGTTTGTTTAAATATGACCGAACAAGTAGGAGGGGCGGGGGTATAGCAGTGTTTGTCAGGAGTACATTAAAAAGCTGTATTAAATCCCCCAGGGATCGGTATTAGGTCCCCTGTTGTTTCTTATATACATAAATGACCTAGATTTAGGTATAACTAGTAGGATAAGTAAATTCGCAGACGATACTAAAATGGGGAGATCAATTGATTCAGATAGCGATATAGAGTGCCTCCAAAGGGATCTAGATACCTTACATGAATGGTCAGTAAATTGGCAGATGAAGTTTAACATTGACAAATGCAAGGTATTAAAGATAGGGAAGATGCAAACAAATGTTAAATATAAACTAGCTAATTTAGAATTAGAAAATTCAGACTGCGAGAAAGATCTAGGTGTGTTTGTTAGCAATGATTTGAAGCCTAGAAAACAGTGTATAAGCGTTCGTAATAAGGCAAACAGGATTCTCGGGTTCATCTCTAGGAGTGTGAGTAACAGAACTGCTGATGTTATCTTAAAACTTTACTTGTCATTAGTGAGACCCCATATGGATTATGCTGTCCAATTTTGGTGTCCTTATTACAGAATGGACATAGATTCATTGGAGAGAATTCAGCGTAGAATGACAAAAATGATCCATAATATTAGAAATTTTCCGTATGAAGAAAGGTTGAAGAAATTAGTTTACATTCGTTAGAGAGACGCAGAGTTAGAGGGGATATGATAGAGGTGTTCAAGTGGGTTAGTGGGATTAACAAAGGGGACATGACAAATGTACTAAAGCTCAGTGATAGCGAAAAGAACTCGTACCAATGGTTTCAAATTAGATAAATTCGTTTCAGAAAAGATATAGGCAAATATTGGTTTGGTAACAGAGTTGTAGATGGGTGGAATAGGCTACCAAGTGATATAGTGGGATCAAGAACGATAGGGAGCTTTAAGAAAAAATTGGATAAGCATATGGACGAGAAGGGTTGGGTGTGAAGGGGGATCAGCCGGGTTGGGCCAATCAGCGCTCTGCAGACCCCCGTAATCCTGCGTTAATCTCTAACCGGTTTGGTAAGATGATCCTCAGGGTATTAGAGTGTTGAGCCTATAATTGGGCTTTGTAATTGGGGTTGTGTGGGACAGGGATCTGCCTTGCTTGGGCCAATCGGCTTTCTGCAGACTCCCATTTTCTTATGTTCTTATGTTCTTATGTTCTTATATTAATATAATTTATCGTATAGAGCAACCTAAATGCGGTACGATAATTTGGGCTCCTGGCGGTTTGCCAAGGCAGCAAGGTGTGCTTTTGAGGTACGCCAGAGCCTTCACGAACACCAACCAGTTAACATCTAATTTTCCGCCCTCAGTTGATCGTGCTTTTGTGCCTCTAATCACAATACACATACAGCAATACACACAACTACACCATCACGACGCTCTCATCGACATCATGACTGACTGATAGATAAGCATATTATTCATGTCCATTCCCATGTAATCATTTATTCTTTCTTTAACTTGACTCGTGTCTTGGGACCGAAGTCTCGTTCCCCATTGTCCACCGCCATATTGGGTAAAACGTTCTCCCTTGCCTCATTGCCACGTGGAACTATTGGTGAGTTAATTCCTGGCTAATATTAACCCTTATAACCTTACCCTATAATTATATACATTTATTATGTGAGACCTTTGGATATAAATTGGCTTGTTTCAGATTAAATTCAATTTAGATATAGAGTATTCATTTAGATTGATTTTATTTGATTCATTATAGCTTAGTAATATTTAACTTCCATTGATAGTTTACCACAATGGTGCCCAGACCCGGGAATTAGCTACCAGTAAGGGATTTTAAGGCAATGAATAAGGGGACATATAACAGGATGCAGGAACAACTCTGATAAACTGGCAAGGCTAGCCAAGCGATGGTTAGAGCCGGAAAGCAGGGTCACATCGTTGCACCTGCCCAAGTTCTGCATCCCACCCATCATCTTTCCCCAATAATTTTCTTTTCCGTTTCAGACTTCCTGTGACATATGACCTGACCTAACATTTTTTCTTGTTCAATATGATCCATTAGTAGGTATTGCTATTTAGTGTACTATTTTTTCTCCATAACATAGAAGTCCGCCGGTTGGCGTCTCTTAAGTAGCCTATTATTTGGCCGTTGTTTTTGTAACGTGATATTTAGATACATAGCCTATAGGCTCGCAAGCAAAATGGATAAAAACGGTAAAGAGACACCGTCTAGTGGGGTGCTGAACAAAGCCCCTAAAAATCAAAGGGCGGGACTTCGGGGAGTAATAAATAGGCTAATAGTGGACGTCAACACTTTCATCACTACTGCTGAACTAGAGGAATTGGAGGCTAGATTAGAAAACGTCCAGGTTACCCACGGTCGTATTACGGCTCTGAGTGAGGTGATTGTGGCTGCCATGACAGAGGAGGAAGAGATTGTTACAGAGTGTGATAATCGCGCCCTCTATGATGAACCTGTCTTTAGAGCGAAGTACCTATTACAGCGTGCAATCGCGAGTAAGAAGGGAGGCGATAATGAGGCCCATAGAAGGGCTGACCCAAAACATACTGTACACCTCCCAAAGCTCAATCTTCCTACATTTGGGGGCAAGTTGACCGAGTGGTTAGCTTTCTGGGACGTATTTCGATCTACGGTTCATGAATCCTCTTTGGATAATGTCCGCAAGTTTCACTATCTGAAGGGACAAATGGAAGGAGAGGCCTTACATTTAATAGAGGGTTTTGCAGTAGTAGGTGGTAGTTATCTTGAAGCGGTACACTTATTAGAGTCCACATACGGGGATAGAGAGCAGTTGAAGATGGCCCATGTCGTTGCCTTGTTGGGGCTCGCAGAACCACAGTATAAGGTTGATGAGTTGACAAACTTCAGGGCAAATATGGAGTGCCATACTCGATCGCTAGATACCCTAGGGCTTACCACGCAGGAAATGATAGTCATTATCTTGCGTCAGAAGCTTCCTATGGCAATACTTGATAAGGTAAGATCATTTGAGCTGGGGGAATTCAAAACTCAGTTCAGTAAGGAGATCAATAATCTACAGTTGAACAAAGGGAGAATGTATGAGTCGGGAGGGAGTGAGAATGTGGAGAAGAGGGGAACAGTAAGCATGACAGTGGGGACTAAAGTAAAGAAAGAGGGTGTGTATAAGAAACCTGCTCAGATTCTATGTAAGCTATGTAACAACAAACATAAATGGAGTTTCTGCGTAAAATACCCAACAAATGAGACAAAACTAGCACAGGCGAAAAGATTGAAGCTATGTGTAGGTTGTCTAAGTAAAGAACATGGTAAGCAGGGACAATGTACTGCTACATACTTAAGGCCCTGTCGCCACTGCAAAGGACATCACTTTGATAAGTTGTGTCCTACAGCAGATAAAGTCAAAGATGTCAAAAATGAGGGTACTACAACTGTGGCACTAGGTAGCATGCAAGACACCACTATATTGCCCACAATACAGATTCCCATGGAAGGTAATGACAGTAACAAAGTTTGTCGGGTACTTCTAGATCAAGGGTCTCAACGTTCCTTTATAAAGAGGTCCGTACTAGTGGGACTGAAGCACCGAATCGTAGGGGCTGAGACTCTTCGATTACAGGGCTTCACAGGGGTTACTGATAAACAAGACTACGAGATAGCGGAGATTTCATATTTCTATCGTAAAAACCGGTACTTTATGACTTGTATCGTAGTAGACACCCTACCAGAATATGTATCTGTGGGTGTGAAGAAGGTGGAACACGCATTACGTAGCAAAGGGGTTAACTTGTCAGATCCCATGGGAAATCAGAGTGAGGTGCATGTTCTACTTGGTGTGGATCATTATTATGAAGTAGTATACCCTGGATTTAAAAAGATGTGTGGTGTAATTTTAATCCCCACTAAATTTGGATACTGCATGAGCGGAAAGGTGCATACTACACAGTCAAAGGTCCTGGTCGACACGGTCTCGATATATAGAGTCAATGTTACCGCGGCAGAGGAGTTGGGAAGGGAGGATTCCCAACCTAGTGACCCTAAGATGGCTGCCGAGTTCGACCTGGAACGACTGTGGAGATTGGATCACATAGGCATTAATCCTATGGAGACTGATTATGACTCGGAAGTTGCGCTACAAAGGTTTGACGAGTCTGTGTGCTACTGTGCCTCAGACAAGCAATATAAAGTTAGTTTACCCTGGAAGAACAGTGAGATAAGCCTGCCTACCAACTATGGTTTGGCATTAGGTCGCTTGCGCGCATTGCAGCGGAAATTGTCTAACGAACCGAGCACGCGCCAGGCGTATGACGATGTATTTCGGAGTTATGAGGATAGGGGCTTTATAGAGAGAGTCGATGTCAGGGAACCGTGTAAGAAGGGTAGGGTTCACTATCTGGTCCATCATGGGGTAAAGAAAGACAGCGTCACCACACCAATACGGGTGGTGTATGACTGTTCTGCCCACCAAGGACAACAACCCAGTCTAAATGACTGCCTGTTGACAGGTCCGTCCATGGTGTCGGATCTGTCCCAACATCTATTGCGGTTTAGGCTGGGGAAGTATGCCTATACCAGTGACATCGAGAAGGCATTCTTGATGGTCAAGCTAAAGGAGGAAGATAGAGATGTTACACGCTTTCTTTGGTTCGGCGACATTAGCGACTCTGAAAGTCCCATCATAATATACCGTTTTCGGGTTGTACTCTTTGGGGCCACTTGCTCGCAGTTTTTGTTAAATACCACAATCAGAAAACATCTAGCTGACACTCATGAGGACACAAGTAAACTATCTCGCGGATTATACATTGACAATTTGCAGGGTACTAGCGATAGTCAAGATGATTTGTTGTATGCATACTGGCAAGCACGCAGATTGTTTGCGGATGCACATCTATTTCTCCGCGAGTGGGTTACTAATAGTGAAGATCTTCAGAGTTTAATACAGGTGGATGGTACGGCATCTCTTAACCAGGAAAAGTCCAGAAATTTGGGGATGATCTGGCAACCTAAACATGACATACTAACTTTTCAAACAAGGTCTTTTGCTCAGCAGACAGGAGCGCACACAAAAAGAAGTCTGTTGAGCAAAGTTGCGCAATTTTTTGATCCTTTGGGTCTAGCATTACCTGTTACCATAAGAGCTAGGATTCTAATGCAGGAAGTTTGGAGACGTAAAATAGGATGGGATGACAGTTTGCCCGAGGACCTGAATGACCAAGGGACATTGTTGTTGAATGAATATGCCATCCTATGTACTAAACCTATACCTCGTAAAGTGGCGGCGTTCGGTGACGTTACGTTACACACGTTTTGCGATGCTAGCGCCACGGCATACGGGGTAGCCATATATGTTGTTACTTCATTTGGGGCACATTTAGTTACAGCCCGGGCCAAAGTAGCCCCGGTTAAAAAGGTAACTATCCCTAAAATGGAATTGACTGCCATGCTGCTATTAGCACGTGTGGTGCAACATGTACCAACCAACCAACCAACCAACCAACCAACCAACCAACCAACCAACCAACCAACCAACCAAACCAAAACCCAACCCAACCCCAACAAAACCACAACCCACCAAAAAACCCAACCCAAAAACCCAACCCAAACCCACCCAACCAACCAACCCAACCCAACCAACCCCACCCAACCAACCCAACCCAACCCAAAACCAAACCCAAACCAACCCAACCAAAACCCAACCCAACCCAACCCAACCCAACCCAACCCACCAACCTAACCAACCAACCAACCAACCTTATTTTATATTTTTGTTTTGTTCTCTACCGATGATTACCTCCCTGTAGTAGGCTTTACCTGACCCTACCTGTACGGAACCGTAGACCATTTCGCCTTAACCTTTTTCAAACTCCTCATTTGAGCTTTTCCGACGTTTTGACATTCCATTCTAATTGGCTTTACCTGACCTACAGTCCGTTGCCCCATTAACCCTTTTCCAATTCCCTCATTTAATCTCTCCCAAGGATTTAACTCCCATTATTAGCCTCACCTGACCCTACCAGAACAGTTTTTGTATGTATGTATGTTTGTTTGCATACGTGAGCGTTTATGTATACGGGCATGTGCACACTTACTGCATGTTCTTATGTTCTATATATGTATGTATATATATGCGTATTTATGTGTGTAAGTATGCGTATATATGTATGTTCTGTATATATATGAGTAAAATAAATGTGTACTGTATATGCATTGTAAATCACTTACTCTCATGGTTAATTTATGATAATTTGTATTTTGCACTAGCATAATTATTGTATTAATTTCTTGTTTTTAATGTAAAGTATATTATACTCACCCATTGTAAACTGAGCTTACCATTTTCATATCTGTACATCTCATGTTCATCCACTAATTGTAAAATTGTATTATCAGCTAATGAGCAGCCATTCTTTAATGAACCGTTTATTATTATTATTATTATTATTATTATTATTAAAGGGAAACACACATTAAATATATACCGTACCTTTAACTATATCTATGAGAAACGTGAAAGATCCGAGTATGCCACAACCTGTTCACTACTGGTAATGATCTTTATGTGAACCCAGTATACCACAACCTGTTCACTACTGGTAATGATCTTTATGTGAACCCAGTATATCACAACCTGTTCACTACTGGTAATAATCTTTATTGAAACCCAGTATACCACAACCTGTTCACTACTGGTAATGATCTTTATGTGAACCCAGTATATCACAACCTGTTCACTACTGGTAATAATCTTGATGTGAACCCAGTATACCACAACCTGTTCACTACTGGTAATAATCTTTATGTGAACTCAGTATACCACAACCTGTTCACTACTGGTAACGATCTTTATGTGAACCCAGTATATCACAACCTGTTCACTACTGGTAATAATCTTTATGTGAACCCAGTATACCACAACCTGTTCACTACTGGTAATGATCTTTATGTGAACCCAGTATACCACAACCTGTTCACTACTGGTAACGATCTTTATGTGAACCCAGTATACCACAACCTGTTCACTACTGGTAATAATCTTTATGTGAACCCAGTATACCACAACCTGTTCACTACTGGTAATGATCTTTATGTGAACCCAGTATATCACAACCTGTTCACTACTGGTAATGATCTTTATGTGAACCCAGTATACCACAACCTGTTCACTACTGGTAACGATCTTTATGAGAAGCTGACCTCAAAATCGAACTCCTATTGTCTGTATTAGATTAAGCACAATGCGGTCTTTATTAATCTGTCGTCCCCATAGTCAGGTTATGCATTAAGGCACGTATAAGGAAACAACAATGTACACGGTTTAGTTGTATTGTTTCCCATTCTAAAGCTCACTAGTTTCAGGGTTCATACCTGGCAGGAAGACTGGGAGGATTACTTATTTTACTGGCTGTAGATGCTGAATTAAGCTTGGGTATGAATGTTGTAGACTAAAGCTTTTATCTTGATATTTATAAGATGATGCAGCTTCAGTATATTTTATTTCAACTCCTAAATATACGTTCAATTCAAGTTTAATGTGTCTGCAGCTGAGTATTCTCGAGACCCGGGAGCTTTTATGAATAACATCTCGCTGTCCTTACCAAGTTGAGAATACTTTTAGGCATTATCCTGACTTGCAAGCTGTTCTGGCTTTGGAAAAACTCTGAAAATAATGCCTTAGTTTTTTTAAATGTAGTTGCATCTCAAAAGAACTGTATTTTTTCAAATATATCCAAAACAAAACATATATATATTTTTTGTCTGAATTCACATGTGAAACAATCCAACTCCATATTATAGACAATACATATTTATATTAAGAACAAAGTAAATAGCTAGTAAATAGTAAAAAGCAAAATAATTAGCAAATGACAGGAATGCATGGAGGAAGTTTGTTAGAGAGAATACATGAAGGTTTCTGGACCCTTTTAAATAACAAACCTGGAAGGTCTTTATCCCAGATGTTGATGTGAAGAGACCTCGTCTGGAAGTATAACGTCTGAGGTGAAGCCATTGATTTCGGGGGCTGATGAGTGATTGGTGCTTCTGAATGCTTGTGTGCTTGTTTTTTTTTGTTCGAAGTGTTTTATGTGTTCTTCTCCTGCCACCCATATTTCCTTTCGTGTGTCTCTTGCTGATCCTCCATACCCCTTGTGGGAGTAAGGGCTGGCTACTGACTGAAATAGCTATTACGCAAAAATAATGAAATACCATGACCAACGGCTCCCAATTATGCCTGAAAAAGGTTAGAGCATTTTTTGTCCAACGTTTTATATTTCGTGTTTGTTCTTGAACGAAAAATCGCCATCAGTTTTTTTAAAAGAATGTCATTAAAATTCGACCCACCGCTGATTAATAATTGAATAATGCGGTATTCCCTTAAGAACATAAGAAAATGGGAGTCTGCAGAAAGCCGATTGGCCTAAGCAAGGCAGATCCCTGTCCCACACAACCCCAATTACAAAGCCCAATTATAGGCTCAACACTCTAATACCTTTGTACCCTTGTGCGCCTAATTATTGCAACACCAAGTGGGCGTCACGTGGGTAGGGCTATCAGCAGCGTCTGTGTGTACGTACGTCCCTGTGTGCGGGTGTGTCATGTGTTGAATGTGTGATCGCTGGGGTGCCAGAACATGATTGATAAACCATCAATCCTGCACCATAGGTATAAAGCTAGGACACAAATTATCTATCTATCTCTTAAGTTATGCCATACTCCTACAATCTGTATAATGTCAAATCTCCTCTAAATGTCTGTCCTCCAAATTACCTAGATAGGGAAGTGGATCTATATGCTGGTAATGTTGGTACTTTGTTGGGGACCTTGGAAAAGACAGGTTGAAGCTGCGATTATCAATTATGTAGAGCAGGTTGACTATGTTGTCACACAATGCTTTATGGACAATTATCAATTATGTAGACCAGGTCGACTATGTTGTCACACAATGATCTATGGACAATTATCAATTATGTAGACCAGGTCGACTATGTTGTCACACAATGATCTATGGACAATTATCAATTATGTAGACCAGGTCGACTATGTTGTCACACAATGATCTATGGACAATTATCAATTATGTAGACCAGGTCGACTACGTTGTCACACAATGATCTATGGACAATGTGTTGGCTACCCCAACTAATCACAAGTATGAACGAATAATGTCACCACTACCTCACATCACCACAAGTATGCTTTACAACAACCTCACCAACACCACAATATCACCATAACTTCACCACACCCTCACCTTGCTGGGATGGTAATGTATCCTAATGTGGCTTTGATGGTACCTGGTGAGATATGAACACCATACACACTTCCCACACAAATAGTATGCGTAAATAAGTTTTTGAATGTGTAAAATCGGGTGCGTGTATATGACTTAATATGTGTTAGAGATCATATATAAGTGTTGTATAAGTGTTGTATATAAGTATAAGTATAAGTGTTGTATAAGTATAAGTGTTGTATAAGTATAAGTGCATAGTGTTGAATTTGAACTATAGATCTTGCATTACCATTTTAGCATGTGTTAGCTCATGTAGGGAATGTGTGTAAGTTAATATATTTTACATGTGCGTATATATATACTTTAGTGTCTTTAATGTATTTATGTGTGTAAGTATCTATTTGTGACTGTCAATATATTGATTGTTGTATTGCATATTTAGATTCTTAATATTAGTTCTGTGTTCACTAAAACACACATGTAGACACACAGGTATGCCCATACACACATTTTATTCCTGGTTCATACACAAGTGGATAGTTATAAAAGGTCTTTATAATAGATGTGGAGGAGGGGCGAGGGTCCCGGAGCTTTATGTAACACAGGGAACCAGATCTGGGAGATAATGACCACGAAAAAGGGAGATTAAAAGCTTCAATGTGGGGAGGACAGAGGGTCCAGGTATATATATATATATATATATATATATATATATATATATATATATATATATATACATATATATATATATCTATCTATCTATCTATCTATCTATTGCCTGACGCCGTGATCCCCGAAGGGGTGGCCACGAACGAACCGCCCCCATGCACCTCTGTCCCCAGTCAGTCGACGCCCCTCCCCCCAACCAGCACCGCCTTCATTCATGTAGTTCCTCACTCCATCCTTCCACCTCATATTCGGTCTACCTCTCCCCCTCAGTCCCTCCACCTCGCTCTCGTACACCCTCTTAGTCATTCTCTCGCTTTCCATACGTTCCATATGGCCGAAACATCTCAAGTTGTTCCTTTTCACACTTTCCAGCACATCTACCTCCACACCACACCTCCTTCTTACTTCCTCATTAGTCTGTCTATCCCTCCATGTAACTCCGCACGCACTCCTTAGGTAATTCATTTCCACTGCTCTCACTCTTGGTCTGAGTCTCTCAACCAACGTCCATGCTTCGCTTCCGTAAGTCAGTGTCGGGATTACCACACTGTCATGCAAGGACTTCTTCACTTCCATACTGACCACCCTATTTCTTGTTACTGCTTTTAGCATTCCTACAACCCTCTTCCCCTGTTGTACCCTCTCCCGCACCTCTTCATCCATAGTCCCATCTTTACTCAACACACTGCCCAGATACTTAAAAGAGTTGACGATCTCCATAGCCTGACCGTTCAGCT
This sequence comes from Paralithodes platypus, assembly GCA_032716605.1. NCBI lineage: Eukaryota > Metazoa > Arthropoda > Malacostraca > Decapoda > Lithodidae > Paralithodes > Paralithodes platypus. Next base: position 7,480,089 of record CM064573.1, read on the forward strand.
TCACCTCACACTCTGTGACTTCACCCCTTTCGAAGACCATAACCTTGCTCTTCCCCGTATTTACCTTCAAATTCCGTTTTTCGCACACTGTTCCAAACTCATTTACCAGACCCTGCAACTCCCATTCATTATCACTCATCAGAACTGTATCATCCGCAAACAGCAGTATAGGTAGCTTCCACTCAATTCCCTCCCTTTTCAGCGATACACCAACATCCACTGCTCTTGATAGTATTTCTTTCATAACTCCATCCATATATACAGTAAACAACCACGGGGACATCACACACCCCTGTTTCAAACCAACATTCAGGTCAAAGAACTCGCTCTGCTCACTCTCCACACGTACTGCCGCCTTTGCACCCTCATACATGCTCTTCACTGCTTTCAGCAACTTGCCCTCTACTCCGTATATTCTAAGTACTTTCCACAAACCTTCTCTATCCACTCTGTCATAGGCCTTCTCCAAGTCCATAAGGCAAACATACACCTTTGTTTTCTTCTCAAGAAACTTCTCCACAACACAATCAAGGGAAAAACTCTGATCTACACATCCTCTTCCCTTCCTAAAACCTCCCTGCTCGTCGCCTATCCATTTCTCCGTTCTCACTCTCACTCTCTCAATCACTACCCTACTGTATACCTTCCCTACTACGCTTAGAAGACATATTCCTCGGTGGTTACCACACACTCCTCTTTCCCCTTTGCCCTTATATAGGGGGACTATTATGCCAGTCTTCCAGTCATCGGGTGCACTCCCCTTCTCCCATGCTAGTTTGCACATTTTCCATACCCATTCTATCACTATCTCACCACCATACCTCAACATTTCCCCACACACTCCATCTGTTCCTGGTGCTTTCCCCAACTTCACTCTTTTCATGGCTTCCCACACTTCTGACCTCCTGATCCCCACCTCCTCCTCCACTACTTCTCTTCTTCTCCCTCCCATACCATATCCAGCTATGTTTGCTGGCTCTTCATTCCTTTCATTTAGCAACTCACTGAAGTACTCCCTCCATCTTTCGACTCTCTCTTGCTTCTCGGCTAGCATTCTCCCATTCTTATCTTTCACACCCTTACTGTTTCCCTTGCTACCTTCCCTAACTTTCTTGACTTCTTTCCAGAACAGTTTCTTACTCTCCCTCCATTTTACACTCAGATTCCTTCCAAATTCCTCATCTACTCTTCTCTTACTTTCCTTCACTACTCTCTTCACCACCCTCTTACTCTCCACGTACCTCGCTCGTTTCTGTCTCTCGGAATCTTCATTCCCTCTACTACCCAACCACTCTCTATATGCTTTCTTCTTTTCTTCCACAGCTATTCTTACCTCTTCTGTCCACCATGCTGTACCTTTCACTTCCCTCCCTCTTCTCCTCACTCCACACACCTCCTCACATGCTGCACAGATCTCATCCTTAAACACCTTGCTCATCTCCTCCACTTCCTCCATTACTTCCAGGTCGAACCCACCTAGTCGTCTTTCCACTGCTCTCCTGTACTCCTCCCTGACTTCCTCCTCCTGCAACCTCTCCACCCTCCTCACCATTCCACCCTCCTCTCGCCTCCCTCCCGCCTCCCTCCCGCTCTCCTCACCCACTTCTTTTGTATCCTAACCTTGGCTACCACTACATAATGATCAGACAGACCCCCTCCAATACCCCTATACACCCTAGCATCCATCACAGATTTCTTCATTCGTTCATCCACACATACATAATCAATCAATGACTTTCGTTCCACCACTGTCTTATCCTTCATCGTCAACATCCGTTTCCACGTGTACCTGTGGATCATTCTGTGTCGGAAGAAGGTGTTGGCTATCCACAGCCTCCTCCCCACACATACGTCCACAAGTGCACTACCATTCCCATTCATCTCTGATGGTACCCCCCACCCTCCCACCACTCCCTCAACTTTCCTATCACCCACCTTACCATTCATATCCCCAATCAGAAATATTCTTTCGTTCTTGTCAAACTTCTCCAGGCACGCCTCCACATTCATCCAGAACTCCTCTTTCTTTCTTTCAAGTATATCCTCTGTCGGGGCATACACGCATACAATCACCCACGTTTGTATTCCTACTTTCATTCTCACCCACACAATCCTTGAACCCACAGACCCATACTCTCTTACACCTTCCTTCCATTTGCTACTTACAAACAAACATGCACCTTCTCTCGCTGTTCCTTCACTCACTCCAGCACACACACCCATTCCACACTCCCACTCTCTCACATCTGAACCTTTCCATTTGGTCCTCTGTCATTCCACATACATCCAGCCTGGCATTCACTAACACTTCCAGAACCTCTCTCTCTTTTGTGCCATCATTCATGCCACTAACATTCCACGTAGCCATTCTCAGAATGTCCGAAGGCATGTCCTTAGTCGGTCGTGGTTCGTCAACGTTGGTTCCGTCCGCATCCGAGGCTGTTCGTTCGTTTTTCTTTGCTTAGATATTTTTTCCGGGTGGGGGTCGCAAGCCCACCGACCCAACCTCTTTAGTCGCCTCTTACGACACACGCAGAAGGCACGTGGGGCATATTCTATTCCCTAACCCCCAGGGGATATATATATATATACTGTATATATATATATATATTATATATATATATATATATATATATCTGTATATTACATATATCTGTATATTACTGTATATTATATATATCTGTATATATGAATTCATCACCAACATTCAAATTCTCTATCAATTCTTCTTTTGTTGCAAGTACAATATCAAGAACGTTATTACCACGGCTCGGCGTTCGAACAAATTGATAAAGCGAACTCTCTTGCAAGTTCGTATACAAGTCATGTCCGGAGTGTGAAGTAAGAGTATCGCCCCACTTGGTCACAGGTAAATTAAAGTCGCCAAAAATTACGGTATCTTGTGAGTTACTTACATCTGCAATTTGTTCGTAAATTTCTCGGTCAGTTTGCACTGATTGAGCTGGAGGTCTGTATATTAACGCAAGTATTATTTTTGTACCTTTATTATTCTTTATTAGCACAAAAGATGTGTCGACGTTCACAATTTGAGGTTTTGACACGAGGGTCGGGTTAAGACTTTCTTTGATATAAAATAAAACGCCACCTCCATTTTTATTTATTCGGCTGTTCTCAAACATTACATAACCGGGAAGTGAATACTCTGCTAAAAAGTCTATCTTCTGTATTGAGCCAAGATTCTGTTATGCCAATCACATCATAATTTTCTGTAAACACTAGTTCCTCTAAATCTGAAAATTTATTGCGTATGCTACGAGCGTTTGCATAGAAAACCTTTAAAGTTGCGGTTTTAGAACTCGCAGAACGTTCTTTCATCGAATTTTTGGTTCTGGTCGGATCTACATTTACATTCATGGCTGTCCTCGGTCGTTATCCCTGACGGTTGTGAATTTGGGTCGTGTTGGTGGAGCTTTATCCAAATTCGCGGTTCTTGACGGATTAGTATTTAATTCCTTTGTAGGTTGCCGTCCTCGCTGTCTTCGGTCCTCCTTCCTGGTTGTCCTGTGCTGAGTCGATTTCTTCTCCGAAAATCCTTCACCGCATCGTTGAGAAGACGCCCAAAACGTGCTGCTCCCACCTGGTTCAGATGAACTCCATCGTCCAAAAACAAATAGTCATCGTAGTAGAAATTGTCCCAGGTGTCGACGAATCCCACGTTCTCCTTCCTGCAGAGGTTTGCTAGACAACGATTTATGCTGGTGGCTATGTTGTAAAATCGGCTCTCTACACCGAGCCGGGGGACGATTCCTGAGACGATGATCCTTGATGACTTCTCCTTAAACGACTTGATCAGCTGCTGGTACTTTAAAAGCAAATCTTCCGACCGGGTTCGCTGTACATCGTTGGATCCAACGTGGATGACGTACATTGTATTAGCTGGGGCCAGCTTTGATACTTCGTCAACTGCTGCAACTACGTCATCCACACCACCACCAGGGATACAAAAACGCTTCCTGGTCTTAGGTGCCCTGGCGAGAGAGAGAGAGAGAGAGAGAGAGAGAGAGAGAGAGAGAGAGAGAGAGAGAGAGAGAGAGAGAGAGAGAGAGAGAGAGAGAGAGAGAGAGAGAGAGAGAGAGAGAGAGAGAGATAGAGAGAGAGACGAGAGAGATAGAGAGAGAGAGAAGAGAGAGAGAGAGATACAAGAGAGAGAGAGAAGAGAGAGGGAGAGAGAGAGAGAGATAAGAGAGAGGAGGAGATAGAGGGAGGGAGTCAGGATACAGTAAAGGAATAGATAATTAAGTGAGATAAGATAACAGGGATAAAGAACAACAACAGGACACACAATATAGAATGAGACTGTTATGGCTTCATGAGATCATTAATTTGAAAAAATTTAGTAAGCCAGAAAGGAAAATTAAAATAGAATAATGAGCCATCTATCCGGCTGGCTCAGTTGATGGCATCTCTGCTTACCATCCCAGCAGTCTCTCGTTCAATCCTTGTTCAGGTCGGAAAGTTTTTATGGGATATAGCCGGCGGTTAGGTGTCTTCCCCTGAGCAAGGGAGATGGTTAATGGTTGATTAAGGAAGGTAAAGTCTTAGAGGTTGGCTTGAATGAATCTGGTTTAAAGGTCACAATCAATAAAGATATTATCTGTGTACACTCCACGCTGATTGTGTGTGTAAATGTGAGTGATTTGCTGTGTTGTATGTATAGGTTATCACTATTCGAATGATTAGTATCATATACAATTATTTATGAATAACTATACAATTAAAGATTGTGAAATACCAATAAGTAGAGGAAGTATTTTGATAAATTAAATATATTTTATGAAATGTATCTTCTCTTTCTTTCGTTCTGTATCACTATTTTTTCCTCTCACCTGACGTTTTATACTGTTGTATTCTCTTGAATATAATGCCTATATTTACTGTACAAACAGTCAAGGCACACTAAAACTGACAAGCACACACGGTTGCTCACAACTGCACGGATGGGAAGACTATACACACACAGGCGCTCTCTCTCTCTCTCTCTCTCTCTCTCTCTCTCATTATTCTGCATTGGTTTTATTGTGTTGTGGTCAACGGTGCAATGAGTCTGTCTCTAACTATCTAACAGTCTATCTATCTGTCAATCAATATCTTTCCCTCTCTCCTTATAACTGTTCAGTGTCACCCCTCTCATCCGGGTTGTCAATATATAATGTTCCCTCCCCACTTGTTCATTGACCCTCTCTCCTCTTCCTGAGAGTCGTCTATGAGGAGAGTTACGCCATCTAAGTTGTTATATCCCCCATGTTATACAGTATACCTTGCACTGTGTTCTAACTGGCTGCAAGTCTCGTACTTACAGCCAACTTGATTCATACATTATTGTTTCAAGCCAACAAACATACAAAAATACGATAGTTGTTTATCTTAAAGAATGATAACTACCAGGATATATAGTTTTTAAAACTATCCACATAATTATATTGTATTAAGGTTAACCTGCAACCCCATACGGCAGCGGAACCTTTTGAGTGTCCAGCTCTAAAAGAACTAGTCTGCGAATATTTAATGATTGGGGTAACATGAACAAAAGTGTCTATATATTATAATAATGCAAACATGAATTATATGTGTAAGTGTGTGTGTGTGTGTGTGTGTGTGTGTGTGTGTGTGTGTGTGTGTGTGTGTGTGTGTGTGTGTGTGTGTGTGTGTGTGTGTGTGTGTGTGTGTGTGTGTGTGTGTGTGTGTGTGTGTGTGTGTGTGTGTGTGTGTGTGTGTGTGTGTGTTAATGCGTGCATGAGTGAATACCTTCAGTGCTCTTTGTGTGGTTTTGTATGATGGGGTGTGTCAGAGAGAGAGAGAGAGAGAGTGAGTGAGTGAGTGGGTGGAGAGGAGAGGAGAGGGAGGGGGAGAGGCTTATCAAGGTACTGAAGGGTGTGTGAGAGAAAGTTAATTGAATTGCTGTGTTTTGACCGTTTAAGTAGGTGTATATATATTGGTGTGTGTCAGCCTGTATGTTTGTGTGTGTGTACGTGTAGATCTAGATATGAATCTTCCACCTAGTACCGGTACTAACCATCTATCACTAACTAATGTTTCTTGGAGACAGATAAACACAGTATTAACACTTTGATTATACCATGATGTATTCCTATGTTTTATTTAGACAATGTTCTTAGACAATGTTAGTAATTTACAAAGGGTCTGTAAGGATAAGCGGTATATAGTTTACCCCTTGGACAGTTCTTTCTAAGCTGAATTGTATTATCTACTTTGTACCTCTCTATTTATCTATTTCCAGACACCTTCATCCCCGAGGGGGTAAACACTAATGAATCGCCTCCATACTTCTCTGTCATCCGTAAGCCGGCGCCCCTCCTCCCACCCCACACCACCTTAACTCTTATACCTCTACACACCATCCGTCCATCTCATTCTCAGCCTACCTCTCCCTCTCTGTCCTACCAACTCACTCTTATACACTATTTATATCAGTATCCCACTCTCCATATGCTCCACATGACCGAACCACCTTAAGGTGTACGACATCTATATCCACACCACATCGCTCTCGTACTTCTTCATTTGTTTGTCTGCTTCTCCCTACGACCCATACACATTTCTCAAATAATTAGTTTCGACCCCTCTCACTCTTGATTTGTGTCTCCAACAACGTCCATGCTTCATTATGCCGTATGCCATTGTTGGGATCACCACACTATCAGACAGTGCTTCAGAGTGCCTAAATCCTCCTTCACTGCTGTACACTGGCACCAACAACGTCCATGCTTCATTACACTGTATGCCATTGTTGGGATCACCACACTATTATACAGTGCTTCAGAGTGCCAACAATCCTCTTTCACTGCTGTACACTGGCACCAACAACGTCCATGGTTCATTATGCCGTATGCCATTGTTGGGATCACCACACTATTATACAGTACTTCAGAGTGCTTTACAATCCTCTTTCACTGCTGTACACTGGCACCAACAACGTCCATGTTTCATTACACTGTATGTCATTGTTGGGATCACCACACTATTATACAGTGCTTCAGAGTGCCTACAATCCTCCTTCACTGCTGTACACTGGCACCAACAATGTCCATGCTTCATTACACTGTATGCCATTGTTGGGATCACCACACTATTATACAGTACTTCAGAGTGCCAACAATCCTCCTTCACTGCTGTACACTGGCACCAACAATGTCCATGCTTCATTACACTGTATGCCATTGTTGGGATCACCACACTATTATACAGTGCTTCAGGGTGCCTACAATCCTCCTTCACTGCTGTACACTGGCACCAACAACGTCCATGCTTCATTACACTGTATGCCATTGTTGGGATCACCACCCTATAATGCAGTGCTTCAGAGTGCCAACAATCCTCCTTCACTGCTGTACACTGGCACCAACAACGTCCATGCTTCATTACACTGTATGCCATTGTTGGGATCACCACTCTATTATACAGTGCTTCAGAGTGCTTACAATCCTCCTTCACTGCTGTACACTGGCACCAAGAACGTCCATGCTTCATTACACTGTATGCCATTGTTGGGATCACCACACTATTATACAGTGCTTCAGAGTGCTTACAATCCTCCTTCACTGCTGTACACTGGCACCAACAACGTCCATGCTTCATTACACTGTATGCCATTGTTGGGATCACCACACTATTATACAGTGCTTCAGGGTGCTTACAATCCTCCTTCCCCGATGTACACTGTCTTGCTCTTCTCCCTCCAAATTCCCATCTTTACTCATCACATTGTCCAAGTACTTAAATGACCTGATATTTATTTAATAGCTGCCCATTTCACAATACAACGCTTTGTACATGACTCCATTGGCATGCAGGTTAGTGTTGGTGTTTTTTGTTTGTTTTCCAGTTCATTTACACCATTGTGTAAAACATGTACCGGTACCTTACTGTATGGCAGTGTCTTCCACTACTTGAATAGTATTCTCCCATTGTGCTTTGCTTTAATACCTTCCTAATTAATTGAAATAGTCAGATACACTAAAATCTAAAAAGTTCACCGACTACAGATATGAAAAAGGGTGGCTATTGTATATCTATAATTGGGTAATAGCAAAGTATCAATACATTTCATACAAAACTTCTCAGAAACCCTATTACTATATATGTGGTACATAATGAAACCCTCCTTCCCCATAACAAACAGGATGATAGGTGATTTATCACCGACTTCCACAATCTCTCTACCAAAGACAGGCTCGTCCATTTATCTTTGTTAACTTGGACAGATAAATGGCGTTCCCAAACAGATATTCAAATCCAGGAACATTCAAATAATCGACTCCCTCTTTTCTCAATTCTTTCTCAGACTGACTGATAGTTATCTCCAGGAAGGACATAATGTTTTTTCTGAACTATCACATTGTCCATAAAGTGCTCCTCCTCAAATGGTGCTTCTATTCATTATGTCAACTGTTAAAAGTTAATTTAACAGATGCTAACATAATTATAAGATAGAGAAGATTATAGAATTATATGGACAGCAGGAATTTAAGGAATACCACATATCAGATACTTTACAGCAAGAACTGTGTCATTATCTTGAGTGCTTTTCGGAACAAGTCTTTCTTCCATCAACTATAAATGGATATTGTTTGTACAACTTATATTTTCGATAGATAAAACAAACAAAAATGTATTACAAAAAACAAACATATATACATGTTAAACATAATAGTTATCATGATTATATTGTTTTGGAGGTAGCTATTAGCTGCACTATATTATTTGATAATCGCTGTCTGACTGAATAGGTTAATGTAATAACACTCTATGCAAAAATAATGAAACTATTTTATTCATATATAATAGTACCCAGGTCAGTAATACAATGATTCGGAATTATTATGTTCTCTCCACCAACCAACTTTACTCCTAAACTCGATTAATGAAATTAACAAACACTATGACCACGAAGACTTAGCGGAAATGTTCGCACCACCGATTTTCATCGATAAGTCAGAATACCAGAACAAACAGACAGTAGAGTAAGCTATATGTTGAATATATATAAGATGATATAAAAGGCAGATATAAAGAGAGTGTTATGCCATTTGTTCCAGTGTATGTATTATGATAACGAGGCTAGATATTTTGGAAGAAAAGTGGCAAATAATTATGTAATAAGTATAAAGAATATAGGAACAGTTAAATAAAAAGACCCTTGGTAATATTATTAATGCATCACTATTGATAAAGACAGGAATTCATATTGCAGTTTGTTATCAACCCTGTGAATACTTTTTGTCGTTGGCTGTCTGTTGGGTAGTTTATGCAGTTGAATTGGGTCTAGGAAGGGTAACACACTCAGTTAAACATCAAAAGTTACTTCTAAGCGAATAAAATCGTATGCCAAGATATTATACATTATTTTAGAGTTCCCCCTTAATTATACATGACTTTCTCCGAGCTCTACATATTTCACTAACGACTGTTTCTGAAGTTATAGTGTCGTGTGTCCCTATGCCTTCACAATACATGTATTACACTGGTATTCAGACTCGAACATTAGTTAAACTATTCATGTAGCATAATGTTATGCTAAACATGTAATATTTTATGCAGAGTTGTCTACTATTTACAACTAAGGTTAAGAATGACATATATGCAAAATATGAGACCTATATTATTATCATGTTCTGTTATATATATAAATATGAGACCTATATTATTATCATGTTCTGTTATATATCAGTGTGATGATATTTATTGGTTAACTTTATCACAGTACGAGGACGGAGGACGCCTTATTCCTTTATCCTGACCATGATTATTGTGGTGTTGACAGTTGGTGCTAACAATACTACGGTGATGGTGGTGGTGGTGGTGATGTTGGTAGTTGTAATACTGCTAAGATGGTGGTGGTGTGGGTGGTGTAATGTATGGTGATGGTGGTGCTAGTGGTGTGATGTTAGTAGTGATAATAGTGTTAAGATGGTGGTGGTGTGGGTGGTGTAATGTATGGTGATGGTGGTGGTGATAGTGGTGTGACGTTGTTGGTAGTGTTCAAAATGTGGTGGTGATAGTGGAGTCATGTAGTCTAGGGAGGAAGAGCACCGTTCTTCACTTTGCCTTTAGACGTTATCAATGTAGGTGAAGCCTGAGAGAGACAGAGAGAGAGAGATTATACAGACATGACGGAAATGGGTTTAATTATAACTACAGTAATTCATCATGTCAATATATGTTATGTTGTCAAGTAGCCTACTTACGCCACTGGGATTATTTCTTTCCGTAGACAGATGAAGTTAAAATAATACTGAATTGAATTCGAGGAAGGAAAACTTAAAGGTGTTGATAATTGATGTAATAGTAACGAAGGAAGAGCAGGGTTGGTGAAATTACAAAGGAACAATAGATACTTGTAAATACTTGTAGACTCTCTCTCTCTCTCTCTCTCTCTCTCTCTCTCTCTCTCTCTCTCTCTCTCTCTCTCTCTCTCTCTCTCTCTCTCTCTCTCTCTCTCTCTCTCTCTCTCTCTCTCTCTTATAATCTTGTTTGGGTCTTATAGGAAATCTATAGTTCTTTGCCAGCACGTTTCCCACCCAGTTAAGACTGAGCGACATTGCACCATTCAAGACATTCACATTTGTTTTTTTCAGGAGCATCTTCCTATCTAAATGTATTCCTTATTATTTTAAACGCTTAATGAACATGTTTTAATAATATTAGAATATCTTATGATTTATATACACACACACAATACATATATTTGCCTAATGTATGCAAAGAGAGAGAGAGAGTGAAGGAGTGTGTGTGTGGAGTGTGTGTGTGTTAACCTTGAGGGTGGTTGTTTGGTGTTTGACTACATTTATAAATAGGTGTGTGTGTGTGTGTGTGTGTGTGTGTGTATGTGTATGTGTGTGTGTGTGTGTGTGTGTGCACCGCTAGTGCATGTCCGTCATGTTACATAGTAATAATTACTATGTAACATGACGGACATAGGATGTCATTAGGTTAGTACATAAACGTGGAAGGTAATTATTACCTTCCACGTTTATGTACTAACCTAATGACATGACCTCATTAATTGTGTGTGAGAGAGAGAGAATGCAATATCCAGTGTGGTGCTATTGTGTAAGAGAGTGAACCGAGACGAACTTAAGGCCGAGTGGGGGGGGGGGGGGAGTTAACAGAAACAGATAGAGTAAGACTGGGGTGGATACACGTGATGGTAACATGCAACTGTAGTGACGTCATCGGTTATTGGAATAATCGTGAGGAACATAAACCACCTGGAAGGAATAGTAATTGGACAACATCAGATATGCAGATGACACCGTGTTGATTGCAGATTCAGAAAAAAAAACTCGAGCAACTAGTAGAGGCATTGACACAGGAGAGCGAACCTAAAGGTTAAATATCAACAGCAAGAAAACAGAAGTCCTAGTTATTTAAACAAAAAAATACTAATTAACTCCTAAGGTGACTGTAACGGTGAAAGGAAGAGTGCTACCGCAGGTGGAGAAGTACAATTACCTAGGAAGCAAGTGAAAATATTCAGTGAGTCGGTAGAGAAAGAGAGAGTGTGAGAGAGAGAGTCAGTGTGTGTGTGTGTGTGTGTGTGTAGACATGCAGTCTAGATGTGTACATGTGTAGACATGCAGGGAAGGAGTCTTGGAGCCAAACTGATGACAGTGCAAGTGAGAATATTCAGTGAGGCGATCACGAGAGAGAGAGAGAGAGTGTGTGTGGGTGTGTGTTGGGGGGGGGGGGATACAAGACGGAAACACAATTGTTTAAGTAGAACACGAACATTGATAGAAATACTATTCTTAAAGTTACACAGAACATATCAAATAATAGATGAAAGTAAAACTTGGGTATAATAGATGATTTCACAAAATTATGGAATGTTGTGTTGGAGTTAAGTTGGTTGATAAGAGATACAGGTCCCTGCTGTGATCGATCATAAGTTTACATTTGCTCAACGACGCCATCCAAGATCAACTGGTATAAACAGTAATGATTATAAATATGAATAGAGCCTGACAATTGTTTTGTATTGTCCGCTATGACTCATATCTTGCCATCAACCACACGAATGTCGGACGGGTGGCTTCTGTGAAGGCGCCTATTTGTGGAGTGAAAGTAATTCAGTACAATGTGAAGAAGTCAAACCGTTAACATGTTATATATTTATGGGAACATTATAAAACGTGTATACTGTATATTGGGAAGTAGCCTCGACCACAATACATAGAATATACAGTATTTTACTTGTGATAGACGTATATTAAATGATCTGGTATTAACTTATTCAATTCCTTAAACGTAACCCAATATTCCCCTACCATTGCTTCTGATGTCTGGATAATTAAAGATTGACACAAAGAACAATCAACCTCTATAAAGTAGTTATTCAATACCACTTCAAATAACCAGTACCGTATTTTGCTATTAACTTGAGTTACAGTTCAATAATCCAGTTGTGACCAGCCATATCAATTTTGGCCAACACATTTTGATCACAGTACACTATACATATTACCAGAACAAAGAGATCAAATAAACAGAAAATTATAGTAAACTTACCTACATCATCTACCTGCCAAGAAGAGTAAGAATTCTTGGATTGTGTGTATTTATATAACAATATTGTACATGGCCTACAATAAATAACATGAATTAAACAAGATATAATGATAAATAAACATAGTAAACGCCAGTATTGCATGTCGTGTTATCTCGCTCAACATTATATTTCACATTTTCTGGAAGCCCTCCCAGTGTGTTTGAGATTTGTGAATTTGTCCCGTCCTGGTGAGATCAGTGTAGCTTACCGTGGCTCTCTGATACACTGTTATCACCAAACATTGTTGGCCTGCCTGAGATCATATATATATACAGTGTGTGTGTGTGTGTGTGTGTGTGTGCAAAGGAGTACAAAGGAAATCAAGCAACAACAGGTCTAGTGACCCTTCAAGGCTGCTTGTCCTCCAAACCACTGAGGATCAAGTGTCCAAACAGTGGTTTAGAGTGGGTAAGGGAACATTGGAAAGGGAACTACTGCCCTGGAACTAATGTCCGTGGCAGGATTAGGAAGTTAGTAGGGGACAGATGGGTTAGTAACTGAGGGGGGGATAAATGAAGTTATTCATTTACAAACAGAGTGTTATGTCATCTGCATAGGAGGCTAAGTTTATTTGGGGCGTATTGGGTGTAGTTATATCGTGCATGTACAGATTGAAGAGTGCGGGCGATAGGACGGATCCTTGTGGGACTCCGTTTGGAAAGTTTCTGATTTTAGATGACTGACCGGCAAAAGATACGTGTGCACATCTGCCTGCTAGGAAGTTGGCCAGCCACCGTTTTGTGTTGTTGTGCATGTTTGTGTTGTAGATTTTGTTTGTTAGGTTGTGGCGGGGGATGGCATCGAAGGCTTTACTAATGTCGAGTGTGGCTAATAGTGATCTGTGTGGTGGTCTAGCTGAATTGATGCCGTCGAAAGCTCTTTGTGTAAGGTCTGTGAGAAGAGTGTTTGTGGAGTGCAGTGGCCTAAAGCCATGTTGTGTTGGAGCTAGGGGTAGGTCAGGTGTAATTAGTTGTAATACTAGGCGTTCCATGACTTTGGAGGGGGAGCAAAGGAGTGTGATGGGGCGGTGCGAGGAGGGTAGCGTGGGGTCTTTGTTGGGTTTGGGGAATGTGATGATGATACCATGCTTCCAAATGTCTGGTATTGTGTTGTGTGAATAGCTGTAGTTTGATATGTTAGTGAGTGCTTGTATGCCTTGTGGTCCCAGGTGTCTGAGGTGTATGTTGCTTATGTTGTCTAGGCCACAGGCGGGTGAGTGCTTGAGATTGTTGATGATATGCTTTGTCTGGTGATTGGTGAAGGGTGTATAGTCAGGGTCTGTGGGGAATTGTCTCTTACGTCGGATGACACGTCGGTCGTCTTTGTGAGGTTTTAGGTGGCTGACATGTGAAAAGTGATTGATGAGAGTGTTTGCTTGTTGTTTACATGAAGGAGTAGAGTCTGTTGTTGTGATTGCAGCATGTGATTGTGATGTGTTGCTGTTGGAAAGTGTGATGCTGTTTAGTGTTTTGTATAGTTTTTTTGGAGTTTGTTTTGTGATCAAGTGTTTGTAGGAAGTTATTCCAATTTAGTTTTTGTTGCTCTTGTATTTTGTTGTTAGTTTGGGTGTTGAGTGCTTGAATTTGTTGTGTGATGTCTTGTGTGTGGGGTGCTGGGGAGTGTTTCAGTATGTCGCGTTGTCTGATGAGGTTTTGAATTTCTGGTGTGAAGTTGGGGTTGTGTCTTTTTCTGTTACCTCTTGGAATGTGTTTCTTGTCAGCGTTTTGGATAGTTTTATTGAGTATGTGTACAGCATTGTTGATGTTAGTGATGGGTGTACTGTTTAGAGTTGTGAAGTGTTGTTCTGTCTCATTTGTGAATGCTTCCCAGTTAGCTCTTTTATAATTGGTGTATGTGTGTTTGTGGCTAGCTGGGGTGAGTCTGGTTTTGGTGGTGATAATGATCGGGAGGTGGTCAGAGCCTAAGGTTCTGACCACCCTCCAGGATGTTGTGGGGGCGAGTTCTGGGGAGCAAAAGGTGATGTCTGGAGATGATGGGTTATAGAGGGCTTGGTGAGGAATATGGGTATGTTGATGGATGTCGTTAAGGATGATGAGGTTATCGGTTTGGTTTTGTAGATTGTGTTGTTGGCGTAAGTGGTTGTGTGAAATGCAGTCTTCTATTATGTGTTTAATGGTATGGGGTGCTGTGTTACATCCCGGGCAGGCATCGACAACGGAGTCATCCAGTCTCTTCTGATAGCTCAGGAGAGCTGGATGGTGTCCGCATCTCAGCCTGGCCAGGTGGACTCTGTCCTCGCGAGGAAGGAAGGATTCGGAAGGATGGATTTCGGGAGGTCGTGCTTGCAGCTGCGTGTTGTCTGTGAGTTAGTGGATGGATCGGCGAGAGATATGAGTATGGATGTGCTTCTGGAAGGTGGTTCGGGATGGGAGAGAGGACAGTAATTGTGTGTGATACCGTGTGCTGGGTGTTGTTTTGATATTTCTTGGTGTCTGTGGGTGTGTTGCCATGTAGTTTAGTGGGTGGTCTTGGTTCGTGGAGGCTGCTGCCAGGAATTGAGTGCCTCTCATGTCCAGATGGTCTTTGACTTTGAGGATTTTGGTTTCTTGATGTAGGTGATCTGTGGGTGCAGTAGCTGTGCAGCCTGTAATGATCTTCAGGGCTTTGTTTTGAATAGTCTGTAAGATCTTATGATGTGTTTCACCTAGGTTAGAAGCCCAGGCTGGGCTTGCGTATTCCATCACTGATCTTATGTATTGTTTATATACTGTGGTGGTAGTTTCTTTGTTGTGTCCAAATTTTGTGTGAGCAAGTGACCTGAGGGCGTTAAGTCTGGGTGTCAGTTTCTTTTTAATGTTTGTGGTGTGCTGTTTGAATGTCATATGAGTATCATATGTTACTCCTATGATTTTGGGTGTGTGTGTATGTGTTAGGGGTGTGTTGTTTATGGTGAGTTGAGGGATGTATTTGTGTTCTCCTGTCCAGCTTGTGAGCAGGGTTGCGGTGGATTTGGCTGGGGGTAGATTAAGTCTGTTTGTAGTGCACCAGCCATGTAGTGTGTTGAGATAGGGTTGAAGGAGATCTGTTGCTCTTTTTGGGTCATGGTGTGTGCATGTGAGTGTTATGTCATCTGCATAGTAGGCTAAGTTTATTTGGGGCGTATTGGGTGTAGTTATATCGTGCATGTACAGATTGAAGAGTGCGGGCGATAGGACGGATCCTTGTGGGACTCCGTTTGGAAAGTTTCTGATTTTAGATGACTGACCGGCAAAAGATACGTGTGCACATCTGCCTGCTAGGAAGTTGGCCAGCCACCTTTTTGTGTTGTTGTGCATGTTTGTGTTGTAGATTTTGTTTGTTAGATTGTGGCGGGGGATGGCATCGAAGGCTTTACTAATGTCGAGTGTGGCTAATAGTGATCTGTGTGGTGGTCTAGCTGAGTTGATGCCGTCAAAAGCTCTTTGTGTAAGGTCTGTGAGAAGAGTGTTTGTGGAGTGCAGTGGCCTAAAGCCATGTTGTGTTGGAGCTAGGGGTAGGTCGGGTGTAATTAGTTGTAATACTAGGCGTTCCATGACTTTGGAGGGGGAGCAAAGGAGTGTGATGGGGTGGTGCGAGGAGGGTAGCGTGGGGTCTTTGTTGGGTTTGGGGAATGTGGTGATGAGACCATGCTTCCAAATGTCTGGTATTGTGTTGTGTGAATAACTGTAGTTTGATATGTTAGTGAGTGCTTGTATGCCTTGTGGTCCCAGGTGTCTGAGGTGTATGTTGCTTATGTTGTCTAGGCCACAAGCGGGTGAGTGCTTGAGATTGTTGATGATATGCTTTGTCTGGTGATTGGTGAAGGGTGTATAGTCAGGGTCTGTGGGGAATTGTCTCTTACGTCGGATGACACGTCGGTCGTCTTTGTGAGGTTTTAGGTGACTGACATGTGAGAAGTGATTGATGAGAGTGTTTGCTTGTTGTTTACATGAAGGAGTAGAGTCTGTTGTTGTGATTGCAGCATGTGATTGTGTTGTGTTGCTGTTGGAAAGTGTGATACTGTTTAGTGTTTTGTAGATATTTTTGGGGTTTGTTTTGTGATCAAGTGTTTGTAGGAAGTTATTCCAATTTAGTTTTTGTTGTTTTTGTATTTTGTTGTTAGTTTGGGTGTTGAGTGCTTGGATTTGTTGTGTGATGTCTTGTGTGTAGGGTGCTGGGGAGTGTTTCAGTATGTCGCGTTGTCTGATGAGGTTTTGAATTTCTGGTGTGAAGTTGGGGTTGTGTCTTTTTCTGTTACCTCTTGGAATGTGTTTCTTGTCAGTGTTTTGGATAGTTTTATTGAGTATGTGTACAGCATTGTTGATGTTAGTGATGGGTGTACTGTTTAGAGTTGTGAAGTGTTGTTCTGTCTCATTTGTGAATACTTCCCAGTTAGGTCTTTTATAATTGGTGTATGTGTGTTTGTGGTTAGCTGGGGTGAGTCTGGTTTTGGTGGTGATAATGATCGGGAGGTGGTCAGAGCCTAAGGTTCTGACAACCCTCCAGGATGTTGTGGGGGCGAGTTCTGGGGAGCAAAAGGTGATGTCTGGAGATGATGGGTTATCGAGGGCTTGGTGAGGAATATGGGTATGTTGATGGATGTCGTTAAGGATGATGAGGTTAACAGTTTGGTTTTGTAGTACCAGCCCTCTGTCTGTGTCGGGGTTGTCGACAAACCAGGCCGACGTCTTGGCGTTGAAGTCACCACCCAGGATGATGTGTGGGGTGTTTGTGATGTGTTGTAAGTGTGGTCTGTATTCATTTGGTACTGTAGGGGATGTATGTGTTTATGATGGTTATGTTGGAGTTGTTGCCAGTGCGTATTTTAATTGATTGTATTTCTGTTGTGTTATCATTTGGGGGGAGGAGGGATTTGGTTTGTACACTGGTTACTATGTATGATATTTCTTTGTGTACCAGGGTGATGAGTCCACCGCCTCCGCCGACAGCCCGGTCTTGTCTGATGGTGGTGAAATCATGAAATGTCGGTGTTTTTTGTGTTGTGCGGAGTTTTGTTTCTTGTAAGATTGCAATGTGTATGTTGTGTTGTTTGATGAAGTGTGAGAGTTTGTGTTTCTTTGTGTTGATGCCATCTATGTTCAATTGGAGAATGTTAATGTTATGTGCACGATGTATGTTGGCTGCTGCTGCACGAGGATGGGGTGGGGGTGAGGGTGGGGGTGGGGGTGAGGGAGGGGCTAGGGGTTGGGATGGGTGAGGTGGGGGTGGGGATTGGGGAGCAGGAGATGGGGGTGGGAATGGATTAGGATGGGGTGTGGTATGTTGAGTTGAGGATGTGGATGGTATGGGAAGGTTAGGTGGGTTAGGGAGGAGAGGTGGACAGGTTTTAGGGGGGGAGTGGATGATATGGGAAGGTTAGGTGGGTTGGGGAGGAGAGGTGGACGGGTTTTAGGCGAGGGATTTGACTGGGAGAGGGAGGCGCATGAGGAACAGGTCCAGGTGTTCGTGTAGTGTTTCTTGGAGGCAAGTGTTGTGCAGGTGAAGTGGGTCCAGTTCCTACATGAATTGCAGAGAACTGAACCATTAGTGTGGCGACTCGAAGTGATGGGTTTTGAGCAAGTTGGACATATGTATGTGTAGTTGGGTCCTGGGTTGCTCTCAATGTCTCCGGCTAGAAGAAGTCTTCGAGAAATGACAGCCGGAGAGTCATTTCTCGGTGTAGGAAAAACTGTGTGATGTGTGTGTGGTGTGAGGTGTGGAAATTCCCGGCGCGACCGAAGCCGCTCCAAGGACTCCTGTACGAGTAGGCATAATTGCCCGAAATTGCCTTCATTCCCTGCTCATTTTCATGCATAAGCAAAAGCCAGAGCATAATACAATTATGTATTCGTGAAAGTACGGTAATAGCTTTCAAATTACTCCTGAATCATCCCTGTACGACGTCTGGTTTTCTTGTAAGGATCTTGCAAACGAAGGGCAAAATTGCTAAAAATTACCAAATCCGATAAGCCTAGGCGAAATCGCTAAAAATTACCAATTATTTTCTGTTTTCGCTATGTGTGACGCTGCACATAAGTGAACTCTTTCTCACACAAACCTCAGCGTCTTGGCGGGGCCTGTAGGCTCCGGCTGACGTCCATCCGTGCTGCTTGCAAAAGCTGGCCTGGCTCACAGGCTACAAAATAGCCGGAAAATCGTCTCCGTCATATGAGGGGCCCCGCGGGAATTGGGTTAAGAAGGTGTGGTTGTTTTGATTATTTGATAGGGTCACCATAAGGGTAATGGTGTGGCATTTGTTCTGTACAGAAGCTTGGCCTTTTTGGTTGGGGCTTCTTAGGAATGTGACCTTTTTCGTTAGCCATGGAGAAACTGCAGAGGTACAAATTATTATAAGCAACCTCATGTTAAAAATATTGTATTGATTGTATGCGTGTATGCCCCGACAGAGGATATACTTGAAAGAAAGAAAGAGGAGTTCTGGATGAATGTGGAGGCGTGCCTGGAGATGTTTGACAAGAACGAAAGAATATTTCTGATTGGGGATATGAATGGTAAGGTGGGTGATAGGAAAGTTGAGGGAGTGGTGGGAGGGTGGGGGGTACCATCAGAGGTGAATGGGAATGGTAGTGCACTTGTGGACGTATGTGTGGGGAGGAGGCTGTGGATAGCCAACACCTTCTTCCGACACAGAATGATCCACAGGTACACGTGGAAATAGATGTTGACGATGAAGGATAAGACAGTGGTGGAACGAAAGTTATTGATTGATTATGTATGTGTGGATGAACGAATGAAGAAATCTGTGATGGATGCTAGGGTGTATAGGGGTATTGGAGGGGATCTGTCTGATCATTATGTAGTGGTAGCTAAGGTTAGGATACAAAAGAAGTGGGTGAGGAGAGCTGGAGGGAGGCGAGAGGAGGAGGGTGGAATGGTGAGGAGGGTGGAGAGGTTGCAGGAGGAGGAAGTCAGGGAGGAGTACAGGAGAGCAGTGGAAAGACGACTAGGTGGGTTCGACCTGGAAGTTATGGAGGAAGTGGAGGAGAGAGATGAGCAAGGTGTTTAAGGATGAGATCTGTGCAGCATGTGAGGTGTGTGTGGAGTGAGGAGAAGAGGGAGGGGAGTGAAAGGTACAGCATGGTGGACAGAAGAGGTAAGAATAGCTGTGGAAGAAAAGACGAAAGCATATAGAGAGTGGTTGGGTAGTAGAGGGAATGAAGATTCCGAGAGACAGAAACGAGCACCTGAGTGTAAAATGGAGGGAGAGTAAGAAACTGTTCTGGAAAGAAGTCAAGAAAGTTAGGGAAGGTAGCAAGGGAAACAGTAAGGGTGTGAAAGATAAGAATGGGAGAATGCTAGCCGAGAAGCAAGAGAGAGTCGAAAGATGGAGGGAGTACTTCAGTGAGTTGCTAAATGTAAGGAATGAAGAGCCAGCAAACATAGTTGGATATGGTATGGGAGGGAGAAGAAGAGAAGTAGTGGAGGAGGAGGTGGGGATCAGGAGGTCAGAAGTGTGGGAAGCCATGAAAAGAGTGAAGTTGGGGAAAGCACCAGGAACAGATGGAGTGTGTGGGGAAATGTTGAGGTATGGTGGTGAGATAGTGATAGAATGGGTATGGAAAATGTGCAAACTAGCATGGGAGAAGGGGAGTGCACCCGATGACTGGAAGACTGGCATAATAGTCCCCCTATATAAGGGCAAAGGGGAAAGAGGAGTGTGTGGTAACCACCGAGGAATATGTCTTCTAAGCGTAGTAGGGAAGGTATACAGTAGGGTACCGGTAGTGATTGAGAGAGTGAGAGTGAGAACGGAGAAATGGATAGGCGACGAGCAGGGAGGTTTTAGGAAGGGAAGAGGATGTGTAGATCAGATTATTACCCTGAATTGTGATGTGGAGAAGTATCTGGAGAAGAAACAAAAGGTGTATGTTGCCTTTATGGACTTGGAGAAGGCCTATGACAGAGTGGATAGAGAAGGTTTGTGGAAAGTACTTAGAATATACGGAGTAGAGGGCAAGTTGCTGAAAGCAGTGAAGAGCATGTATGAGGGTGCAAGGGCGGCAGTACGTGTGGAGAGTGAGCAGAGCGAGTTCTTTGACCTGAATGTTGGTTTGAAACGGGTGTGTGATGTCCCCGTGGTTGTTTACTGTATATATGGATGGAGCCATAAAAGAAATACTATCAAGAGCAGTGGATGTTGGTGTATCGCTGAAAAGGGAGGGAATTGAGTGGAAGCTACCTATACTGCTGTTTGCGGATGATACAGTTCTGATGAGTGATAAT
This sequence comes from Paralithodes platypus, assembly GCA_032716605.1. NCBI lineage: Eukaryota > Metazoa > Arthropoda > Malacostraca > Decapoda > Lithodidae > Paralithodes > Paralithodes platypus. The sequence continues at coordinate 7,500,901 of CM064573.1, forward strand.
GAATGGGAGTTGCAGGGTCTGGTAAATGAGTTTGGAACAGTGTGCGAAAAACGGAATTTGAAGGTAAATGCGGGGAAGAGCAAGGTTATGGTCTTCGAAAGGGGTGAAGTCACAGAGTGTGAGGTGAAGCTGAACGGTCAGGCTATGGAGATCGTCAACTCTTTTAAGTATCTGGGCAGTGTGTTGAGTAAAGATGGGACTATGGATGAAGAGGTGCGGGAGAGGGTACAACAGGGGAAGAGGGTTGTAGGAACGCTAAAAGCAGTAACAAGAAATAGGGTGGTCAGTATGGAAGTGAAGAAGTCCTTGCATGACAGTGTGGTAATCCCGACACTGACTTACGGAAGCGAAGCATGGACGTTGGTTGAGAGACTCAGACCAAGAGTGAGAGCAGTGGAAATGAATTACTTAGGAGTGCGTGCGGAGTTAGTTACATGGAGGGATAGACAGACTAATGAGGAAGTAAGAAGAAGGAGGTGTGGTGTGGAGGTAGATGTGCTGGAAAGTGTGAAAAGGAACAACTTGAGATGGTTCGGCCATATGGAACGTATGGAAAGCGAGAGAATGACTAAGAGGGTGTATGAGAGCGAAGGTGGAGGGACAGAGAGGGAGAGATAGACCGAATAAGAGGTGGAAGGATGGAGTGAGGAAGTACATGAACGAAGGCGGTGCTGGTTGGGGGGAGGGGCGTCGACTGACTGGGGACAGAGGTGCATGGGGGCGGTTCGTTCTTGTCCACCACTTCGGGGATCACGGCGTCAGGCAATAGATAGATAGATAGATGTTAAAAATATCTTATATATTTTTGTTTAGCTTTACTTGGCATTCCTCTTCCTCTATGTATCTAGCAATTTAACCCCCTCAAACTCCTTATGACGCGATGGTGTGGTAATTACCCCGGGCCAAAAAGCTCTAAAGACGATCGAGTGATAACTCAAGCGAGCTTGAAATACGCAGGCGTTTCGTTCATGGTCACCCCTTCGGGGATCAAGGTGTCCGGCAATATATACCGGTAGGCTATAGATAAATTCATTTTTGGGCTATTTCTTCCATTTTATTTATCCTGTTAAAGAGCTTGATTGATTTGTGCTAATGTAGTTAGTATTTGGTGTAATTTCACATATTTCAGCTAAATCTGGAGAGCACATGCAATTTATTTGTGCATGTTCAGTAAGTATTGCTGGGGAAAGGGTTAACGTATTCATCTTTTGGGGTATTTATTCTATGTTTTTATCCTGTTTCTGTGATTGATTAGTTTTGTGCTAATGTAGTTGGTATTTGGTATAATTTTACATATTTTAGATAAATCAGAAGGGCACATGCAATATATTTGGGCATTTTCAGTTAGTATTCCTCGGGGAAACGGTTAACATACAGTATTCATCATAGGAAGGAAGAGGATGTGTAGCTCAGATCTTTGCCCTGAAATATGTTGTGGAGAAATATCTGAGAAGGGACAAAAGTTGTATGCTGCCTTCATGGACTTGGAGAAGGCCTATGACAGAGTTGATAGAGAAGGTACCGGTATGTAGAAAGTACTTGGAATATACGGAGCAGATAGCAAGTTGCTGAAAGCAGTGAAAAGCATGTATGAGGGTGCAAAGGTGTCAGTATGTGTTGAGAATGAACAGAGTGAGTTCTTTGATCTGAATTTTGGGTTAAAGAAAGGTTACCCTGTGTGATGTCCCCGTGGTTGTTCAATATATACTGACTGTATATGGATGGAGTCATAAAAGAAAATGCAAGGATGAGCAGTGGTTGTTGGTGTACCACTAATAAGGGAAGGCAACGAGTGGAATGACAGAGTTGATAGAGAAGGTATGTGGAAAGTACTGTACTGAGAATATATGGAGTAGATGGCAAGTTGCTGACAGCAGTGAAGAGTATGTATGAGAGTGCAAAGGTATCCGTACGTGTGAAGAATGAACAGAGGGAGTTCTTTGATCTGAATGTTTGGTAAAGCAAGAGTGTGTGATGTCCAGAAGGTTGTTCTATATATACAGTATATGGATGGAGTCATAAAAGAAATACAAGGAAGAGCAGTGGATGTTTGTGTACTGCTGTTTGCTGATGATATGAATGGGAGTTGCAGGGTCTGGTAAATATTTTTGGAACAGTGTGCGAAAAATGGAATCTGAAGGTAAATGCGGGGAAGAGCAAGGTTATGGTCTTCGAAAGGGGTGAAGCCACAGAGTGTGAGGTGAAGTTGTACGGTCAGGCTATGGAGATTGTCAGCTCATTTAAGTATCTTGGCAGTGTACAGAGTAAAGATGGGAGTATGGATGAAGAAGTGTGGGAGAGGGTGCAGCAGGGGAAGAGGGTTGTAGGAATGCTAAAAGCAGTAACATGAAATAGGGTGGTCAGCATGGAACTGAAGAAGTCATTGCATGACAGTGTGGTAATCCCGACACTGACTTACGGAAGCGAAGCATGGACGTTGTTGGAGAGATTCAAACCAAGAGTGAAAGGGATGGAAATGAGTTACTTGAGAAGTGTGTGTGCAGAGTTACATGGATGGATAGACAGACGAATGAAGAAGTACGAGAGAGGTGTGGTGTGAATGTACTGGAAAGTACGAAAAAGAACACCTTGAGATGGTTCGGCCATGTGGAACGTATGGGAAAGCGAGAGAATGACTAAGAGCGTGTACGAGTGAGGTGGAAGGACAGAGGGAGAAATAAACCGAGAGAGAGGTGGAAGGATGGAGTTAAGAAGTATATGCGTGAAAGCGGTGCTGGATGGGAGGAGGGGCGTCGACTGACTGGGGACAGAGGTGCATAGGGGTTTTTTTGTTCGTGGCCAATCCTTCGGGGATCAAGGCGTCCGTCAATAGATATAGATAATTCATCTTTAGGCTATTTCTTACATTTTCTTTATCCTGTTAGTGTACTTTATTAAATTTGTTGGTAATGTAGTTGGTAATTGGTGTAATTTTACATATTTCAGATAAAGGATGTCAACAGAATAACAAATGATGAGCTGCAGAGACGTTTAGGTATAAAGAGTATTAGCGAGGAGACGCGTACAAGTAAACTGGGATGGTATGGACATGTGGAGAGAATGGATGAACAAAATTAGGTGAAAAGATGCAGGTCTGCGATTGTGGAGGGAGCTGCACCAAGGGGTGGACCGAGTAAGACCTGGGATCGGACTATACGTGCCGATCTCAAATCCAAAAAAACTTGACAAGTAAAGCATCCCTTAACAGGGTTGCCTGGAACGCCGCCATTAGGGAAAGAGACTGAAACTGCACATCTGTGTGGAGCACTCAGTCTTAAAATGTTATGTACGTATGTATGTATAAATCTGAAGAGCACATGCAATCTATTTAGGCATTTTCAGTCAGTATTGCTGGTAAAGGGTAGATATTTAATCTTTTGGACTATTTCTTCCATTTATTTATCCTGTTAGTGAGTTTTATTGATTTCCGTGCTACTGTAGTGGGATTTGGTGTATTTTACATATTTTACACCAAAGACGAAGTACAATGAGTAATGCCCTCATACCTTCTTTGCATCAGTTTTTACAACAGAAACCTCGGTGATATCCCTACACCATCGCCGATTCAGATTATAATTCAGAATGTTCTAAGCAATATCACCGTTACAGAGAGAAGTATTGAATTGTTAGATAAACTCAAGGTAAATAAAACGCCAGGACCTGATACAATCTCGCCTAGAGTTAAGGAAGCTAGGATGAGCTCTCCAAACCACTGACATTAATATTCAATAATCCTTGCAGTCTGGAACTATGCCTGATCATGGAAGATAGCCAACCGTAACACCGTATTCAAAAAAGGCAGCAAATCCCTACCCAGTAACTATCGTCCAATTAGCTTAACCTCAGTTGTATGTAAATGCTAGAAACGGTTCATAAGAGACAGACTCGTAAATCACTTAGAGGAAAATAACATACTAAAGATACTCAACAACGGCTTTCGTAAAAAACGTTCCTGTTTAAACAAACCTCTTAGAATTTCCACGATATCCTCAACCTCTACGATGAGAGTAAAGCTGTAGATATTATATACCTTGATTTTCAAAAGGCCTTTGACAAAGTCCCCACAAACGTTTACTACTAAAACTAAAAGCGCATGGGAATACAAGACGGTGTGTTGAAATGGATAGAAAATTGGCTCAGCGACAGAAAGCAAAGAGTAGTCATAAACGTAAGCATCTAAATGGACCAATGTAAGTAGCGGGGTACCCCAGGATCGGTACTAGGACCACTTCTCTTTCTAATTTACATCAACGACATAGATGAGGGTCTCACCTGTACAATCTCATTTGCTAACGATACAAAATTGCAAAATAGCGTACTCTCAAAAGATCAAGTTGACGATATGCAACACAATCTAGAAAATTTCACATTGGGCCCAAATTTGGCAAATGATTTCAATGCGGATAATGTAAAGTACTACATATCGATACCTAAATGAGAAGCAAACTATTCGATGAATGGCACTCAGCTTAAGAATGTAACAGAGACACCGATCTGGGAGTAACAATATCGAGTAACCTAACCGAGTCAACAATGTTCAGAAGTTGTTAAGAAGGCAAACAAATAATTGGCTTTATAGGCAGATCATTTGAGCATAAATCCAAAGACGTAATCCTAAACCCTTTACAATCTCCCTAGTCCGCCCTCTTCTGGAATACTGCGGTCAATGCTGGTCTGCCTTTATTACCAAAAAGACATAAACAAGCTAGAACGAGTCATACGTAGTAGTTACCAAAATTGTATACCTAGGGTTAAAGAAACAAACCAATACGAAGAGCGTCTTAGAGAATTTAAATCTATTTTCCTTTAACCCACGCGCAGCATTAAGAGGTAACTTTAATTCAAGTCGTTTCTAAACATAATCAAAGGCATCGACAATATGTAACTGTAGTAAGTACTTCATAGCACCAATCTAATTACACGCAGGGGGAGGGAACGGTTGCAAAATTAATGTTGGTAAATCTTTTAACTCACACGGAATCTAAGAATTTCTTCTTCAATCGAGTGTAACCAACTTGTGGAATGGCTTGCCCCGAGACGTTTATAGAATGCAGCACCGTTGATTCATGTAAATGTCACGACCTAGACAAAATATCTCGGCATCAAAACCCGCGTTATGACGAGTTTGACATGAATAACTTTTATTATTTATCCTCATCCCCTCAGTTACTAATCCATATGTACCCTACTATACTTCCTAGTCCTGCCACGTTAGGGCAGGGCAGTAGTTCCCTCAATGTTCCCTTACCCACCTCTAAAACCAATGTTTTGGACACTTGATCCTCAGTTTTTGGAGGAACAAGCAGCCTAGAAGGGTCACTAGACCTGTTGTTGCTTGATTTCCTTTGTACCCTTTGTACCCTCTGTACCTCTATCCTCCTTTATCCTCTCCTCCCTCTCTCTCCTATTACTCTCTTACTCTCTTACTCTCTCCTTACTCTCTCTCTCTCTCCTCTCCATCCTCTCCTCTTCTCCTCTCTCTCTCTCTCATCCCTCTCTCCCTCCTCTCTCTCTGCGTCCTCCTCGCCCTCTCCCTCTCTCTCTCTCCCTCTCTCTCTCTCCTCGTCTCTCGCTCTCTCTCCTCTCGTCTCTCCTCCTCCTCTCTCTCCTCTCTCTCTCTCTCTCCTCTACTCGTCTCTTTCTCCACATACCGTTTCTCTCGCTCTATCTCTCTCTCTCTCTCTCTCTCGATCTAGATCTCTCTCTCTCTCTCTCTATCTCTCTCTCTCTCTATCTCTCTCTCTCTCTCTCGTCTCTCTCCTCTCTCCAAATCCTTTACCTTATACCCAACTATTAATCTCCCGTCTGCTTCTTGCTGATACCGGCAACCGGTCACTGATATCTAACATTGAATTAGACAGACACAGTTAGTTTATATCTGAGGGACCCACCCGATAACTCTAACTCTGTGGAAAGTACTTAGACATATACGGAGTAGAGGGCAATGTTGCTGAAAGCAGTGAAAGAGCATGTAGGGAGGGTGCAAAGGCGGCAGTACGTAGGTGGAGAGTGAGCAGAAGCGAGTTCTTTGACCTGAATGTTGGTTTTTTGAAACAGGGTGGGTGTGGTGATGTCCCGTTGGTTGGTTACTGTATATATGGATTGGAGTTATGCAAAGAAAATAACTATCAAGAGCCGTGGATGTTGGTGTATCGCTGAACAGGGAGGGAATTGAGTGGAAGCTTACCTATTACTGCTGTTTGTGTGATGATACAGTTCTGATGATTGATAATGAATGGGAGTTGCAGGGTCTGGTTAAATGAGTTTGGAGGGCAGTGTGCGAAAAACGGAATTTGAAGGTAAATACGGGGAAGAGCAAGGGTTATGGTCTTCGAAAGGGGTTGAAGTCACAGAGTGGTGAAGGTGAATCCTGAACGGTCAGGCTATGGAGATCGTCAACTCTTTTAAGTATCTGGGCATTTGTGTTGAGTAAAGATGGGACTATGGATGAAGAGGTGCGTGGAGCGGGAGAGGGTACAACAGGGCGAAGAGGGTTGTAGGAACGCTAAGAAGCTAGTAACAAGAATTAGGGTGGTCAGTATGGAAGTGAAGAAGTCCTGCAGGACAGTGTGTGTAATCCCGACACTGACTTACGGAAGCGAAGCATGGACGTTGGTTGAGGAGACTCAGACCAAGAGTTGAGATGCAGTGGAAAAATGAATTTACTTCAAGGATGTTGCGTGCGGAGTTACATGGAGGGATAGACAGACTAATGAGGAAGTAAGAAGGATGTTTGTGGTGTGGAGGTAGATGTGCTGGAAGTGGTGAAAATGGAACAACTTGAGATGGTTCGGCCATAGGGAACGTATGGAAAGTCGAGAAAATGACTAAGAGGGTGTACGAGAGCCGAGGTGGGAGGGAACAGAGGGGGAGAGGGAGGATAGACCGAATATGAGGTGGAAGGAATGGAGTGAGGAACTACATGAACGAAGGCGGTGCTGGTTGGTTGAGGGGCGTCGAATCTGACTGGTGACAGAGGTGCATGGGGGCGGTTAGTTCGTGGGCCACCCCTTCGGGGATGCACAGGCCGTCAGGCAATACGATAGATAGATAGATTAGATAACTCTTGGTTATCAGTCAAACCTGTCATGGTACAGTTACCTGCACAAGTACCTGCGTTGAACTGCTGTATTGGTAAATTCAGAAAATTGATGACAATGTTCTGTTTGGAACACAAAGTGCAGTTTGAAAGACGTTAGTCGTACACCTTTTAAAACCACAGTTTTAGATCATAATACTACGAAGACTCGCGAATAGGGCGGTGCAAATTATTTGCACATACCCCAAGTGAAAAAACAAATCATGGCGGGGGAAGAGCATCGCCACGGGTCTAATATTCAATATTAGAGGACAATTCCGTCAACATGTTCCTTACCAAATATAAGCGAGGGCCGCTCGGAGAGGAGAGTTCCAGTCATAAAATGGATTTGATTTATGTAGAGCAGATGGCCAATACCACTGAGCTAAATATGGAAATCTCATATATGAAAATATATATATGAAAATTATGTGAAAAATACAATACATTAGCCCGAAACATATGAAGCAAGACCTTATTCGCACCTTGAGGTCTGATGCAAGGGAAAATAAAAAAGTTTGTGAGAACAAACTTTCAATAAGACTCCACAAGTTTACTGAGATAACCATGTGAGC
>CM064573.1:7508653-7624606 GCA_032716605.1 Paralithodes platypus
GATATTAATACATAAGTTGTGCTTCATTTGGAATACACAACAATCGTTTTGACTAAACAAATATATTGTAAAACTGTGAATAACTGGAATTAAGAACAGTACAACCTAAAATATGTTCACCAATTGTGCACTATATTCTCTCTGCTCTTCTCATATTTCGTGAGGAAATCCAGAAGGAATTGGACGTCAAGGAAAATATTTTAGCTGTTGGTGAGGCTCTTCCACCAACACGAATGTGCACTTGGGTTACGTATACACTACTTAACCCTGTCTGTACCGGCGACGTCTTTTGAACTCTATTCTAGCTATATTTAGACGATGTTTTGCAGTTTAAGAAGCATCTGTGGCAGTAAAAAAGGTTAAGCGAGATAGTTCCCAAGCCTTTTAATTGCTGGAGGCCCTTTTTAAGCTGAATAAAATAGCCAGAATACAGTTAAAAATACGTGGCCGGTACAGGAGTCAAGAGGTTTATGTCCAAGACCTTAAAATACGATATATGTAAATTCAGTAACCAATCCAGTCTACAAATACGGTGCGTATTAATGATAAATACAAATATAATGTTGTGCGTGATTTTCAGATGGTGTGAGGGTTGAGGAGAGGCTGTAGGAGGATGTTGAGGTCATACTGAGAGAGTGTTGGTAGGTTGGTGGAAGGGTTGGGCAACAGTGATCTACAGTAAGAAGCTCAGCTGGTTCGGGGCCTGTCATAGTCAGTGGAGAGGAAAACATATATTGGTGGTCTTCTTACTGTTTAACCCTTTCGCGCATATGACGCGATTTTGAGCCAATTGGGAATACTTTAACACCTAACGAGCGGCCTAGGCGGTAAATAATATGTAGCCACCAGCGGGGTGTTTTTACCCAAAATAGGGCTGTTTACGTGATCATTTTCATGCCTAAATAAGACCCAGAGCGTAAAACAAGTATCTATCCCTGAAAGGGCATAAACAGAGCTTTCCAATGACAGCCCAACGATCCTTGTATGACCGCTAGTTTTCTTGCAACAATCGCGCAACACGAGTGCAAAAACCATGTAATTCGGTACTTTCCCTAAACAATTCACTGTGTAGCGAGTGTGAGAGGGTGGAGGAGGGTGGGATTCATGTCAGTTGGTCCACCGCGGTGGTCTGGAGCAGTCATACGCTCGCTACTCTCCTGCCACCACTTGTCTCTCTCTCTCAGCAATATTACGTGCTGAAAATGCCACACGACTTATGTTGTGAGCCGCCACATAGTCCAAATTTCTTTCACTCGACATATGATGCGCGCCGCCAGCTAAGGGTTAAAGCCTTTGTTACCATCAGGGGTATTTAGAAACGTTTAGTTTAGTTACTTCAACCTCTGCAGTTGTCTTTGAGTTAGTTGTGGGCAGAGAAAACTAATTTTGGAGAGGTAATTATAAGAGTGAGGGAACTCTATTTCTTATTGCTAATCTGGCAACTCTGCGTCATAAAAGCGTGAAATGGTTAAAAATGGCTGAGGAAAAGGTTTACAAGATCTGGCTTGAGTACCTATGAACACTTTTAGGTTATTTGATAAAGATCGTTACTATGAAAAGTAATAATCATAGTAATCTTAATGGCAAGAAAATAATGTCAATACACGTTGTTCATTATCAAGCCTTATGTTTTTAACAATCTGTATTAACCGGACACTAAATTCCAATTCATCACTCAAAATATACATGTTTCCACATCCGCCTCACATACAACTGACAAATATCCATTGTAAAAGTCTGGACCTACAGCACCAAAGACAACATCCGGGAGTTGATCCTAAATGGTGTGGCAAAGAAAATACTTCCAGACCTTTTATATTTTAGTTTTCCGTCAGAATAAACAAGTATGTTTTATAGTGAGGCCGTAAATATGACATGTTTACGCCGGCCTCGGTGATGGACCATAAACTCAATGGAGGAAAATATACCAAAGACAGAAGAAACAGGTGAATACTGGGCCCTCATTTACATTCAACCTTTAACTAAAAACAAATATAAAAGCAATGTAAACATGCAGGGCACAGGAATAACAATAACAAAGTGGAAAAGCGAGATAAAAATATACTGTTAATGAGAGAGAGAAAGTGTGTGAGTGAGAATATTGAGAGCGAGAGAAGTATTTAAATACAAACATAATTATTACGCCTGGGAATTTCAGTTTCGCTTTCGATGTATGTCCACATTTCGTTACATTGGTCAATAAGGATATGGAGAGTTTGTGTGTGTGTGTGTGCGTGTGTTTTTTTTAAATACTAACGGATATAAGAGAGAGAGAGAGAGAGAGAGAGAGAGAGAGAGAGAGAGAGAGAGAGAGAGAGAGAGAGAGAGAGAGAGAGAGAGAGGAAGAGAGGAGAGAGAGAGAGAGAGAGAGAGAGAGAGAGAGAGAAGAGAGAGAGAGAGAGAGAGAGAGAGAGAGAGAGAGAGAGAGAGAGAGAGAGAGAGAGAGAGAGAGAGAGAGACAGAGAAACTGCATGCCTGTCTGTCTGTGTGTTAGGAAGCCTGTTAGTCTTCACCATCCGTGTACCTATAAACAACTGTGTGTGCTTGACTGTTTGTACAGTAAACATTGGCATGGGATTGTAGAGAGAACGGTTGTAGAACACGCCGGGTGAGAGATCTAACAACATATTACCGATAGAAAAACCTTCAGATAAATTTGAAGATATAAGTTATCTGGCTTGTAATTTAAAGATGATGATAAACAAATGTACGGTAGGATGTCTCATATGCTAAAGAAATGTAAAATACCGTGGATCCGCACTGGTAAATCATATTTAACATTTTATCATAGGGAAATATGTAAAGAATAATATAATGGAGTGTTGGTAATATATCAGCCGTCACATTAATAGCTCTTCACACATACTTACATTGTCTGCATGTAATATTGTCATTCATAAACTCTACTTGTATTGTCCAATAATTAAAATATGGTCGTCAAAGGCAATGGAGTCCAACTACACAAACAATAAACTGTACAACCTAAATAAAGGAACCAAGAATAATCAAAATAATGTATTACAACCAAAATAGTATAGACCTAATATGTCTCCTGTCATGTGACAAGAGTTAAACCGGTCCAGTAGTGGACTAACAGACCTGCAAGCATTATGTTAGGGCATGGTTCACTATGTTAGGGCATGGTTCACTGGTTTCCGAATTAATATTATTATGAATATATAAGATACATGACGGGAGGTTAGACATGCACTGATTCACACAGTTTATGTTTAGCTATACATATTACACGTATGACGTCACCACAAAGACTGAAACCCGAGTTTGGATAAAAACAGATTATAAATTAAAATTAAGTTGGGCCATAAAATAAAATAAAATAAAATAATATAAACAATACAAAATGAGAAAGTCGAAACGAATAGAAAATAACGCAAGTACAATATTACATAACATATTAAACAGAGGATATGAACGCTGGGAATAATAATACATCGTAAAGTAAACCTAGGGGCGAATACAATAGACAATATAAACACAACCACTAGGAAACAAAAGACTGTCAACAATGAGCCGGGTGCCCAACCCCGAAAAGGGTTGAAATAGGGGAGCTATCCCCCCGCCAAAGGCGGCTTTCTAGGGCCTTTCCTAGCTGATGCTGAGAGGATTGGGTTCTAGTCATGTGGTGATGAGCTGGTCTATCAGAGTGAGAACTGAGTTATCTCTGCCATACCCATAGCTTACTCTGACTGTTCCTTTTACTTATATATTTTCTAGATCTCAAGTGACGGCGTCTCTAACGTGGATTGACCTCCCAATCTACCAAGATTGGAAGCCAAAGCGTCACATTTTTCCCTTGCCCCTCAACTTTCTCTTCATAATTGCTGAGGGACACAGGGCCCTGGGTGGGGCTTTGGTTTCCCGGGCATTTCCGCCCCCTCCTCAGCTCCCCGCCATGGAGTGGCTTCGGTCACCCAGGCTTTATTGTGGTCGGCGGGGAGGGTTCTGTGGGGGCGCTCGGTTATGGCCATGGCCTTGCTCGGGGCCTTGGGGCTGTTCGGCCAGGCAGCTTGGGGAACAACAACAACATTATAATGATTAAAGTTAACAAATACGAGAAACAATAAACGTAAACCAGGCTGGTAAAGTAATATTGCGTCATAAAGATAACACAGAAGTGAACCATAGTTAAAAGAATAAATAATACTTTCCCATTTCCTTTACTCTTGTATGAGTGTATAGTATTTACGGCCAAGAAACGTAGATTGAAATAATTATTATTCAATAAGTTACACACATCATCAACAATAACGATAAGCATTCCTATTATACATATTGGTTATTTTAATAGGCTCAAGCCTCTGCCCTCCCGACCCTGATGCTTTAAGTCTCTCCTTCATTTTATTTATTCCCAAGGTGCTATTTTATAAGTTGCATAACGCTCTGTGATCCTCGCCAGTGTAATGTTATAAAATACACTTATGCAAGGGAATATTTGTTTAATCCAACTTTGTTTAAGTGCTGTTATGCAGATAAAGGTGCACCGTGCACGATAAAGCCAGATCTAGACAGTCAGCCAACGACGTGGGAGAGTGAGGGAGTTTAGTGGAAACATGTGTTGTTCCTGCAAGTCCCCCCGCTGGTGTTTTGACTGTTACTGAATAGTGACTGAGAACTATCACTGACAAAGTTTTTTATATATATATATATATATATCACCATGGTGGAGCGACAGACATTCGAGGTTGATGGTAGGACTATATGATAGGGAGATTCGATATATATTGTTAATCAGTAAATTATTAACAACATACTAAACATTGGACCCTTGATTACATCCATAAGGCTTGTGGTAACTGAATTACTTTTGGAGTAATAAAGCTTGACTTTATAAGTATTAAATATACTTGTGTGTTACCTTACCTTGCATAACCCGGAAATGGTGAGGAGACTCTTAAGAGGTTTTGGTGTTGAAAGGCAACGGGACTCTAAACACTTATGCTGCGGGCATATTTCCACCATATTAGGCTCATTCAGGCACTCCTGGTTGATTAGGAAAGTCTCTGAATGAAATTAAATGTATTCAGCCGAAAACTAGACGAAAATACAGTAGTTTCAAAAATACGCCAGAACGAGCAAAATGAGCAATTCTCGTTAATTTCTCGCTACATTTGCCTTTGGCAGCATTGTATATCTAGCGAGACTCTGACTCAGAGCCTTCAGTAACACAGCCGCCTGGCTGGGAGAAGGAAGTGTGACCTGTCGCGCTCCCGCTCCCTTGCATTCGATTTTACAGGCTTTAAGTGGCTTTAAAAGCCTGTAGATTGCTGTAAATTGCCATGACGTTCGGGAAAGTCTCCCGCAGGGAAAGGGTTAAGAACCAAGGCCTAAACAAAACGGCATTTATAAGACCCTAGTACAGTGATTCTTAACCTTTTTAGCACCACGCCCCCCTTTGGTCAGGACTGTATTCATGATCCCCCCCCCCCCCCATGCCTCTGATGCCTATTAAACCATTTTTTTTTTATCCATTCCATATGGATGCTTAAGGCGCAAGATACTGTAAAAAGGGTGAAAAAATAACCAATCTGCATGCAAGGATTAAAACTGATTAATGGTTTTATGTCAACACTACATGTGGTTGCTTGGAATGATGGTTGTGAATTTTTCCTATCAAAGTTTCTTATTTATATATATCTTTGCGATTACTCTGCATGCATTTGAATGGCCTAGCCCTATTTTGAACTTTGATTACCCCCCCCCCCCCCCCCTAGCATTGTCAAACGCCCCCCTAGGGGGGCGTGCTCCCCAGGTTAAGAAACGCTGCCCTAGTAGCACTCAAAACAAAGGACTACCCGGTATGTGATTAAGTAAGAAAATTCCCCTCCATACCTCCAATCACTCCTCCACATGTGTCAAAACCCCCCCCTTCAATTATCACCTATTTTTCCTCTTATTCCCTTGTTTATCGGTTTATTTATCGCGACTGTATTCATGATCCCCCCCCCCCCATGCCTCTGATGCCTATTAAACCAATTCTTTTTATCCATTCCATATGGATGCTTAAGGCGCAAGATACTGTAAAAAGGGTGAAACAATAACCAATCTGCATGCAAGGATTAAAACTGATTAATGGTTTTATGTCAACACTACATGTGGTTGCTCGGAATGATGGTTGTGAATTTTTCCTATCAAAGTTTCTTATTTATATATATCTTTGCGATTACCGTGCATGCATTTGAATGGCCTAGCCCTATTTTGAACTAGCATTGTCAAATGCCCCCCTAGGGGGGGCGCCCCCCAGGTTAAGAAACGCTGCCCTAGTAGCACTCAAAACAAAGGACTACCCGGTATGTGATTAAGTAAGATAATTCCCCTCCATACCTCCAATCACTCCTCCACATGTGTCAAAAAAAAAAAAAAATTCAATTATCACCTATTTTTCCTCTTATCCCCTTGTTTATCGGTTTATTTATCGCGCCAATATCTCCAACCCGGTTCAAAAGTCGTCTAGTGCGCATATAGAGTGTGGGTGAAGGAAAAGAAAGCGAGAGAGACTTCAGTCTGCCTTCAGGCCTCGAAGAGGGAGGATATACGTCTCGTTCGCCTCTCACCTCATGACTGGAGGGTCAGCAATAATTAGTCTTTTTCACTCCCCAAATACTATTCCCACTTGTTTTATTGCTGTTACATGTTATCTTTATATTAAACGTAAAATAGGCCCATATGAATAAGTAATAACGATATTTATGGTAAAATAACGATTTTAGGCGGGAATCAACCAAGATATCCTCGCTTGGCGGGAGGGTTTGAACTACCAATGGCGCACCCTCTCGGGTTAAGGCTCTACAAGTAAAGCCTTGTTTGCAAAAAAACAAAAAACAAGTTGAAAGAAACAAATAAACAAATATATTATTGGAAATATCTGGTTAATATACTGTATAACAATAATAATATTGGAATGCAAGTGATTGTATCGTAAAACAGAGTATACTGGACAAAACATTTTATCTCTCTGTTATTATTCCAGTAAGCTGCTTCAGTCCTGTCTGTCTGTCTGTCTGTCTGTCTGTCTGTCTGTCTGTCTGTCTGTCTGTCTGTCTGTCTGTCTGTCTGTCTGTCTGTCTGGTCTGTCTGTCCTGTCTGTCTGTCTGTCTGTCTGTCTGTCTGTCTGTCTGTCTGTCTGTCTGTCTGTCTGTGTCTGTCTGTCTGTCTGTCTGTCTGTCTGTCTGTCTGTCTGTCTGTCTGTCTGTCTGTCTGTCTGTCTGTCTGTCTGTCTGTCTGTCTGTCTGTCTGTCTGTCTGTCTGTCTGTCTGTCTGTCTGTCTGTCTGTCTGTCTGTCCCTGTCTCTCTGTCTGTCTGTCTGTCTGTCTGTCTGGCTGTCTGTCTGTCTGTCTGTCTGTGTGTGGGGGTCTGTATGTATGTCTGGTCTGTCTGTCTGTCTGTCTGTCTGTCTGTCTGTCTGTCTGTCTCTTATCTGGTTGTCTGTCTGTCTGTCTGTCTGTCTGTCTGGTTGTCTGTCTGTCTGGTTGTCTGTCTGTCTGTCTGTCTGTCTGTCTGTCTGTCTGTGTTGTCTGTCTGTCTGTCTGTCTGTCTGTCTGTCTGTCTGTCTGGCCTGTCTGTCTGTCTGTCTGTCTGTATCTCTGTCTGTCTGTCTGTCTGTCTGTCTGTCGCTGTCTGTCTGTCTGTCTGTCCGTCTGTCTGTCTGTCTGTCTGTCTGGTCTGTCTGTCTGTCTGTCGTCTGTCTGTCTGTCTGTCTGTTTGTCTGTCTGTCTGTCTGTCTGTCTGTCTGTGTCCCTGTCTGTCTGTCTGTCTGTCTCTTATCTGGTTGTTTGTCTGTCTGTCTGTCTGTCTGTCTGGTTGTCTGTCTGTCTGTCTGTGTCTGTCTGTCTGTCTGTCTGTCTGTCTGTGTCTGTGTGTGTGTGTGTGTGTGTGTGTGTGTGTGTGTTGGTTGTGTGTGTGTGTGGGTTGTGTCTGTGTGGGTGTGTATGTGTGTGTGTGTGTGTGTGTGTGTGTGTGTGTGTGTGTGTGTGTGTGTGTGTGTGTGAGTGTGTGTGTGTGTGTGTGTGTGTGTGTGTGTGTGGTGTGTGTGTGTGTGTGTGTGTGTGTGTGTGTGTGTGTGTGTGTGTGTGTGTGTGTGTGTGTGTGTGTGTGTGTGTGTGTGTGTGTGTGTGTGTGTGTGTGTGTGTGTGTGTGTGTCTGTCTGTGTGTGTGTGTGTGTGTGTGTGTGTGTGTGTGTGTGTGTGTGTGTGTGTGTGTGTGTGTGTGTGTGTGTGTGCGGTAATACATCACTGTCATGTTATGTAAAATACCCTGGATTACCGAAAATGAAACAAGGATTTATAGCCAATACACAACATAAACCACCAGCTGCATCTCACTCGTGCTCTTGCATACAAATCAGATTCATTGGGAAATTTAACACCTTAAGAGTGGGTGGAGAAGTATATTTGATGTGTCGCCCAGCGGGGGGTTTTACCGTAAACGAGCTTGTTTCCGTGCTAGTTTTCATGCATAAACAAGAGCCAGAGCGTAATATAAGTATGCATCCCTGATAGGGCGTTAATTCAGCTTTCCAATGACACCAGAACCATCCTTCTACGATCACTGGTTGTCTTGCAACGATCGTGCAACTGAAGGGCAAAATCGGTAAAATACGGTCATTTTCTTACATTAATACGTGTGAAACGAGTGAGAGACGGTGGAGTACAAAGGAGTACAGCTCAGTAGCTCCACGGCCACCGTGGTGAGCGGTCATGAGGTAACCTACGCTCCTCCCACTGCTCCGCTCTCTCTCAGAGCACATTACGTGCTCAAAATTGCACTCGACAATAGCCGGGCCCCGCCACATAGGCCACATTTATTTAACTCGACAATAGCCGGGTGCCGCCAGTTAAGGGTTAAGGTCCATTTATCAGCCTCTTGTTTTCCGACACGTATGGTTGGCGAGTTTGGCTATAACTTGTTGTCCGGAAGGTTGGTGGTGTGGACCGACCACAGGGAGTACGGTATTGTTTTAGGGTGGGTTGTACCTTATTTAGGTTCTATACACTAATTATATTAATGTATTATGAGCAGGCAATTGTACTTAACCCCTCTGACCCCAGGGACGCACGTTATGCGCCGCCTTTGTATGTAACCCACAGTACCAGCGACGAATCATATGTGACCGCCTTAATTACTATTGTCCTATGGCACCTGGAGGGTTCAGATGTGTATGGGAACTACTTTAGGATCCCACGGAACAATACCAATGGTTGGCAACCCCCCAAGTCTATCCGCATGCGTGTGGGCACGCGCGGGAGTGATAGGCCAGTATACCGCCTACCCATCACCCAATGATAATGGTGACTCACCCCGCCCCCCAAATTACCTAGGTGAGCGGTTTTATGTTGCTTTTCCTTCATTAACACCTTACGAGCGGCTTAGGCGGTAATTTATATGTACCGCCCAGCCGGGTGTTTTTACCCTAAATAGGGTTTTTTACGTGATCATTTTCATGCCTAAATAAGACCCAGAGCATAAAACAAGTATCTATCCCTGAAAGGGCATAAACAGAGCTTTCCAATGACACCCCAACCATCCTTGTACGACCACTGGTTCTCTTGCAACGATCGCGCAACACGAGTGCAAAAAACATGTAATTAGGTACTTTCCCTACATAATTCCCTGTGTAGCGAGTGCGAGAGGGTGGAGGAGGGTGGGATTCATGTCAGTAGGTCCGCCGCGGTGGTCTGGAGCAGTCATACGCTTGCTATGCTCCTCCCACCACTCATCTCTCTCTCTCAGCAACATTACGTGGTGAAAATGGCACACGACATAAGTTGTGAACCGCCACTTAGTCCATATTTATTTCACAAGACATAAGTTGCGCGCCGCCAAAGAAGGGTTAATAACCCATCCCATGTGTTTTCAGGAAAAATAATAAAATCGAAAAGTGGCTGGTCCTGGAGAGTAATATATTATTATATCGCTTGGGGTTCAGTGGGTTAAGCAGCTGTCAATGTTACCTTGTGAGATGATATGTTATGTATGAAACATATTTAAACTCTTTGATTATAACAACTTCTGATTTTATAGCGAAAAATATCAGCGGTTAACGTTACCCATGATGAAAAACTTGATCAGATTTACAGGAATTATGCACTACTGCATTAAATATCTAGTTTCTACATTTTGTTTTATTTATTTAAATCATGTTTCATGTTACATTTAATGTACTAATGTTAGCACAAATATTTGAAAGTGGCGTTGGTAGTGGTGGTGAAATGATGTTGCTGATATAATAATGATATGATGGTAGTATTGTTTTATGGTGGTGCCTGAGACTAGTGATAAATATATATGGTAGTGGTGGCGTGAAATTATTATGAGGTGGTGGTGCAGTTGTGGCGGTAATATAAAGTCTTGGTGAAATTATGAAAAGGTGGTGGTGGAGGTGGTGAGGTCTGAGGAGGCAGAGAAAGGTTGTCACTTAATATATTGTGAGTGACGTTAACACTCTAAACAGGTGACAGCCGAGAGAGACTATGTGGGAGCAGAAGGTAAGGTGGATGAAGCAAGGATGGAAGGAAAGGAGGAATGTGTAATGGAAGGAGCGTATTTATCGAAGGGAGAAAAGAGGAAAATAAAAGTAAGATTGACTTAGTGGATAAAAGGAAATTACTAATAGATAGAAGGGAGAAGTTGGAAATACGAGTTAAATGTATATTAAACAGGAATAAGGGAAGAGCAGTTGCATAGGTCTAGCGAAGAAAGAAGGGACAGATTAATATAGAAAATGGCCGTTTAGGGCAGAAGGAGGCCTCCGATCGAAAAGGTGTATGGAACGAAAGTTGTTCGCAGCCCCCCAAAATGGGGGTACGGATGAGGTCAGATCCAAAATCGGAGGTAATTTAGCGGCCGAAATCGAGGTCGCCGTTTAATGAGGCACAGGGAGGTCGAGGCCGGTAATTATGGTAGTAGTAGTATTGTGATGATTGTGGTAGTAGTGATTGATGATGGTGATTATGGTAGTAGTAGTGGTGGTAGTAGTGATGGAGATTATGGTAGAATTTAAACCCGGGCAACGCCGGGTACCCCTGCTAGTGCTACTTGAATATGCTGTATCCAGTATTGAACTATTCAGCCCTTCCGTTTAGCTATATTTGTCTCCAATCATAATACACACCAATATATCAATATTATAGTGTTTGTATGGTTGTCAAAATATTCAACATATTACCATTATAAGCATATACTAGCAGGGGTACCCGGCGTTGCCCGGGTTTAAATTCTACCATAATCACCATCACTACTACTACCATAATCAGCATCATCAATCACTACTACCACTATCATCACAATACTACTACTACCATAATCACCGGCCTCGACCTCCCTGTGCCTCATTAAACGGCGACCTCGATTTCGGCCGCTAAATGACCTCCGATTTTGGATCTGACCTCATCCGTACCCCCATTTTGAGAGACTGCGAACAACTTTCGTTCCATACACCTTTTCGATCGGAGGCCTCCTTCTGCCCCAAACGGCCATTTATTATTTTTTGTTTTTTTTCCAATTTCGGCCTCGAAACAACCTCCGATCGTGGCCTCGCCCCCTCTATGACCTGACCCAGGTCAATTGACACCCACATGCAAAGTTTCAGCTCCCCAGGTCCAAAACTGCGGCCGCCTATTTAGAACACACAGACAAACAGACACACAAACTGATTTAATAATATAGATATTTGTCCTACAGCCCTCCCTTGAAATCACTTCCACATTGATTATAATTATCTAACTAACGTAAAAACCTTCTTCTACATATTTACACTGTCGGCTATTATATTTGCACGGCTCAGCACGCTATACATATATGCTTGCAACGCAACGCAATACACACACATACACATACACACACACACACTTAAAAGGAGAATGTTTCGTGACTACCTGAAAACCTCACACGCAGAAGATTGTTGTCGTCTGTTGTTGTTTTTGAGACCATTGGTGAACGAGAAATCAATAACCACACAAATAACACACCTTGACTATACAGTACCTGTCATTATTACTGAGGTATCATTGGTATGTCCTCCATTCACACACACACACACACACACACACACACACGCACACGCACACAGTTTATATATGATCCCAGGCTGACGAAACATTCCACTGTTTGTTGATAACAGTGTTCAGAGAGCTACGATAAGCTACACTGATCTATCCACCAAGGAACAATTCTCAAACAAATAACAGACTGCTAGTGCTTTCAGATTTGTTTTTAATTATAATGTTGAGCGAGATAATAAGACATGAATTATCCGAGTCTTTTTTATCTGTGCTTTTATTATACTGTTATTTATTGTATGTGTATATACATAAACACAATCCACGAATTTTTACTATTATTTACAGGTAGATGATGTAGGCATGTTTATTTGTATTTTCTGTTTTCACCGAAAAAAATAGCAGTCATTAAACCATACCCAATTTACCAACCTTGGCGGTGTTTAAGAGATTTATAGGCAATACGGGACCATGATAGCCAAACACAAACACGTTTACGGCCGCCCTACATGTTTTCAGTAAGGGTCTGTTTATGGTATAATAAGTTATGGTTGTAATATGAGCTCTTTATATGTGATGATTAAGTACAATGTTATCAGAAGCATTAATCAACATTAGTAATAATGTTTTGAGTGAAATATAATTTGCCTCAACAAATATTATGGTAACACGGGTGTGTAAACAATATACTGTAAACCACCAACCAAAGACACCGTGTTAACACCTACAATATTACCAGCACCAGAGTCATTAATGAACTATGGCGAGACACACTCAGGCGACACTCTATATCTCATTTGCAAAACTTCCCAACTACTAATTCGATTTTCGGGAAAACTTTGGGCGTGTTACCTGGCCCTGTCGTCATGGCATGTCACCCACCCACCCACCCACACCCCCACCCCCACCCTCACACACACACAACTAACGTTTAACTTATTAATTTAACTGATTAGTGTATGTATATCCCAAGCAACACTGCCAAATACGAACCCAGAATATTTGACTCGGAAACTATATAGACAAGCAAACTCTCTCACCGGATATTTTCGGCAAGACTATTCAGTAAATAAATATTTTGAAGTTAATTAAACATCATAAACATCACCACGAACGCGGTCTTGGGTCGTATTATTGTACAATATACTATGAGTATGGCCGCATTATATTGGTAATATAATCTGGTTTCCATCTTTCTGATGAGAATGAGATTCCCTGCCTCGAAGATATTTTATGCACTGAACCGCATTACCTTAAGCAATAAAAAAGTGTTGGGTTAGATGGATGTATTTAATCCATTTACTGACAATGAATGTTATGCTCAAAGGGTATACACATTAAGGATTGGAAATAAACTATTGTACCACCAGGCAGGGTAGTATCATGGGCGTTGTTGTCACGTAGCGTGATAACTCCATCAAAGTGTTGTGGGTTCCAGACTAGCTTGGGGAAAATGTTATAACATACCGGACCCTGAGATGATGGAGGGTCACTAACTGAATACAGAATACAAGTAAGTACTACACTAATTTATATATATATATATATACACTGGTCAAGCTGATAACGTGGTTCTCTTATATAATGTAATATTATTTAGATCGTTGGGCTCGTCCGTTTCCCTTACACTTAGGGCTACCTCTCATGTCCATAATGTAAACCCTTATATTTTATTACAGCGAAACACCCACGGCGGAAGGTCTATTGACGGTTGTGATATACTGTATTACCTAACTAGGCTCACGGAGGGCCCTGGGTGGGGCTTTGGTTTCCCGGGCGTTTCCGCACCCTCCTTAGCTCCCCGCCATGGAGTGGCTTCGGTCACCCAGGCTTTATTGTGGTCGGCGGGAAGGGTTCTGTGGGGGCGCTCGGTTACGGCCTTGGAATTGCTCAGGGCCTTGGGGCTGTTCGGCCAGGCAGCTTGGGGAACAACAACAACAACAACAACTAGGCTCACGATTGATTCTTAACATTGGTTGAGAAGTCGTCCAGTATTGGCTCTTCTGTTTATAATACTAATGTCCCTATATTACCATGGATAATATAGTTATATACAATAAGTAATGTCATAAATATATTAACATGACCTAAAACAGATTCAGGAAATATAGGCATTCAATAGATTCTTTACATCTGCATAATATATACATACATACATACATAACATTTTAAGACCGAGTGTTCCACACATCAGTGCAGTTTCAGTCTATTGTCCTAATGGCGGCGTTCCAGGCAACCCTGTTAAGGGCTGCTTCACTTGTCAAGTTCTTGGATTTGAGATCGGCGCGTATAGTCCAATCCCAGGTCTTCCTCGGTCCACCCCTTGGTGCAGCTCCCTCCACAATCACAGACCTGCATTTTTTCACCCAATTTTGTTCATCCATTCTCTCCACATGTCCATACCATCCCAGTCTACTTGTACGCATCACCTCGCTAATACTCTTTATACCTAAACGTCTCCTCAGCTCAACATTTGTTATTCTATCCTGTAGACTGGCCCCACACATCCATCTCACCATTCTCATCTCATTACGCTCCATTCTGTTGACATTCTCTACATTAACGGCCCATGTTTCTGAGGCATACGTCATTGCACTTCTAACACATGAGGCATACACCTTTCCCTTCAGGGGGAGAGGCATTCTTTTCATGGTCAGGATTGGCATCAATTCTCTGAACTTCCCCCAGCCACACCTAATTCTAGCAACAGTGGCAGCCTCGGCCCCACCACCGGCAGAGATGGTATCTCCTAGGTAACAAAACTTGTTCACCAGCTCCAAAGACTCATTTCCAAAATTCACAGCCATCATATACATCACTTAACACAAGCTCGCCTTTGCACACTACGCACTCAAATTTCTCTATTTCTGACTTATCCTTCGGCAGGGGCCCCTTTATTCTACTACAGCGCTTACTCCCATGGTGTACCCAACATCAGCAGATGCTACATTGAATTGAGTTAACACCCACTCCCTTTCCACACACTGCACATGGGTATGCACCGCTCTTTTCCACATTGCCTCGTCTCAATCTACAATGCATAACCTTGGTTTATATTAGTAAGGTATGCACCAAGAAACTTACAACAATACAGACAATGTATTATCCCCATAGATAACTCTGGGGAAGGTAAGCGAACAAGCTTCAAACTCTGTGTGTCCAGGCATTTTGTCTCGAACGTCCCTTGATTTTGGCCCTGTCACTCTTTCAACTATGGGGGAGGCACTCGCTATAGGCAGTTATGCCTTTTGCCTCCCTCAATCACATAGAAAAAAAAAAAAAAAAAAAAAAAACAGTGGAGAAGGGAAACGAGAAATTGAAAAGCCGGAGAGAGAGAGAGAGAGAGAGAGAGAGAGAGAGAGAGAGAGTACAAAGGAAATCAAGCAACAACAGATCTAGTGACCCTTCTAGGCTGCTTGTCCGCCAAAACACTGAGGATCAAGTGTCCAAACAGTGGTTTAGAGTGGGTAAGGGAACATTGGAAAGGGAACTACTGCCCTGCCACTAACGTGGCAGGACTAGGAAGTTAGTAGGGGACATATGGGTTAGTAACTGAGGGGAGGATAAAGTTATTCATTTACAAACGCAGTCAGTCGCGGGTTTGATGCGAGATATTTGTCTAGGCGGAATTTAAATGAATCAACGGTGCTGCAGTCTATAACGTCTCGGGGAAGCCCATTCCACAAGTTGACAACTCGATTGAAGAAGAAATTCTTAGATTCGTGCGAGTTAAAAGATTTACCAATAATTTTGCAACCGTTTCCCCGCGTGTAATTAGATTGGTCGATAGTGAAGTACTTATTACAGTTCATATTGTCGATGCCTTTGATGATTTTGAACACTTGAATTAAGTCACCTCTTAATCTGCGCTGGGTTAAAGGAAATAGATTTAATTCTCTAAGACGCTCTTCGTATGGTTTGTTCTTTAGGCTAGGTATCATTTTGGTAACTCTACGTTGAACTCGTTCTAGCTTGTTTATATCTTTTTGGTAATAAGGGCACCAGGATTGAACGCAGTATTCCAGAAGAGGGCGGACTAAGGAATTGTAAAGGGTTAGGATAACTTCTTTGGATTTATGCTCAAATGACCTGCCTATAAAGCCAATTATTTTGTTTGCCTTCTTAACAACTTCTGAACATTGTTGACTCGGTTTTAGGTTACTCGATATTGTTACTCCCAGATCAGTTTCTCTGTTTACATTCTTAAGCTGAGTGCCATTCATCGAATAGATTGCTTTCTCATTTAGGTATCCGACATGTAGTACTTTACATTTATCCGCATTGAAACTCATTTGCCAAATTTGGGCCCAACATGACAATTTATCTAGATTGTGTTGCATATCGTCAACTTGTTCTTTTGAGAGTACGCTATTTGCAATTTTTGTATCGTCAGCAAATTTTGAGATTGTGCAGGTGAGACCCTCATCTATGTCGTTGATGTAAATTAGAAAGAGAATTGGTCCTAGTACCGATCCCTGGGGTACCCCGCTACTTACATTGGTCCATTTAACTTAAATAGAGAGAGAGAGAGAGAGAGAGAGAGAGAGAGAGAGAGAGAGAGAGAGAGAGAGAGAGAGAGAGAGAGAGAGAGAGAGAGAGAGAGAGAGAGAGAGAGAGAGAGAGAGAGAGAGAGAGAGAGAGAGAGAGAGAGAGAGAGAGAGAGAGAGAGAGAGAGAGAGAGAGAGAGAGAGAGAGAGAGAGAGAGAGAGAGAGAGAGAGAGAGAGAGAGAATTTAGTATTTGGATAACAAAGTATCAGGAAATGATTATCTCTTATATATATTTGTTACTTCATACGCCTAATATGACTATCTGAACAAGTGCATTTCTCTTACTTTATTTACTCCGAACGACAGACGCGAGCGAAGCTTATTCAGTGGAAAATAATATAGTCTTCTGCTGGGTTTGTTGGAATTCTCTCAGTAGTCAGTGGGGCTTAATACAGGTACAATAATAGGATTCCATTGTAGTCGCTTCACATTCCCAGTTGTTGAGAGAAGTAAATGTAAATTGTTGGAATAAAATATAGTAAAACATACGCAAATATTTAAGTTCTATTTAGTTCAACTTTGCTTAAGCTATCGAAAATAATTTAGTTTCAAAGCTAGAATACAATATAAATAAGTTGTTGAAAATATTCGACCATGTTCGTTCTAATATGTAATAGTTCGACGTTGCTTATATGAATAAGACCTGGACATTTCAAAATTAATAACATCAATAATAGCTCAGACTTAACAGAGTGCGGCGCGTGAAAAGATCCATAATAAGTTGAGAGGGTGACGGTGAAGTGTGAGAGATTAATGGTTAGTGAGGTTAAAGGGCTGCCAAACCATCTATAGAGACTTTATCCTTAACGTAACTGATAATATTGTGCACCTTGTTTGTAACCCATCGTGTACTTCTGGTGGTGGCTATATGTAAACCGTGGTATATTGTATGTTATATAAAGTGCACTAGACCCCACGATATATATATATATAATGTCTGGACACACAGAGCCTAAAGCAGTTTTGAATTAAGAATAGATTAACAAAAACAAAACTTTAAGAGATGCAAGATATGAGAGCAATTGGACGATAGGTGGAGGGTAGAAATTGGTCACCCTTCTTTGGGACAGGTAGAATGAGAGCAAACTTCAAGCAAGAAGGAAAGATATTAGGGCCTAGAGGAAAGAGAGACACTGAAAAGTTTACCTAAGCAGGGAGTCAATATGGAAGAACAGTGTTTATGTATAACAAGAGGAACACTATTTGGTCTGTACACTTTCTTAATATTTAACCCAGAGAGGGCAGAAAATACATCCTTAGAAAATATTGAAATATTAGGCATAAATAATCTCCCTGCTCAAGGAAGAGAGTACCAACCAGGGTTCTCAACTCCATCCTTTCAACTCATTCGCGGTCTGTCTCTCCCTCCTCCTCCTCCTCTTACTATTATTCCTTCCTCTCTGCTCCTTTAGTTTTCATTATTGTGCATCAAAACCATACAAGGTTTCTTTCATCAATATATTTCGCATGAATGGTTTCAGGATTATATTTTATGAAAGTAAAATCTCTCTCTCTCTCTCTCAGGTTCTAAGAAATTTAAACTATTGTCATTCCTGTGGCATTTCATTATCCTTAATGAATATTTCCTGAATAAACCCGAGTATGTGTAAAAGGAGAACAAGGCGAAGCTGCCTCAAGACAGTGCTCCCCACCCCCCACCCTTTAGACGATTTTATCAAGCTTAGGAATGATATGTGGTAACTAGAAAGGTAAAGAGTATCTCAATTAACCCTCTGACCTCCAAATACACTTCCTAATCTAAATACAAAAGTCTTATAATTGCAAGGAAACAAAAAATAAATTCATAATTGTATCTTGAGTGGGAATACACCTATTCCATAGATGCACAGACACTCAGATATACCCACACAATTATATTTATATTTTGATTCGAGGGCATATGTTTTTGTAATAGACCTTATTATGTAAACGAGATTGTGAACTTCGAATGATAATATTAAAAAAAGTTAATGTTCTCTTTGGGACTGTTAATTGTTCAGAATAATTCGTCAGTGTATCATTGTTGTTCTCCCAAGTATTGTTCAGATATTCCGGGGTAAGGCTTGTACACATTGATCCATAGATACACACACACATGGCATTCGCCATATTCGCACAACCTCCGCGGTGTTTCGCATCACATCGTCCAACATTCGCCCTGCAATCGCTACTGTCGCCATCATCGATCGCCACATTCGACCTGATTCGCCATCAATTGTCGCACATCATTCGTCATTATCGCCTAAATAGTCGCCACAATCGCACTGTGATCGTACTTCTGTCGCACTGCAATCGACATAATTCGCCTTGTTCGACTTAATTCGCTTTTGAATACGCCCTATTCGCCGCGAATTAACAGACATAGAAAAAAAACACAGTCGCAGGGCGTTCGCCATCGAAAGTTCGCGCAGTGGGATACCACCTTAAAAGACCAATTGGATATACAAATGTGGATGTAAAGTGAACCTTATTATAAAATGGCCAACTTGTCATTCTCTCTATATACTTGCTCAATATACTCCATAATATTATATTGTACTGATCTAGGCTTTATATATTATATTGCCATTATTGTGCTGGAGTCGTGGGGATATTTTATGAATATGGATAAGACGTCAGCGTGTGCGAGTAGTTATGAGGATTATGATATTTTGTTTAGCGATTTTCTATTATAAACCACTCCTATAAGCTATATCATCATATACCTTACTTCCTTAATATTTTATCTACTATAATCCACTCCGTCAAGCTTTAAGCTTTCACTATAATAATCCATATCCAACAAGCTCTATTTTATACTATAATTTTCTTCATTACTCACATTACCAAAATCTGTGTCACTCTAATCCATACGCGTTCCACTTTTGCAAATCGAGAATCTGGACTGAATCAGGTTTCATGTCTTGAATACGATATTAATTTGGCCAAATTAAAGGATAAAGGTGAGAGAGAGAGAGAGAGAGAGAGAGAGAGAGAGAGAGAGAGAGAGAGAGAGAGAGAGAGAGAGAGAGAGAGTACAAAGAAAATCAAGCAACAACAGGTCTAGTGACCCTTCTAGGTTGCTTGTCCTCCAAAACACTGAGGATCAAGTGCCCAAACAGTGGTTTAGAGTGGGTAAGGGAACATTGGAAAGGGAACTACTGCCCTGGAACTAATGTCCGTGGCAGGACTAGGAAGTTAGTAAGGGACATATGGGTTAGTAACTGAGGGGAGGATAAAATAAAGTTATTCATTTACAAACGCAGTCAGTCGTGGGTTTGATGCGAGATATTTGTCTAGGCGGAGTTTAAATGATTCAACGGTGCTGCAGTCTATAACGTCTCGGGGAAGCCCATTCCACAAGTTGACAACTCGATTGAAGAAGAAATTCTTAGATTCGTGTTAGTTAAAAGATTTACCAATAATTTTGCAACCGTTTCCCCGCGTGTAGTTAGATTGGTCGATAGTGAAGTACTTACTACAGTTCATATTGTCGATGCCTTTGATGATTTTGAACACTTGAATTAAGTCACCTCTTAATCTGCGCTGGGTTAAAGGAAATAGATTTAATTCTCTAAGACGCTGCTCTTCGTATGGTTTGTTCTTTAGGCTAGGTATCATTTTGGTAACTCTACGTTGAACTCGTTCTAGCTTGTTTATGTCTTTTTGGTAATAAGGGCACCGAGAGAGAGAGAGAGAGAGAGAGAGAGAGAGAGAGAGAGAGAGAGAGAGAGAGAGAGAGAGAGAGAGAGAGAGAGAGAGAGAGAGAGAGAGAGAGAGAGAGAGAGAGAGAGAGAGAGAGAGAGAGAGAGAGAGAGAGAGAGAGAGAGAGAGAGAGAGAGAGAGAGAGAGAGAGAGAGAGAGAGAGAGAGAGAGAGAGAGAGAGAGAGAGAGAGAGAGAGAGAGAGAGAGAGAGAGAGAGAGAGAGAGAGAGAGAGAGAGAGAGAGAGAGAGAGAATCATGCACAGTAAACTATACATACTCATCTTGGCTGCAATGTATCATATAAAGAGGAAGACTTCACAAGTTAACAGTAACGTTGTGGCTGATATTGACGGATGTATTGTTAACGACTAGCCAAATATATAGCGAGGCAGTATTGTATATGTATGATCAGTGTCTGCAGACGAGTTGGTAACTCATTGACCAATATTATCTTATTGAACTAACACATCTACAACAAATGTCTAGCGGATTATATTATCTGTAGCTAAAAGCTCCCTGATGGTACCGATGTTAACCCTGACCCATGAACTATGTACACTTAGGCACACATGATCAGGCAACCCGACACATTATAATATAATTATATACTGTACTATTTGTAGTAGAAGCAACATTTTCGGTGATGATAAAGCCACCAAATTAAAGTCTAATCATACTGAATCTAAAATATTATCTGATAAACTAAGTTTATATGTAATAGACAATATATAAAATGCTTTCATAACATACCCCATGTTCTGTTTTAACTGATCTGCTGAGAATTATGGGCATTATATATATAGTAGAGTAATACTTACCCTATAATAGTATATTGTATTATATGCCAGATAATATGTATGCAAGTTGTGTGTATATTTTCAGCACTTTAATGAATATGTTCATGTATTGGATAAATTACCAGGATGGTTGTATCACTATTATTGGTAGAACTAAGTAAATCCATCATGAAATGGGCCATGGGACAATAATTACCATGATGGTTGTATCACTATTATTGGTAGAACTAAGTAAATCCATCATGAAATGGGCCATGGGACAATAATTAACACAAGTAACCGATGACCACCAACCAGTGGATGGTTGTGTCATAATTGATGTGTGGGACAGACTATTACCACCAACCAGTGGATGGTTGTGTAATAATTGATGTGCGGGACAGACTATTACCACCAACCAGTGGATGGTTGTGTAATAATTGATGTGTGGGACAGACTATTACCACCAACCAGTGGATGGTTGTGTAATAATTGATGTGTGGGACAGACTATTCACCATCAAAGACAGAAATCCAATAACGCATCATTGGGAGCCAGACAGATATGTAACGAACCAATGGCATCACTTTGACAGTTATTGAGTGATTTACAGTATATGGCAATAATTGCTTTCCTATGCAAATATGTTGAACTAGTTTATTGTATTACTACCATCCTACGGAATAATTTAATGTTATTAGGTGTCTTACAGCCCACGCTATATTTTCCATCACGTTTAACCCTTTTAATAAACTAGTTAAATAACAATGTGTGCCAATAGCGGGACTATACTAGAATGAAAGCAGCTTACATAAATATACGAAAGCTCATTATTCTTTGTAGTTGATTTTAGTAAGACGATTAATTGGAAACAAACAGTAAACATACACAAGAATGGATATACCTCTGTCATGGACAATTGTCTGTAAACACTGTAGTATTAGTGTCATGGCCTCCATTATCAGATATATATATATAAACATGTAAGAAATAGACAACGACGAAACACATTCAAACACCAACTTGTTCCTTCTCTTACCAACACAACATAACAAACACACATGTCAATTCACTCATTCTCAAACTTGTTTATTTTCCTTTGTACATTGCTTTCAACATTGCCTCCGCACAATAGAGGTCAGAACACTACAGAGTGCAATTGCACATGCAATATAAGAATCACAATAATCAAAATGTGAATTTTGATTCATTCTTGAGTGATTTTGAGATTCCTGTAAATTCTATTGTTATTGGTTCCCTGCGGGTATTTGAAAAATATTCATGAGGGACTGGGGAAGACAAACAAGAATGGAAAATAGTGAGTGAACCAATATTTTGCAATATAAAGTCATCTCTCTCTCTCTCTCTCTCTCTCTATATATATATATATATATATATACAGTATATATATATATATATATATATATAATATATATATATATATATATATATATATATATATATATATATATATATATATATATATAATTATATATATATAATATATATATAATATATATATATATTATATATGTACATAATTATATTAACAGTAGTTATATAAAGGCAAATATGTTAAAGCTGAGTACATTTAGCGAGTTGTTGTTGTCTCCAGTTAGACTCGGGTTATAAAAGGCGCTCTTTGTTCCTAAATGTGTTTTTCTCTTGGAAGCCAGAGAGGACAGCTATAAGCACACTCGGGTTTCTCTCCCGGCGTGTAAGCTACTCTGTTTACTTGTGTGTTTGGTAATAAATAACATGCAGTACATTAGTTTCAGCGTTTCATTAAGGCGCCTGATATAGCAAGGAATTCATTAGCGCTTGCAACACTGCACCACAGATTTTTACCTTAGCTGGTAAATCCGCTAAATCCTGGTACCTATTTATTGCTATTTAGTGAATAGAGGCATTGGGTATGAAAAACTTAAACACACCCAACTGCCCGAGATTAAACGTGTCTTAGACCAAACGGGTTACCAACTACACCACAGATCACCTTTGATGCCGGGATGACATGTAACATTAACACTTTCTGGGTAACATTTATGCTTTTCACAAAGTAGGCCTACTTGTTCATATGAATGATACGTATAGCACTGTTTCTGTCTATGAGCCTCTCTTAAAAAAACATAACTGTCTTTACTTGTATCGGTTGTAACTAGAATGTTTACAGTTTTAACTGCTGAAAACGTAGACTCTAGTTTGGCTGACTTTATTTAATATTTCAGCTGTCTTTGCTGAAGATGAAGTAGCTTGTGCACATATATTAGCGACACCAACCTTTCCTTCTTGCCGCAATTTCATTGGAATAGCATAAGCCAACTCCTCAGTGTAAAATTGCTTCTTGAGATGTCTGGTTTTCCTTTGTTTTGTAATTTCACTAGCATTAGCAAATACAGTTGGAGGTCTTCCCCTACCACAGTTATTGGAGCTCTCAGTATTATCGGTATTGTCTGAATCGCTGCTTTCAATATTTGATATTGCAAGATTAAATTATGTTATAAGTTATCTTTTATTTTTATTTTAAAAAGTTTGTTCTCACAAGATAACTTTTCCTCCATCTCTCATTGAACTGATATTAGTTTTTGTGTTTGATTATTTTGATATAACCTTTGAATAACTCAGTATATGTCTCTCACCTCCATCCACAACCACCTTAGCTGCCTCCGCTGCTGGTTTCCCACCCCACTACCGTCGCTCGCCTCTTGTCTTCTCCCCAATGCCTCCCCTCCTACCCACCCCTCACCACTGTTACCAGATGATTTATATTTACTATTTGTGCTGCCACCTATTGAGTGTCCTGCGCGGAACTGGCCGTAACTGTACATGTGTGTGTGGTAGGTGTTCAGTAGATGAGATATTTGCGATGAGCCATTATTGTTTATGGTTATGTTCTATGTACTGTATTAAGATGCTCTTATAGTGTTACAGGTGTGATCTGAGTATGCATGTATGTATATAATAATATTGTGAGAAATAGTTAATTAAAGAAATACAGGATACATTATCGGACGAGAGCCAAGCAAACACTGTATTGAAAGGTAGTGTTGCTGATCTAAAATAAATAGAGACTTATTACTATAATATATTATTCTTAATGTACATGATCAAACATAATAAAATACATACACATAGTCAAGACATGTATAGATAAAATATATAGAACCAGGGTGAAGGTGAAGACAATTAGTAAAATATAAACACAATATACCGCAGAGATAAAACACTGAGAAACAAAAGTCATGCAAGAATGATGATGAGAAAAGTTGACAAATGTGAGAAAGACAAGTAACCCAGCTGGTGAAGAAATATTACGTCATAAAATACAAACATGGTCATAACATAAGGGAACATGGGGGGTGGAATGGTGAATGGCTAAACACATCATTATAATGCATGGTCATAACATAAGGGAACATGGGGGGTGGAATGGTGAATGGCTAAACACATCATTATAATGCATCAAGTTTATCCCGCGTGTGGGTGTAAGGATGAGATGTGGTAGGCAGTGTGTAAGACAGTAGAGGATGTGTGAGACAGTGTGGTAGTCAGTATAGGATGTGGTAGACAATATGGTAGACAGTAGAGGATGTGGTAGACAGTAGAGGATGTGGTAGACAGTAGAGGATGTGGTAGACAGTATAGGATGTGGTAGACAGTAGGACAGTATATGTCAGACAGTGTACAAGGGGCAGCTGTTGATGATGTATGGTAACTGCTCTCACAGAGGTTGTTGTTGCTCCCCAAGCTGCCTGGCCGAACAGCCCCAAGGCCCCGAGCAAGGCCAAGGTCATAACCGTGCGCCCCCACAGAGCCCTCCCTGCCAACCACAATAAAGCCTGGGTGACCGAAGCCACTCCATGGCGGGGAGCTGAGGAGGGTGCGGAAACGCCCGGGAAACCAAAGCCCCACCCAGGGCCCTGTGCCCCTCAGCAATTAGGAAGAGAAAGTTGAGGGCCAAAGGAAAAATGTGACGCTTTGGCTTCCAATCTTGGTAGATTGGGAGGTCAATCCACGGAAGAGACGCCGTCACTTGAGATCTAGAAAATATATAAGTAAAAGGAACAGTCAGAGTAAGCTATGGGTATGGCAGAGATCGCTCAGTTCTCACTCTGATAGACCAGCCCATCACAGAGGTTCAACCTGGGGTTTATGGACCTTCATAACCCGACCTCTTTGTGAGTGGGTGAGTACATGTGTGTGGAACTGTTTGGCTGCGTGTGTGAATAATTAGCACATGTGTACATAGCTGGTTGTTCTTGTAGATTCAAAACCTATTACTGTATACATTACGCATTCAATAAATACCACATGTAATAATTGGAGTACAAAGTAAGTTATACAATGTACTTCACGATGAAGCATATTTCCACTAAACGTTTATTAACGATGGACGCTACTGATATTAGGTATATAATGTATGATACGTTATCGAAATAGTGTCTAGTTATGATCCACAATTTAACAGTCGCTAAGTAAGATACAAATTCATTAATTTGCCTAAACCTCCACATACAAACAGTACAACCTGACACTCACACACATAATTATACCGACACTCACTAACTGATATTCACCGATAGGTGCAGTCAACTCGTATAATTCGCAGTCTCAGAATATTGTTTAGGCTTATGAAAAGCTTAACAGTTAATGTATAAAATATGCATAAAATGGACAATATATGAATTAAGAAATGAAGTTTCCTAAAGCAATCTGAACAAATATAATTGCATAACCCACATCACAGCGGCGGTTCTTAATTTTCCAAATGCAGTTCCAATGTGGGTGACAGAGACACATAGTCTATTGTCCCATAGATCCTGCGGCCCACAGTGTATACAACATTACCATGATACTCATACTCACAATACGACATACACAGGAATGGATATATACTTACTATACCACACTCACTCAGATGTCTTTGAATATAGTCCACTCCCTCAATGTACTTTGTTACTATAAATATGTATTGTATTATTGTATATCTTTCCTATCACTCCCTCTCCCTCACACTGTTCCATTCTACGTCACTCTCTTCCATATGCTCACAAACTTATATAAGTAAGTAGCAGGACTGAATAACATTTCAAGCCTTGAATACGAATTCAATTTGGCCAGACTACGGGAAGAGTGGACAGTGTGTGTGTGGGGGGTAGGTTTTTAATTCATAATTGTAAGAGAGTGAGCAAATTATGACTATGTACAGTATGTATGCATTTTATATGTGAATGAGGGAGACAAAAGGCATAAATGCCTGCAGCGAGTGCCTCCCCCAGAGTTCAAAGAGTGACAGGGCCAAAATCAAGGGACGTTTGAGCTAAAATGCCTTTATGCATTTATGTATGTATATACTCAGGCACATAACCCAATAGCTGGGGGTGGGCGACTCGAGACAGAGCCCGAACAGAAACAACATTTAAATGTCCAATTCTTAGGATCCAGGCCCCCTTCCGCGTTCCCTTGCCCCTTATTCTGTCTTGTCTAGTAGGTGAATTTTACCTATACAGAGTATCTTTAAGAACCCCTTGTGATACAAGCCTAACTCTGATAGCAAACTATATGTTTTGGGGGTAAATTAATTTAATTATATTATATTTATCGTTGTAACATGATTACGTACACGTGCTTTAAATTTAAAACTTGCAAACTAAACAAACCAAAACTGGGACAAAGACAATATAAAGTCAAATCAACTTTATCAAAATCGCTGTGGAAACAACGCTTACTAAAATCACATTTATGAAATAAAAGAACACAATCCACCACATAGGGTGTACATTACTACATGAGCAAGTTAATCTGTTTCCCAAGCAAACTAATCGCACACATAACGCACTATCGTCATGTTCAAGGAATTAGTCAATTTGGGAAGTCTGGGACGTTCTGGTAAATTTTACTAAACTCTGCATGAATAAAGAAACTACATGTCAAAATGTTAATTTAAAATCAAATTTGCAACATGACGAAAGACATTAACAATAGTACAAAATACAAATATTGATAAGATATCTATAATATTACACAAAAATTACAGCACTCACTAACGATAGTGCTATCGGGTAGGTACCTGTAAGCATAGTGTCCCCTAACAATTACTACCCTACTAATAACCTACATTTATTGTACAAATAAACTAAGGAAATTGCAAAAGCAAGCAATTGATCCTATCAACAATGAATAGATACAATTTAATAAATATAAATATTTGAAAATATGAAGGCACAATAGATTTAAACAAAAGAGTACTCTTTTACTAGATTTTGTAGCGAAATAAGCTGTTAATTATGAAAACTTGGCATGAATATGACGCAGGGACTTAGTAGTTTCATATTTTTCCATTAAGTATCGAGAAATTACAGTAGTTTACCATCAGCTGAAATAATACCTACTATAGAAATCTATTTCCTTCTTGTTAGCCATCATTACTCTTTAGTTTAACCAGACCACTGAGCTCCACAAAAGAACTCTCATAGGGCTGGTCCGAATCCTTCGATCAAGATATACAGTATAACTAAACGAGTCAAGATAGATAGGGAAGGGCAGGAGGGGAACAAATCAAGGAAGGTGAAGACACGCAGACATTTCTCGCCATTACACCAGTTCAGCCGGACCACATGAGCTTTACATCAGAGCTTTTATAGGGCAGGGCCGAAGGATGAGGCAAGAACTGCTGCACCGCAACACCAACCAAGAAGTGATCAGGGCGAAGAATGAGAAGATACACATAATTATAATTGTCACAATCCTTGGTTCAATCTTATGAATTACGTCACAAGGCTATCGTTACACAAGTTTGTTCAGTTTAGGAAGTACCTATTAGAGTCACAAGTTAATCATTTGACTTAATTGATTCACAGAAGTCCCTCCTATGCTGACTAAGATCCTATATTATCAACTCTAATATTATAGTAAAATTACATGATCATCCTAAAGGGGATAAAACTGACCATATAACAAACTTATCAATGTCCTTGTTTCCGCCATTGTTGTGCACTTCATATAATCTCACGGTTGAAAAAATAATAATAATGGTAAAAATAATGTTCAATACTAGTAGATTATCCCAAACCCATTATACATTTCCAGACCATTTTATAATATTTATGGACAGGACTATAAAGTAAACATTCGTTGCATAAAATATAAATATATCCACGTCTGTCTCACAATGAAATAATAACCTCCATCTTAAAAGTCTAGACCCTCTCCAACGAAGAAAGTATCCCAGTTTGGTCCTAAATGGTGTATCAAAGATAATAAATCATAGTGCTTTGTGGACTTTTCCGTCAGGGCTAGAGTATGTATGACAGTGAGGCCGTAAATATTAAAGTGTTTACGCCGGCTTCAGTAATGGGCCAAAAACACAAAACAGCAGGACTGAATATTAAGAGGTGCCTTTCTCTCTCTCGACTTTATAAGCTAAATACAAAAAAGAAAACGCAAATATATGTGCAGAACGAGAGAGAGAGAGAAATTGTTTGCTTCAATTAGCCTACTAGAATCTTATTTTTTAACTCTTGGTAAGGTATAAGTTAGGTGACAAGTATTATTGTTTAGTTAAATAACAGCCAACATCCAATACCATACTGGTCCTTCTGTCAATGTTTACAGTCTTGAGTACGGTAAAAGGCTAATATTCCGTGAACACTATGTACGACATTGTGGGCATGATATTATTTAAGAAATCCTCGTTAAAATCTAGATTAAACTCTGTAGGAAACCATTTACTATAATAGTCTTCTTGTGCACGAAACTGCATATACGAAACCCACTGTGTACGATACCCATTGTGCAAGTAACTCGATGTGTACGAAACACATTGTGTACAAAACCCATTGTGTATGAAACCAATTGTGTCCGAAACCCATTATGTACGAAACTAAATGTGTACGAAACGCATTGTGTAAGTAACTCGATGTGTACGAAACCCATTGTTTATGAAACTCCCGGTGTACTTGACTATGGCGTGGTACGGATGCACGACAACTATGACACTGGTCTCCTGAACTATACAAATTTGACTGGTGGTAGTTAAAAATATGATTGAGTCGTGATGTGATTGACAGTGTTGAATACTATATGATAACAACAATACCTTAATTGTCGTGGTGTTGGCAATCCTGGCACTCCCTGTTGGCAGCCCTGCCACTCAGTGTTGGCAACCCTGCGGCGTCATCCTGGGTTGTCTGGCCTGAAACATATAATACATTATAGGCTACTTATTATACACCTCTAAATCAATCAGTACACAATAATAACTCCTACATCCAACAAAAGAACATACATAGCTTTCACATCTCGGGATGTTGGATTAAAAGGAAAATGTGGGATAGAAAATGGGTAGGGAAGAGGGATTTAATAAGATGGGAGTTGTCACTGCCAACCAAACAGGCATTTAAACTCGGCTATATCAATGATTTTACCCCTCATCTAGCCTCTTAATACCACCTAAAATATAAATAATAACGCAATATAACAGCACAGTAAAGGCTTGTATAATATTATGAACTTACAGTCCCGGGAAGTGAAGAAATATATCAGAGCCGTGAAAAACAACACTTCACTCTACAAGGAACACTGCGCGACTGAGACTGCTACAGGGGCAGCAGGGCCAGTGCAGGCCTGAGGCATCCAAGTCGCAAGTGTTCGAACTGATTCCTTCAACACCATTTTTGATGTTTTAGTAAAATCTCACTTGATGCGCTCTTTGTTTATTTATACTAACCACATTAATGATACACGAGGTAATCTGATGTATACATTTTACACTACTGATGATAATGGCTTGTCAAACAAATAAGGCTCTTCATATAGCCTACACAATGACGTGCAAACCATAGAGTACTGTACACGCAAGAACTAGAGATTCTATGTTTGTAGTGGTTGACGTGATACTATGATGGTGATGATTATTGATAGTTATGGTGATTGTGATGATATTATGGGTGATCTAGATGGTTGTGGTGAATTCTGAGGAGGCGGAGGAAGGTTGTCACTTAATATACATTTTAAGCAGATGACAGTCGGGAGAGACACATTAATTAAAGCAAGGATGGAGGGACTGTAGGAAAGAATTATGTTAATAAAAAGTGGAAAGAAGGAAATATAAAAGTTATGAATTAACTAAT
Organism: Paralithodes platypus; assembly: GCA_032716605.1. Taxonomy (NCBI): domain Eukaryota; kingdom Metazoa; phylum Arthropoda; class Malacostraca; order Decapoda; family Lithodidae; genus Paralithodes; species Paralithodes platypus. The sequence continues at coordinate 7,538,808 of CM064573.1, forward strand.
GGAGGAAGGAATATCATTGATGGATGTAAGGGAGGAAGGGTAAGAGACCGAATTGCCGCTCATTAGTGATAAGGTGCTGGAGGAGGAATATTGGTGAGGCAGGAAGATGAATTATGCAATGCAGAGTATAATAACGGAATAATACGTGTGAATTAAAAACAAATAGCTTTGTGGTTTACCTGACGTTGCTATGAATAAATATTGAATGTTCAGCCGATCTACAGATTACTTCATGCTACGTACCGTACATGCTTCAATTCTCATTAGTTATCCTGTGTCGTAAATTCCGTAGTTTTACAAGGGTTTGCCAGACGTGGAGCGGCCATTAATCTTGCGTGAGTCAGCTGTGAGTTTGTACTCTTCAGTGAACAGAATCTGGACAACTCCAAACATTGCAACATATCCACTATAAAATGTTATATGTCATTATATAATATATGACCGCTTTAGAGATTAGTAAATATATCAGGGTACATAAGCTTATATTCAGGCTATGTGATTCACAATGTAATCGATCTCGGTCACAATAAAGTATATCACACATATTACGAATTATGCACTTTATTCAGACATATATATAAAAACAGACAACCAAATACATTTGCCAGTATCCGAAATATCTATATATAATGTACTACTTCTACATACTATACTATAATAGTAAATACACTACCGGTACTGTAGTATAGCATAGTACTTACTATGGTGGAACATTATGGAAGAATAGATGGGAATATGCATAAATGGTGGTAGTATTAGTAATGGTGAAGGATGGATAGGAAGTAATAAGAATGGTGATAGTAGTGATAATGGTGATGGAAACATAAATGAGAGGTAAGTGAGATAAGTTAGGCTACAAGTTAGGCTGCCAGTATTATTATTTAGTTAAATAACAATCAACATCCAATATCATACTGGTAATTATGTCAATGTATACAGTCTTGAGTACGGTAAAAGGCTAATTTTCAGTGAAACCCTATTAGGCCTAACGAAATTGTGGGCAAGATATTATTTACGAAATCCCCTTGTAAGAATCTAGATTAAACTCTGCAAGAAACATTTTACTAAATTTCTTGTGTACGTAACTCCATAATTATACGAAACCCATTGTGTACGAAACTCAATGTGTAAGAAACTCAATGTGTACGAAACTCAATGTATACGAAACTCATGTGTACGAAACTCAATGTGTACGAAACGCAATGTGTACAAAACTCAATGTATACGAAACTCAATGTATACGAAACTCAATGTGTACGAAACCAATTGTGTAAGTAACCAAATGTATACGAAACCCATTGTGTACGAAACTCCCGGTGTACTTGACTCAGATGTGTTCCGGATGCATGACTACTATTACACTGGACTCCTGAGCTTCATAAATTCGTTTGGTGCTAGTTTATTATATGATTGAGCCGTGATGTGATTGAAAGAGTTAACTAATATATGGTAACAATACCTTAATTGCCGTGGTGTTGGCAGCCCTGCCACTCTGTGTTGGCAACCCTGCGGCATCATCCTGGGTTGTCTGGCCTGAAACATAAATTACATTATAGCCTACTAATAGTAACCATTAAATCAACCAGTACACAATAATATCACCTACATCCAAGAAAGGAATACAGATCACTTTCATATCTCGGGATGTTGGGTTAAAAGGAAAATGTGGTTAAGAAAATAGGTAGGGAGAGGGATTTAATATGATGGGAGTCGTCACTGCCAGCCAAACAGACATTTAAACTCGGCTATATCGTTTATTTTACCGCTCATATAGCCTCTTAAACCTACCTAAAATACCAATATTAATGCAATATAACTGCACAATGAAGAATAATATAATATAATGCACTTACAGTCCCGGGAAGTGAAGCAATATATCAGAGCCGTTAACAACACTACTTCACTCAACAAAGAACACTACGTGACTACGCGACTGAGGTCTGAGGCTGCGCAGGCGAGGCTGCAGGCATCCAAGTCCCACGTGTTCGAACTGATTCCTCCAACATTATTGTTGTTGTTTTAGTACATTCTCACGTAATGCGCTATTTGTATATTAATACCAAGGACTACAATGATATATGGTGTATTCTTAAATATATATGTGACATTACTGACGATGATAGTTTTAAAAATAAATAATGCTCATCATACACTGTACACAATCACGTGCAAGTATTAGGACACAGGTTAAGTAATTGCCACTTCTTGATAATGTTATGGTATTATTCTAATAATTAGTAATTCATTCATTAATTGCATATCTTGAATGCATCTTTAGTTACATAGATTATCTTGTCTATGCTATCTAAATGCAGATGCAGCCATAGATATACAGTACAAGACAAAGCCTACTTCCTGACTAAGTGATGGTAACAATTTATTCAAAACTCCAACTCTATATTGTTAGGATTTAAAGTGGATTAACATAACATAATATAACAAATTACATGTAAATATCCGTCCAGCGAGAGGTTGGTGTTCCCGGAGTGATGGAGGTATAAAGGAGTACAAAGGAAATCAAGCAACAACAGATCTAGTGACCCTTCTAGGTTGCTTGTCCTCCAAAACACTGAGGATCAAGTGTCCAAACAGTGGTTTAGAGTGGGTAAGGGAACATTGGAAAGGGAATTACTGCCCTGGAACTAATGTCCGTGGCAGGATTAGGAAGTTAGTAGGGGACAGATGGGTTAGTAACTGAGGGGGGGATAAAATAAAGTTATTCATTTATAAACGCAGTCAGTCGCGGGTTTGATGCGAGATATTTGTCTAGGCGTCTGTCCTGTTTGTCTCCCTGTCAACCAACTTCATCCACCAAACTATTGTAGTGGAGAGAGAGAGAGAGAGATAAACAATTAGATAGAGGGGGAGGAGTGAGCAGATAAACAAATAATTAACAAAGAAAGTGAACATAAAGTAAAAACAGTCAGAGAAACTACAGATAATGAATAAGAACTAATAACACGATGAACAATACACTCTAAAAAGAAGAAGTAAGCCATGAAAGAAAATGGTAAACGTTAGGACATACTGTATAAGAGAACCTGGTGGTAAAGATTTATTACGTCATAAAGAGGAGACACGACGCAGGAAATGAGGGAACAGGGGACACAACTTGGACAATATCTAAAACATTAACGTTACTACGCAACAAGTCTCTTATTGTCGCGTGTGTGTGTGTGTGTGTGTGTGTCGTTTAGTATTTGTCTGTTCTAAAATGGGTGCGGCATGCCAGGATTATAAATGAAAAATAGGGTCAAACCATAATACCATTACAGGTCTTGAGATTAGTGTTGTATATCACTCTTTATACATCAACACCAATACAAATGGAGGTGGTATATTAGAGCAACTCCATATCTCTTTGTCCTTCATACTAATTTTTAATAAATCATTTACTGCTTTGAGACCTGATGCTGTTTCCCCAATAAGAAAATAACGCGTAAAATTATCTAAAGATTTGATAATTTCCTCTACTGTATATAAAACTTACAAGACTTAGAAGTGCTCATTGAACTATTAAATGTTATGCCCTCACATTATTCTAGAAATATTAGTCAGAAAGATCATTTTCTCGACTATCTGCAGCGCTTGATTTGTTTAAAATCGCTCGGTAAATACAAAGTAGTTTGATCCCACGACGTACCCATGTCGTACTCAATGAACCGGTAATACCGCGGACCCTTTGTACCGTAATGTGTCATACTGCATAATGACACAACTCAATCAACAACTTGTTACTTTAGATTATAGAGAAAGATATCTAATACTGAATATTATTGTTTGTCTAGTGTAATCTTAGTTCACAACTGGTGTTTCAGTAATAACTTGAAAGATAGAGCTTGAGATCTGAGCTAATTCCTTGGTATATACTGTATATATTCTGATGTGCATACCTTATAACAATTATGATAAGTTAGCAAATAGTTATGAAATTCTTTGATTAGCTGTACTGTAAACACAAAACAGTAATTCAAGTACGGTAATCAGGAAACGGTGTCCATTCTCTTTAGACAGGTGGCAACGGTATGTATCGAAACAATTAGTAAACTGTGGCCTCTCTCTCTCTCTCTCTCTCTCTCTCTCTCTCTCTCTCTCTCTCTCTCTCTCTCTCTCTCTCTCTCTCTCTCTCATATTAAAGGACTAATACAGACTAAGCCTCTCACCTTTCATAACCTCCACTTTTACCTTACCACCAAGACTTCCTTAAGGACAGATTCCCTTTCATGTTCAGTTGGTCTCAGATCTCTCCTTGTTTACTCACCCTCAATCCTAAACTTGTTAATTTTTCACCAAATTAACTTTCTTCTGTACTGTTTAAAAGTGTTTTAACGCCACTTATGCTTTCATTGTAGCTAACACCAGATAATGTTGTTCTATTGGAGTTAGAATAGTATAGACATTATAATATTATAGGTCTTTCCAAATATGAGAACATTGGTGCGGCAGTAGTGTTAATAAAGTAGACAAATGGTCATCTGATAAAAGGAGGTAAAGAATGAGGTAACATTTGGGATTGACAAAACAAAAAATAATAATAATAAACAAAAATAGTGGGTAGTAGTGAGACTAAAATGGTACCAGATTACTAGCATGAGTTAACAGTGATTTAAGAGTGATAGAAAACTAAACAGTGATACACAATTACAAATTCGACAGGGTGCCATAATTTTAAAGCAGGAATATAGTGGCAGAAAGTTGGGATAATATTGAGCCAACGCAAAAAGCAAAGGAAAACCATACATGGATATAAACAAGGCAGCGTAGCAATATCTGGGGAGCCATGGAGGCTGAACAACACAACCTGGCAGGGAAAAAAAACTTTTGGAAAATATAAATAAAATGAAGCTTTGAGATCGCGTGATAAAAGATTCACGACGACAAAGACTGTCAGAAAAGATGAGGAAAATGTTTGGGTTCTCAAGACGAAATACACAAGATTGCATTATCGAAGAAAATCTGGTTTCGATTCCGTAAACAATACATGGTGGTAATAATATTGTATTAGAATTATAAAAATAGCAAATTGATAAATATATAAACTTGATGGACAGTGTAATTAATGATATTATAACACTGGTATATATATTATATAAACTGGTACCGGTAATATGGTCTTTCCAAGAAAGGTTAACAGAAAAAGAGACACCAAGAACATTGAGAAAACACAAGGGGTTGATTTGCGTTTTGTTGAAAAGTAGAGGATATGTGTTTCAATTAGTTTAATAACATTTTATGCATATGTTATTGGTGTAAATCTAAATACTAGGACAAAGGTACAGACAATCTTCGCCTCTCATTGTCTGAAGCTGAAGTCCTGAAAGTCTCTGAAATCGCCCCAAGGGTCATCTGATGCAAGCTTCAGTTGAATAGTTTACTCATTATGTAATTTATAATATTGTTACTTACAATACTTTATAGAATTATGGTACTTCATTAACCATTGCCAACTGTCGCAAGTGTTTCATATAGTGTACTGGTACCCTACAAGTGTACTGAACCCCCAAGTTACCTTAGAACCCATGTCAATTCTGGTATTATTTATGTTATACGTTAGGCTCTTATTTGGCTAATAGTGCGCGCCAAATTTGAGCTTTTGTGACTTAAGTGTCACTTTCATAGTGATATAGGTGACTATGAGTGTATTATTTGCCTCAATATGTGTAAGATAGACTATGTGTATATAACAAATGGTGACTCAGCTTTATCATATAACACCATATACTTTGACTGAGCCTCCACTTTAGTTGTTTGTCAGGTGTTGCGGAGAGCCAGTAGGACATTTATATATGGTGATTAATATATGCAAGGACTAATACCTGGCTTCATAAATTGACTTGCAATATTTAACACTGTGTATTACAAAGGAGTACAGAGGAGTACAAAGGAAATCAAGCAACAACAGGTCTAGTGACCCTTCTAGGTTGCTTGTCCTCCAAAACACTGAAGATCAAGTGTCCAAACAGTGGTTTAGAGTGGGTAAGGGAACATTGGAAAGGGAACTACTGCCCTGGAACTAATGTCCGTGGTAGGATTAGGAAGTTAGTAGAGGACAGATGGGTTAGTAACTGAGGGGGGGATAAAATAAAGTTATTCATTTACAAACGCAGTCAGTCGCGGGTTTGATGAGAGATATTTGTCTAGGCGGAATTTAAATGAATCAACGGTGATGCAGTCTATAACGTTTCGGGGAAGCCCATTCCACAAGTTGACAACTCGATTGAAGAAGAAATTCTTAGATTCGTGCGAGTTAAAAGATTTACCAATAATTTTGCAACCGTTTCCCCGCGTGTAATTAGATTGGTCGATAGTGATACCTTACTAATATCCACTGCTTGACATACAAAATAGTTCACCAAACAAGGTAGACAACATGACGACTAATATATAACAATGGTTGAAAGTATTCTATATTTATAGTTTAACTACAAGTTACACGGCTATTCAGAGACCGAAAGGGTTATCTATTAGAGTGAACATTTGAATTGTTAACAAGGACAGTTAGTGTGAAAATGTTCTGAAAAGTGATATTCGAGGATAACTGTGTTATAATAGAACTGTGTCATAAAGTGTATGATGATGAGATAAAATGTGTGTGTGTGCAAAATATAAAACAATCTAGCACACACAATATAACAGGTACGATAAATAATGAGATTGAAATTGTATACAATGTAGTTCACAGAAGCTATTCCTTCATGCAACCAGTATGCAAAACGTAACCTACTCTTCTGGTTTATGGGCACCAAGAGAGCACTTGGCCAGATTTATTAAATTGTAAGAACATGTTAGGGATATACAACCTGTGGCCTGTATAAGCTGTGTGAAGAAGAGAAAAACACAAGTGGTCTGCATATAGTTCAACATATTATTGTACAGGAGAAAAGTACATCAAACTGTGTTTGTTTCATATAATAAATTAAATCACATATATAGACTATATCTCAGTAGGCTAATTATCTCATTCCTAGAACCTACTTCTATAGCCTACCTCCTACATTTCAATAATCAGAATACAAAACACATCACCAATATCATATAAAACTCAATGTCAGACGTAATAGCTGTTTCTTTATTTGCAATCTAAAATAAGCAATACTTTTCAAACTAGTTTTGTAAACGGAATCATCTTATATTTCTCTAACTTCATAACCAGTGATTACAAATACCTTCGTAGACGACAAATCTACTGATAATGCATAATACAGTTGAACCAAGAATGATACCTTCCTTACCATTTTATTCTATGTGAGCTTATGTTTTCAAAACTAGGCTAGACCCAACACTTTTACCTTTGTAAACGTTAAATTTGTAACTACTCTATCCGTATTTTTTTGCCAATTACTCCTTGTACATTTTTTTTTATTAGATTAGCTTGTTTAAACTGGCATATTAACCTATCAACAACGAAATCGTTGAGAATAAAATGTATCACTTTATGAAATCAGAATTTAGATATATAACTCATCAGTACAGGCAAAAAAAAAAAAAAAAAAAAAAAAACAATGTCACCTGTTATAACACCTACAGTATAACATAACCCCATTACCAATCATTACAGATCCCGCTGTACAACATCTCCAAGACCATGGCCACTACCTCCTAAAACCTGGACCCTTCACAGATCACACACATTTGCTGCGTTTACTATACAGTATTTATCAAAGTGTCTACATAATTACCTATCTCAATTTGATGACTTTTACATTTTAGTCCACCTACTATTATACAATGAATATAATTGGTCCAATTTGCCCACACATAAAAAATAGAGGCAGGAGTGTGTGTAGCCTAAATGCAGGTGAGAAAGAGAGAAAACGAGACTGGTTTGAAATAGAATACAAAATCAAACTGGAAAAGGAGGGGTAATCACGTAGGGTAAATAACTATGAATACAACATATTTATAAATAGCCCAAACCGTTAAAATACAAAACAAAACATAATTGTATGAGGGAAGTTGTAAATTCCACAGTTCACGCAGACTTGGGTACAAAACCCACTATGTACGAAACCCACTGTGTATGAAACATGTGTCGAAACCTACTATGGGTTTCAGAGGCAGTCCGTGTGGCATCGATTTTCGGGAATAACTTATTGACAAACAGTTGGATCAGTATGATATTTTGACACAGCGTTTGTCACACCATCCCCTAATTTTTGTCAATATAGTGCATTACCAAAAGTGTTGAAATAAGCCACTTGCCCCTGTGTCATGAGGTTAAAGTCGCACATGCCGCCTCTCCACATCTTTCCCCGTAGAACTAGGGCAGCTGAGAGCGCCCATGAATTTACACTTTCTCCTCCACAATGCAGAACTTCTGCTTATCAGAATTCATTTATCCCCAGAGCTACTACTCTTTGGAATTCACTTCCCTCGAATTGCTTTCCACAAACTTACAATCAACAAATGTTTAAATCCAGTTGTTACAAACATTTTATGAATGGAGGATACCTTTAGGCACATGGACCTTTTTGTTTTATCTGTGTTTTTCCTTCCTCCGTTCATTGTCTCTTTAAAAAAAAAAAAAAAAAAACATTAATGACTAAGAAACGGACAAGGCTACCGTGGCTTACCTGTGAGAACCACCAAACCATTATTGCTCCACCATCAAACACAGTAGTTATCAGCCACTACCCAACCCTATTATCGCCTTTAAATTCAAGTAATCTGTCAATATCAAGTATAAATATACAAAAAATACATACATACTGGGGAGGTGTGGCGGAGTGGTCTTGCCACTGGACTGGTAATCCAATGGACCCGGGTTTGAATCCCAATATGTAAATGGAAAGATATTTTTGGGATGGAATTTGTGCTGTACCTAGTATCAGTGCATTACCACAGCACACCGAAATGCCAAATAAATACAATCATTGTTCCCTGATTAAATAGCATTGTATGAATATTCCCATATTCAATATGCTACAGGGGGGCAATGCCTAGTGAGTTAATTGCTCAATAGGTGGCGTTCTGAAAGTGAGGGTCTGAGCCTGGGGGATGAGACTGTGAAGCACAGAGGCGGAGCAGCTTCAGAGATTGAGTTGCTTCGAGACGTGAAGCTTAGTTACTTCAACCTCTGCAGTTATCTTTGAGTTATCTGTGGGCAGAAAACTAATTTTGGAGAGGTAATTAAAAGAGTGAGAGAACTCTATTTCTTATTGCTAATCTGGCAACCTCTGCGTCATAAATGCGTTAAAGGGTTAATGATGGATCCTATAAAGTATGACGAGTTTTCGTTCCTCAACACAAATTGAAATAACACATTTTAGAAACAAACAAATTGCTGTATTTTGACAGTTGTGAATGGTACTCGTCGGTCATGCTTATTTGTTTTTAGTTTCATTAAAAAACGTATTAATGTATTATTAAAATATAACTTTGATGCATTCAATTAACAGCCAATTAACAGTGTTGAGTTTCCAACGTTTGAATTCAAACAGATTATTATAGTGTGTGTGTGTGCGTGTGCGTGTGTGCATGTGCGTTTGGGTGTAGATAGAGTATAAATATACATAACAATAGCTTACTTACAACAATTCTTACAACAATCCTCAGGAACCTGAGCCCCAAGTCTCCTGGAACAAGGGACCGCCAGATTCAGTATATATAATAAATGTTTCTGGGCCTCGGACCAGCTGAGCGGAAAATACAATTTCAAATATCTATTACACTCGATTGCTCAAGAGGGAATTAGATCCATTAACATTATAAGAGCTGCAATATGTTTCAGTGTTGTTATTTCTGTGAACACGAACACACACACACACACACACACACACACACACACACACACACACACACACACACACACACACACACACACACACACACACACAGCCCGTAGCCTAGTAGGTAGAGCTCTCGTCTCACACACGAGGGGTCGGGGGTTCAATCCCCGGCCGGGCGGAGACAAATTGGGCTTGTCTCCTTTCATGTGTTAGCCTCAGTTCACCTAGCTGTAAATAGGTACCTGGAATAAGTGGACGACGTTGTGACGTCCCATCTGGGGTTGGCAAAAATGGTACAAGGCGAGATGGGTATCATATGGTTCACCTAAGCTGATGGCTACCTAAGTCTTTGGGCGAGACGGTACCATCTATAGTGAGAATGGTACCATACAGATCCACCCTAAGACTTCGTTTCCGATGTCGCCAATTGGCTAAAAATACAGACTACACACACATCCACAGCCATTCCAACGATACATATAACACCTACACATATAGGAGGCGGGAAATAACGAGCATGCTCACTCCCACAATACAACTAGAGTAAGTAAGTACACACACACACACACACACACACACACACACACACACACACACACACACACTTATAAATATACTTGTATTAGAGAGTCTCCTATTCAGTACCATATATAATAGGATGTAGTCTTTGAAGAATTATAATTTAGGAAAGAATGTTCATTAATCTACAATTCTTAACAAAATATTTTAGGAAAGGATGTTCATTAATCTACAATTCTTAACAAAATACACATTATGAAGATTCGACCATTTACCCTTCTCTCACTCTCACTTCCTAACTCTCAACTGGTCTATCTCTATATATCATTACACTGCACTATTTCCTTTCCTCTCACAACACTTAACAATAGATTCTCAAGTCTGCAAGTAATGCAACATATTTCTCTGACACTCACACACAGACACAACAAAAACTCCCACATACCATCAAGCAATTGCAAACAAAGGAGACTCAAGGTTTGTCTTCATCAAAACATCCACTAGTAAAATGCAGCCCTCTCATACTCTTCACATGTTGTTGACGTCCAATGTATTCACATAATTTCCATATTCGTTCTCACTTTTGCATTCCTTCACTAAGACCTGATCCTTCTATACATTCCACTTGCCCCCCCCCCCCCTCATATACAATGTTACAAGGCTCAGCCAATGTAATGTTAATTTTGTATTATGATTATCATGTGTATGTTCTACTGGCTAAATAGAAAGTTTCAATTAAATTCAATTCAATTCAATGTACTTTAACTAGCAGCTACCACCACCACTTACACACAAACACACTACTATTGAGAACAACATGGTTCCATATTGCAGGCTCAATATTCTCTTCATTTCAAAGGAGGGCCACGTCTAACTTAACGGAGACCACATTTCCAGTCTTCACGGCTGAGAGATATTTGGGGCTGCTGACTGTGACCATGGAAAGATGAATGAAAGGTGAGTGAGATTGTATAAATGAAATATAAGGGATGACCGAATAGGAAATGAGTTAAAGTGATATAATATAAATAGGAAATGAGTTAAAGTGATATAATATAAATAGGAAATGAGTTAAAGTGATATAATATAAATAGGACATGAGTTAAAGTGATATAATATAATAGGAAATGAGTTAAAGTGATATAATATAAATAGGAAATGAGTTAAGGTGATATAATATAAATAGGAAATGAGTTAAAGTGATATAATATAAATAGGAAATGAGTTAAAGTGATATAATATAAATAGGAAATGAGTTAGTGATATAATATAAATAGGAAATGAGTTAGTGATATAATATAAATAGGAAATGAGTTAAAGTGATATAATATAAGTAGGAAATGAGTTAAAGTGATATAATATAAATAGGAAATGAGATAAAGTGATATTATATGAATAAGAACGATTTAATGGCAATAGTTAAATACTAATGGGTGTCACTGCATGTGAGTTTAAGACAAAGGGCCAGAATTTGAAATATTAAATACAGGTATAAATGGGTGGCTAAGAATTACTGACTGATAGTAGTTGAAAGTGGTTGTATGTCGAAAGGTGGTCATTAATGTATTGTTTATCCGTGATGATCCTATTCTCTCAGTTCCAGTCTACCATGGTGAATATACTGCGCCAACCAACCAATCAAATGTCCAGCAATAGTTTGCCATATTTTATATGCGAGTTGCCATCTAACCACGAACAAAAGAGAGAGAGAGAGAGAGTGAGTGAGAGTGAGTGAGTGAGTGAAATACTGATTCTGGGAGAGAGTTCCAGAGCTCAGCTGTTGAATAGAAGAAAGACTGAGAGTAAGGTTTCACTCTCGGGTTGGAGAGTTGCACAGAGTAGGGGTGGGATTGAGTTGCAAGACGGGTACCACGTGCCCTACGTAAAGGAGGTGGTATACACTGGGAAAGCTCTGAGGAACACTGATTATTATAGTAGCGATAGAATAGTGAGAGAGATGCAACATTGCGGCGGAGAAAGAGAGATTGCAGAGAGTTGGTGAGTTGGGAGTTAACCCCTTATTGGCGGGGCCCGACTTAAGGCGGTCTAGAGAACCAAGGACAATGTGGCGGGGACCGCCTTAAGTCGGTAGCAATTTTGAGCACATAATTGGCTCTGAGAGAGAGTCCGAGCGGTGGGAGGAGCGTAGGTTGACTCTGACCGTTCGGGACGGCTCCCGCGCCAGCACTGGGCCCACCTCCATACACATCCACAGTCACTACCTCGCTAGACAGGGAATTATGTAAGGAAATTACTGTATTTTAGCAATTTTTCCTTCGTGTTGCATGATCGTTGTAAGAGAACCAGTGGTCGTAGAAGGATGGTTCTGGTGTCATTGGAAAGCTCAATTATCACCCTTTCACGGATACATACTTGTATTACGTTCTGGCTCTTGTTTATGCATGAAAAAGAGCACGGAAATAAGTTTAGAAGTTACCGACCTAGTCACTCGTGGAGTGTTAATGATACGAAAGGCCTTCCTTTCAACTTTGTCTAGGAGAGCGGTGTGAGAGGAACCTCTCCACACATGTGACCAATACTCAATACAAGGATGCACTATGCCCCTGTACAGAGCAAGAAGCTGTGCAGGGGAAAAGAACCCCCAAAGGTGGTTGAGCACACCCAGCTTCTGGGAGGCTGCCTTAGCAAGACTGGTAATATGGTCCTTCCAACTGAGAGCAGAAGAAAAAGAGACACCAAGAATATTGAGAGAAGATGAAGAATTGATTTTTGTATTGTTGAAGAATAAGGGATAGTCCACTGGGAGTTCCTTATGGGTAGATAGATGGAGAAATTTGGTTTTGGAAGCATTAAAGGTAACAAGGTTTTCTCTGCCCCAAAATATATATACCCGGTAAATATATAATTATATATATATATATATATATATTGTTACGTATCTTGATCCTCAAGTGGTTAACTTGATGAATCTAGATAGCACAGAGATATATATTAAGGTATCAGTCAGCTGAAGGCAAAACAAAAGTAAAATCTAATAAAATTATTTCCTGTTGTTGCTTCCTTTCCTTTTGGATCTTAGGACTTAGTATCCTTTATTGACTGATACTCTTTAATTATGAAAAATACTGAAACTAATTAAAGTCATGTAGTATTTATAAAGAATTACTATTTAACCGAAGCTTAGTAGGCTATGGTTATGAACCGAAGAAGTTATATCTAAAGAAGGACTATTAATTCTATAAAAAGTCTTGAAAGATAAATATTAAAGTAAGAATATTTCTGTCTCTTACCCTTTTTGAAATGAATAGATAGTTTTCTTATATGTCCTTTTATTTATATTTAATGTAATTATTCTTGGTTCTTGTCTTACGTTAACAGTATTATATTATTATTATCATCAGGAGTAATATCAAAGTCACATAAAAAGTTAGATATATATTTAATAATTAGTTAAATGTATTTCTTAACCACGTAACATTGAGGTTTGATTATGAGTAAATAAAGTTACAGGATCGCTTCATAGATTCGATTCAGGTCTCACTCAAATAATATGAAAAGCAAAATATAATATTTTGAAGCAAAAGAATTTTCTTCAGCTTAGGAAATCACTATAAGTAATATTAACACAGCCATGTTAGTCTAAGGCGATATTACTAATACGAGACAATAGCATCACCGTACTAAGCACCGTTAAGCAATGTAAGCCTAATTCAAAGAAAATGAAAGAACTCGTAAGTATTAATATAAAACAATAGTATTACTTTCATCATAACCCAATTACTTAAAGAGTTGCTTTAGTCCACAAGTTAGTCAACTAAAATAGTTAAGTACATAATAATAGCGTTAACGTTAATTCCCAATCAAATAGTTAAGCACATAATAGTAGCGTTAACGTCAATTCGCAATCAAATAGTTAAGTACACAATAATAGCGTTAACGTCAATTCCCAATCACATATCTCACTAACCAACATAACGTAAGTGTTTACACCTACCACACTTAACACACACATATATAATCTGACTGACAGTCACAATCCCATTATAATACTTCACCCCGTCTTCCTCCAGCTGCAAGTTCACCTTCCCCAACTCCATATGAGACTGATTTTAATGCCCACAACTCGGGTCTTGTATACTAAACAATGATGGTGTAGGAACGAATCAGGAGGCGGAGGGTGGTGCCCGCTCCAATCACAGCTCCTCGAGTCGCATAACAGGTGCCTGGCCCAATCACAGCTCCTGGCGTCGAATCTACGTCATAGCGTCGGTCATCAAGTAGTTTGCAGGGTCCCCTATGACGCACGCAGGTGTGAAGGCTTGTTTGCGGGCTAGCTGGTTTCCCACTCGCTAGTTCGCTTCGCCGTTTGGGTAGTTTGAACCTCCTTCAACTCTAATTCTAACTCTTAAATTAACATACAGGGCTCCGTATGTCAGAATATATATATAATATATATATATATATATATATATATATATATATATATATATATATATATATATATATATATATAGAGAGAGAGAGAGAGAGAGAGAGAGTTATTGGCTGGCATATGCTTATGCCTAGATGTTGTATGCAAATGTGTCCTGTATAGTATCACTACGCATGAGAGCATTAGTTGTTGTTGTTGTTGTTGTTCCCCAGGCGTAAGGTAACAATTATACTGTATAATATAATTTTTTTTTAACTATGATAATTATCGTATATGTAATTTAACAATGACCGTGCACAATTAACCAACCAGTGTTCCGGTGTGACATAACTAATGTGCCAGACAGACTATGTACCATCAAAGACTGACATCCAACAATATATCGCTGGGAGCCAAACACAATTTACCGAACTAATACCATCACTTTGACAGCCATGATTGATTGATCACAATACTTGTATTCATGTGGAAATGTATTGAGGTAGCTAATAATGTTCAATCACATTTATTTGTTATTTATCTCATGCCAGCTACGATCCTAAACATATACATACATACTGTACATAAAATGGTTTTACATGCATTGTAACGGTTCAGACAGGTTTGCCTTTCAGTAGTTGGAGTGTACTGTAGTACAATAAAGTCCCGCCACAGCACTGCCCCACAGTCATCACTGTGGCTGATGTTGGTATAGTGCTAACCGTGCCTCAGCAAGACTCAACAGAGTCCCCCTGCAACACCTGTGCCTGCAGAATCTGCATCCAAATCAGCCTTAACAGTGTTACAAAAAGACAGCACCATAACAAGACTCTACTGTATATTAGGCAATTTGGACTATAGAATAATAAAGTCCTGCCCCAACACTGCTCCAACATACAAATAATGTTGCCGACATTAGGTATGGTGCCAAACAGCGCCTAGGTAAGACTCAGTCCCCTGTGGCCCCTATCCGCACCCCACCAGCCTCGGCAGTGCCATACTAAGATAGTGCTAAGATAAAAACTGTATTGCATAAAGTTATTCCATCCCCCCTATTAGTCGCCTTGTACGACACGCAGTAGGATGCGTGAGGCATATTCTTTTTTCCTCCACCATTAGATGAAGGCCCCCTTACCCCCTGGGGGGTAACTGTAATAACTATCTTGTAATATAAGGTTTAATATTAAGGCAACAGTTGTAAATATGTTAGTACACTACTTAACTAACATTGTCTGACGGTAGTAGGATTGTTATGATGTATTTCAAGGAGATTAAAAGATTGCAAACGGGAATTTTTAAATAGAAAACGTCGATAATAGCTAAT
This sequence comes from Paralithodes platypus, assembly GCA_032716605.1. Classification (NCBI taxonomy): domain Eukaryota; kingdom Metazoa; phylum Arthropoda; class Malacostraca; order Decapoda; family Lithodidae; genus Paralithodes; species Paralithodes platypus. The sequence continues at coordinate 7,554,751 of CM064573.1, forward strand.
ACTTAACGACATGTTAAAATATACAATTAAAATAATATAATATACAACGTTTACTTATATTTAGCCACATCATTTACCCAAGTGGATGAAGTCAGCGTGTTTTTCAGTCTCACATTTATCATATAGTAAATAAAAATACTGTTTATATCGACCATATTCGCTGTTCACCATTACCCGCCTCTAATATTGTTGACCTAAAATCTGAAGAAAAACATTATGATGGTAAAGTGTGGCGCGTGAAAAGATCCATAATAAGTTGAGAGGGTGACGGTGAAGTGTGTGAGATTAATGGTTAGTGAGGTTGAAAAGGCTGCCAAACCATCTATAGAGACTTTATCCTTATCTTAACCAATAAGTTAGTGCACCTTGTTTGTAACCTATTGTGTACTTTTGGAATGGTTTCTATGAACCGTTATACAGTATTAGATCTGTTATAGCAAGATTATATCTGCTATAGGAAGTGTAGTACATCATAAAGAAAGAAAGAGAGAGAATGCAATTTTTCTATTTACAACGTAATATATCATTCCCTTATCATTATCTGTGTTGCTCACATGCTTTTATGTAGACCTGTGTTATTAATCCCTCTAAATAACACATATCACACTTATTTAATATATAACCCTTTCCTGCCATTTGTCTCTACAATATCTCATATTGTTTACATTTAACCTTTCCTCCCTTTTTACTACTATCATGACTCTTATATCTTCCATTCTCGAAAAAAAATCACAGTTCGGCGAGTATTTGACTGAATAAATTATACAGACCTACCTAGGCCCCCCCCCTTTCCCCACACACACCCACTCATCTCTCTCTCTCTCTTTCTCTCTCATACAGTCTAATAAACTTGCTAGCGCGAACATATACTGTAAATACTATTAGCCTGGCCACATATTTTTTTTTTTTTTTTTTTTCTATATTCCAACTACTCCCTCTCGGGCATAGGCTGAGAGCCTGTACATTCCACCGCTCAACACGGTGAAGCCCGTGAGGTCTTGTTCCAGTCTGGGGAGTGAGACATGTGAAGCATCCATCATGGCTCGAAGGAGCTCCATCTCTGAAGCGGCTGGTTGCTTCGCTCAAGTGCTTCACCGTCTCACCCTCTAGACTCAGACCCTCACTCTCTGAACGCCACCTATTGAGCAGTGAACTCACTAGGCATTGTCCCCCTGTAACATATTTTGAATATGGGAATATTCATACAGTGTTATTTAATCAGGGAACAACGAGGGTATTTTTTTGTCATTTCGGTGGGCTTTGTGGTAATGCACTGATACTAGGTACAGCACAAATTCAATCCCAATAATATCTTCCCATTGACATATCGGGATTTGAACCCGGGTCCATTGGATTACCAATCCAATGGCATGACCACTCCACCACACCTCCCCTAAATAAAGGTAATACTGCCAATGTAGATGAATGACTTAATCCACAGAAATAAATAAATTGTGAGGCGTTAGTGTTAAGCAGGCGTCACACCATGCCGACTTGAGCCAAGACTGACCACGACCTTGAGTCGTGGTCAGGAGTGCCGACCTTCGGCGGAGAGATTAAGGATTGGGGGGGGGGGGGGGAGTGATTTTTGGACGGGACTCAGTATGGATGGCCACGCCACCTGACGGCGACCTGACGGGGTAGAGCGGCGCCCATGCCGGACTAAATGTGAGTTTTAGGTCGCCGCTGGAGTGCCGATCTGCGGCGTAGTGCGTCGACAACGACCCGACGAACGGCGTCGACAGGAGTTAGGGCGGCGTCAATATGCATTACTGTGCCGATGAGCGGCGACCCCTTCAGTATGGATGGTGTGACCCCGGCCCGCATGACCCCGAACGACGGCGACCGAACTCAAGGTGGGGTATATAAAAGCTACACTAAAGGGTGGGCCTCATCAGTATACCTTCAGCCACCGTAACGGGAGGGGGTCCCCGCATGGCGGCGCATAACGGGGACCCCGGTATGTTTTTACGCCGCTTGGAGGGGATGGCCGCCAACCATCGCCGCCTATGACGCCGTTTGACGGCGACCACCCCCTCGGGAGTACATAATCCAGGACCATTAGGGCATCGTTGGGTCGCCGCAAGCCGCCGCTGATCCCCGCAGGTTGTTATGGTGACGCCGCCCGTTTCCCGTCAAGCGACGTCAATCGCCGTCAAGCGCCGCCAAGCGCCGTCACACGCCATCAGCCTCCAGTCCCCTTCCCGTCCCATTTTTTTTACCTCACTCCACGCCGACTTGATTTCAAATGTTACGCTTGTAGAACTTTTGAGGGGGTATGTGAAGACCAATCCTGACCTGTTTGTTAGGTTGGCGACATCCCATGATGCGCGGCGACGTAGACAAAGACTGTCCACGACCCTTAGGTCGTGGACAGTCTTGGCCTAAAATCGGCTAGGTGTGACGGGTGCTTTACAACCAATGTATTTGTGAAGGTCAACCTAAATGTCAGGAGTGGACTTAAAGGACAGTTTCTGTAGGTGTACGTGTGGTAGTGGACAGGTTATGTTATATGTAGGTGTTGAGGGACCACTGTGACCTTGGGACTATACTGTTTGGATGGAAGATATCTTTGAGTCAATGAATATATGTTGTATGAACTATGTGTGCGTTTGTTGCAGATGTGTGTTATTAGGGTAGTGTATGAATGCAACAATTGGGGAGCCTTCTTTATATATATATATATATATATATATATATATATATATATATATATATATAAATATATATATATATATATATATATATATATATATATATATATACAGTATATATAAATGGTGAGTATGATTGTAAATATATACTGTTTAGTCGAAAAGCTGTCTTTGACGAATTATTAAGCAAAGATGGTAATTGTCACGAACAGGAATCGTGTAACATATACAGTATAATAATATATTGCAAAGTTTGTTGTAGCGGGATATGTATCTAAAGGTGACCAATCGATGATATACAATATAACAAATTATAATCAGAATATGTGAATAATGTTCTATGAAATGAACATATAACAAATCTAAAACATGTTTCAAGGTGGCGTTGCACGACCCTGGCCATACATGAAAATATCGCAATGTGTTTGCAACAGTTTAATTAAGAGTACTTCAATATCCTCACTGTGTTAACTTCAAAGGAGCATCACGTGTCAGCTAAGGTGAAACTTGAAGTCTTCAGAGCTGAATGACATTTGAGGCTGCTGACTCATAGTGTGACACTGCTGAAAGTGGCTGTGGCTGTGTGAGAGAGAGAGAGAGAGAGAGAGAGAGAGAGAGAGAGAGAGAGAGAGAGAGAGAGAGAGAGAGAGAGAGAGAGAGAGAGAGCGAGAGAGAGAGAGAGAGAGAGAGAGCGAGAGAGAGAGCGAGAGAGAGAGAGAGAGAGAATGTATCATTCATAGAAATTTAGAAATCCATAATCCCCAAGTTATATTCTAACATTTATAAACATAAACGGCTCTCTAGAGATGATAGTCAGGTAGAGGTGACGAAAAAAATGGAGAGAGTAAGAACGAAGGGAAGGCAAGAGGTTGAAGGGTGGATTAATTAATGTTATTACTGGGAGGGAAACAGGGGAGAGGGAGAGAACACAGAAGGGATACCTATACAGAGAACACAGAGGGATACCTATACAGAGAACACAGAAGGGATACCTATACAGATAACACAGAGGGATACCTATGCAGAGAACACAAAGCAAGAGGTGGGGCGAAAGAGAGAGAAGGAAGGGGAGAGAGAAGAGGGTTAATAAAGAACAGGCAGGTGCAACAAGAAAAAGAAACTGACAAAGAAAGACCCAATCAATGGAAGTGTATGAGATAAAACACAATATAAAGGAACAATCACTAAGAACATGAAAGGGACAGTCAGAGTAATGGCGACAGGGACAACTATAATATGAGACTCGGGATAAAGATGAGACGATATTAGAAACAGAACGAGTGCCAAGCAACATAGTAGAGGAAGAAAAAGAAAGGCAAGACAGAGGAGATATTCTGAACAAGGGGAGGAAGTGGGATGAAAGGAGAGAATGCCAGAGTCGAGAGGCTTTTAAAATATACTTGTTTTTCTTCCTGTTTTCCTTTTTTCTTTTTTTGTGAGGTGAGTGTGAATTTTATTGGTAAGCTATATTATTTCCACCTGGAAATAGGCACCAAAAGACTCCCTTTTCTACATTACAATTCCTACAGGTTTTGGTCTATTACACCCTTCATTTCCCTCGCCCTGGTTCAATCTGACTCACTTCACTTGTTTCTATTAATTAGGGATGGGTGAGGAGAGAGAGAGAGAGAGAGAGAGAGAGAGAGAGAGAGAGAGAGAGAGAGAGAGAGAGAGAGAGAGAGAGAGAGAGAGAGAGTATAAAATGTGTAACCTTATTACAAACAAATGATGTAACCCGTGTCAGAGTGGCAAGTGGGGTTTGTTCAGATTCAATTAGTAAATGAAATATTTGTGTTCATCAGCTACCTCTATCTGTAACCAAACCTCTCCAAACAACATTGGTGTGGGAATTAGGTCTAAAGTTTTGTGTTCACACCATAGTGAGATAGGAGGAAGGAAGGGGGGATTACACAGGGGAGGATTTTATATATATTTACCATAACGTAATTAATAAACAGGGTACAGATCCACACCGTCAGGTTAATCCGTTATCCAGCCATGGAAGAAAGTGGTAGGGAATGAGGAAGGGGTTTGAAATTCTGCTATTTAACTATATATATTATAATACCCCCCCCGCCCTCCCCCGTTACTACACACATACACACAACCGATACCATATCCATTCCCCAGGGACTACTGAGCCTAGCCTAATCTGGTTGTGATTGTGTCATATGTATCCCTTTGCGCTCGCTCGCTCTCTCGCGCTCGCGCTCTCTCTCTCTCTCTCTCTCTCTCTATACTCTAAATAAAGACCGCTTCTTAATCCAAGTTCCTCTTACAACTTCCATGACATGGCACAGAGTACAAAGGAGTACAAAGGAAATCAAGCAACAACAGATCTAGTGACCCTTCTAGGTTGCTTGTCCTCCAAAACACTGACGATCAAGTGCCCAAACAGTGGTTTAGAGTGGGTAAGGGAACATTGGAAAGGGAACTACTGCCCTGGAACTAATGTCCGTGGCAGGACTAGGAAGTTAGTAGGGGACATATGGGTTAGTAACTGAGGGGAGGATAAAATAAAGTTATTCATTTACAAACGCAGTCAGTCGCGGGTTTGATGCGAGATATTTGTCCAGGCGGAGTTTAAATGAATCAACGGTGCTGCAGTCTATAACGTCTCGGGGAAGCCCATTCCACAAGTTGACAACTCGATTGAAGAAGAAATTCTTAGATTCGTGTGAGTTAAAAGATTTACCAATAATTTTGCAACCGTTTCCCCGCGTGTAATTAGATTGGTCGATAGTGAAGTACTTACTACAGTTCATATTGTCGATGCCTTTGATGATTTTGAACACTTGAATTAAGTCACCTCTTAATCTGCGCTGAGTTAAAGGAAATAGATTTAATTCTCTAAGACGCTCTTTGTATGGTTTGTTCTTTAGGCTAGGTATCATTTTGATAACTCTACGTTGAACTCGTTCTAGCTTGTTTATGTCTTTTAGGTAATAAGGGCACCAGCATTCGCAGTATTCCAGAAGAGGGCGGACTAAGGAATTGTAAAGGGTTAGGATAACGTCTTTGGATTTATGCTCAAATGACCTGCCTATAAAGCCAATTATTTTGTTTGCCTTCTTAACAACTTCTGAACATTGTTGACTCGGTTTTAGGTTACTCGATATTGTTACTCCCAGATCGGTTTCTCTGTTTACATTCTTAAGGTGAGTGCCATTCATCGAATAGTTTGCTTTCTCATTAGGTATCCGATATGTAGTACTTTACATTTATCCGCATTGAAACTCATTTGCCAAATTTGGGCCCAATGTGACAATTTATCTAGATTGTGTTGCATATTGTCAACTTGTTCTTTTGAGAGTAAGCTATTTGCAATTTTTGTATCGTCAGCAAATTTTGAGATTGTACAGGTGAGACCCTCATCTATGTCGTTGATGTAAATTAGAAAGAGAATTGGTCCTAGTACCGATCCTTGGGGTACCCCGCTACATACATTGGTCCATTTAGATGCCTTACCGTTGATGACTACTCTTTGCTTTCTGTCGTTGAGCCAATTTTCTATCCATTTCAACACACCGTCTTGTATTCCATGCGCTTTTAGTTTTAGCAGTAAACGTTTGTGGGGAACTTTGTCAAAGGCCTTTTGAAAATCAAGGTATATAATATCTACAGATTTACTCTCATCGTAGAGGTTGAGGATATCGTGGAAGAAGTCTAAGAGGTTTGTTAAACAGGAACGTTTTTTACGAAAGCCGTGTTGAGTATCTTTAAGTATGTTATTTTCCTCTAAGTGATTTACGAGTCTGTCTCTTATGACCGTTTCTAGCATTTTACATACAACTGAGGTTAAGCTAATTGGACGATAGTTACTGGGTAAGGATTTGATGCCTTTTTTGAATATCGGTGTTACGTTGGCTATCTTCCACTGATCAGGCATAGTTCCAGACTGCAAGGATTTATTGAATAGTAATGTCAGTGGTTTGGCGAGCTCATCCTTAGCTTCCTTTAGAACTCTAGGCGAGATTGTATCAGGTCCAGGCGTTTTATTTACCTTGAGTTTATCTAAACAATTCAATACTTCTCTCTCTGTAACGGTGATATTGCTTAGAACATCTGAATTATCAATCTGAATCGGCGATGGTGTAGGGATATCACTGAGGTCTTCTGTTGTAAAAACTGATGCAAAGAAGTATTGAGGGCATTACTCATTTGTACTTCGTCTTTGGTGTATTCTCCATTTTCATCGACTAACGGTCCAACAGTTGAAGTAACTACTTTTTTTCTTTCTGATATAACTATAGAATTCTTTCAAGTTTGTTTTCCTTTGATTCGCAACATGTAACTCCAGGGTCTTTTTATTTTGCTTAATTAATTTTTTGGCTTTGCGTCGTAGCTCTACAAATTTCACCCGTTCTTCGTCATTTTGTGAGGATTTTAATCTATCATTAGCAAATTTTTTAGCAAGCAGGCAGTTTGAAATATCTTTATTCCACCATTTGGGCTTATTATTATGGCCTGGACGCCGTATTTTCGATGGTATGCAGTCTTGCACTGCTTTTAGGTAAGTGGTTTCGAATAACTTCCAAGATGTATTATGTCGTTATTGTTAATTAAAAAGCTCCTCAGTTTCTTTAAACATAGCTCTAAGTTTATGAAAGTTTGCTTTCTTGAAATTAGGGACTTTTTCGATGCTACTATTTGGTTCATTACTAGTAAACTTTAAAGTGAAAGTTATCGTACGATGGTCGCTGTTACTGAATTCATCACCAACATTCAAATTCTCTATTAGTTCTTCTTTTGTTGCAAGTACAATGTCAAGAACGTTATTACCACGGGTCGGTGTTCGAACAAATTGATAAAGCGAACTCTCTTGCAAGTTCGTATACAAGTCATGTCCGGAGTGTGAAGTAAGAGTATCGCCCCACTTGGTCACAGGTAAATTAAAGTCGCCAAAGAATACGGTATCTTGTGAGTTACTTACATCTGCAATTTATTCATAAATTTCTCGGTCAGTTTGCACTGATTGAGCTGGAGGTCTGTATATTAATGCAAGTATTATTTTTGTACCTTTATTATTCTTTATTAGCACAAAAGATGTGTCGACATTCACAATTTGAGGTTTTGACAAGAGGGTCGGATTAAGACTTTCTTTGATATAAAATAAAACGCCACCTCCATTTTTATTTATTCGGCTTTTCTCAAACATTACATAACCGGGAAGTGAATACTCTGCTAAAAAGTCTCTATCTTCTGTATTGAGCCAATATTCTGTTATACCAATCACATCATAATTTTCAGTAAACACTAGTTCCTCTAAATCTGAAAATTTATTGCGTATGCTACGAGCGTTTGCATATAATACCTTTAAAGTTGCGGTTTTAGAATTCACAGAACGTTCTTTAATCAAATTTTTGGTTCTGGTCGGATCTACATTTACATTCATGGCTGTCATCGGTCCTCGGTCGTTATCCCTGGCGGTTTTGAATTTGGGTCGTGTTGGTGGAGCTTTATCCAAATTCGCGGTTCTTGACAGAGTAGCATTTAATTCCTTCGCAGGTTGCCGCCCTCACTGTCTTCGGTCCTCCTTCCTGGTTGTCCTGTGCTGAGTCGATTTCTTCTCCGAAAATCCTTCACCGCATCGTTGAGAAGATGCCCAAAACGTGCTGCTCCCACCTGGTTCAGATGAACTCCATCGTCCAAAAACAAATAGTCAGCGTAGTAGAAATTGTAAAGTGAGAGAGAGAGAGAGAGAGAGAGAGAGAGAGAGAGAGAGAGATAGAGAGAGAGGAAGAGATAGAGAGAAAGAGAGAGAGAGAGAGAGAGAGAGAGAGAGAGAGAGAGAGAGAGAGAGAGAGAGAGAAGGAAGAGAGAAAAACAGAGAGAGAGAGAGAGAGAGAGAGAGAGAGAGAGAGAGAGAGAGAGAGAGAGAGAGAGAGAGAGAGAGAGAGAGAGAGAGCATGTTACTGGAATGTTCTAGTGGTAGTGAGATTATGTTGACCTAATTGACCACTTGCAAGTTTCAGGCTATAAGGAAGTTGGAGCCTTAAACATCGATATTAACCCTTTCACGTTTTTATGACGCAGAGGTTACCAGATTAGCAATAATAAATAGAGTTCTCTCACTCTTATAATTACCTCTCCAAAATTAGTTTCCCCCCTTTTCCTACTACTCAAAGACAACTGCAGAGGTTGAAGTAACTAAACTAAAGGTTTATAAATACCCCTGATGGTAACAAAGGCTTTAAAGTATCCCTAATAGGCTCAAAATTGCGTAAAAAACGTGAGAGGGTTAAACAGAAATACAATACTAATGTAGGTTTCTGATGGCTAAAGGGTATGTTGAATTGGGCTTTATGTATTTATGAATATACCACAACCGTATTTTAGCTCGTAATTCTGCTAAATATTGATGCCTACAACTCCAACTTCCTTATAGAACGAAACTCGGCAAGTCGGCAATTGAGGTGAGGTGAGAATATGGTGAGGTCTGAGGAGTCAGAGGAGGACTGTCACTACAATGTTGTGGGGGAGGAGGGGGGAAGTGGAGGAAATGGAAGACAAAATGAATCTAAAACAGGCATGTATTATGGCTGGAAGAGATAAGAATATTCAAATGGTAAAAGGTAACTTTTTAAAATAAATTCTTCAAAAAGATGTAAATCAATGAAACAAATGCAAGGAAGAAAAATAGGAAGAACAAACAGAACCAATAAGGTATTGTATTGGAAAGGACATTAGGACCAGGCAATAATAATCATGGAAGAATGGAAGAAGATAGTGTGATTCAATAAATATATTTCTACAAGAAGATGAACAGATATGAATAATTAGACCCAAAGCAAGAAAGACACTTGAAAGGAAGATTGCATTGTTAATTAAAATATAAAATTGACTAGAGAGAGGGAAATGTTTAAAAACATAATATTGGTAAGGAAAAACTCAATATACCGAAAAAACACACAAAACAACAAAAGATATAATTGCAGAAAATGGCTACCATATAAGGTTTGCCAACGATCAAAATAGTCACGGGTTCCTAATTATACTTTAGCTCGGCAGTTTTACCAAAACTTTACAAAACTTTTAACGTTTGGTTGTTTAAACTCGTGTCGCCGCAAACGTACCTCAGAACTAAATTGCATCACATCTTGAATAATGTCTGTGTTCTGTGTGGGAAGTTAGGACAAAGAGAAGGTTAGATAACACACAAGTAAAGGGAGTAACGCATTAAACTATTGGGTAACAGAAAACAAATGTGGGGAGACAAGAAAGAGCTAGAAGATCTGATGAAAATGAATAGAAGATGAACAAGGCTGGAATTTAAAAAGTAAGTAAGTTTTTCAACGAAAAGTTAGTTCTAAACCTGTCGGTTCGAGAGAGAGAGAAATAAAATGTGTGTGTGTGCGTGCGCGCGCAAGCTTTCGTCTTGCATTGTAAATTGTTTTCAAGAGTTGTCCTAGATTTACAGTGTTGCTATCTTCCTTGTTCTTTGTAAAGCCTAAACTATGTTAAAATGTGAGTGACTAACTAATATAGGAATAATGTTAATGAACAAGTTGCCGAGTGATTTTGGAGGTCGTTTGAGCTAGTAGGATGGAGAGCAATTACTGTGAACTCTGACCATAAACACTTTAGGTGTAAATTTAGTCACTGAGTTGATAAACACCATTATTAAAGATGAAAAAATCCCAGAGGATTGGCTCAAAAGTGTAATAGTAAATATATACAAAGGAAAAGGGGATGCGCTAGATAGAGGAAATTATAGGGGCCTGAAAATGCTTGACCAAATCATGAAGGTCTGTGAGAGAGTCCTTGAGGGTTTGATCAGGCAAAGCATCTCTATTGATGATATGCAGTTTGGTTTTATGCCAGGACGTGGTACAACCGATGCTATCTTCATAGTCAGGCAGATACAGGAAAGATACTTACTAAAAGGCAGGGATCTTTACTTTGTGTTTGTGGACCTAGAGAAGGCCTTTGATAGGGTACCTAGAGATGTTGTGCAGTGGGCTATGAGGAAACTTGGTGTGGAAGAGTGGCTGGTGCGTGTGATAATGAAGATGTATGAGGATTCGCGAAGGGCGGTGAGGGTGAAGGGTGTACTGAGTGATGAGTTCGCAGTCCGTGTTGGAGTCCATCAGGGTTCAGTGTTAAGCCCCCTCCTCTTTATTATGGTCTTGGAGGCGCTGTCTAGAGTTTTTAGAGGCGGACTCCCGTTGGAACTGTTTATGCAGACGATTTAGTCCTAATAGCTGACAGTATGCAGGATGCTGATGCCAAATTCAGAGAGTGGAGAGAGGGCATGGCGAGCAAGGGTTTAAGAGTCAATATTAACAAAACCAAGGTTATGCATTGTAGTTTGAGACGAGGCAATGTGGAAAAGAGCGGTGCATACCCATGTGCAGTGTGTGGAAAGGGAGTGGGCGTTAACTCAATTCAATGTAGCATCTGTCGATGTTGGGTACACCATGGGAGTAAGCGCTGTAGTAGAATAAAGGGGCCCCTGCCGAAGGATAAGTCAGAAATAGAGAAATTTGAGTGGGTAGTGTGCAAAGGCGAGCTTGTGTTAAGTGATGATCCTGTGGCTGTGAATTTTGGAAATGAGTCTTTGGAGCTGGTGAACAAGTTTTGTTACCTAGGAGATACCATCTCTGCCGGTGGTGGGGCCGAGGCTGCCACTGTTGCTAGAATTAGGTGTGGCTGGGGGAAGTTCAGAGAATTGATACCAATCCTGACCATGAAAAGAATGCCTCTCCCCCTGAAGGGAAAGGTGTATGCCTCATGTGTTAGAAGTGCAATGACGTATGCCTCAGAAACATGGGCCGTTAAAGTAGAGGATGTCAACAGAATGGAGCGTAATGAGATGAGAATGGTGAGATGGATGTGTGGGGCCAGTCTACAGGATAGAATAACAAATGTTGAGCTGAGGAGACGTTTAGGTATAAAGAGTATTAGCGAGGTGATGCGTACAAGTAGACTGGGATGGTATGGACATGTGGAGAGAATGGATGAACAAAATTGGGTGAAAAAATGCAGGTCTGTGATTGTGGAGGGAGCTGCACCAAGGGGTGGACCGAGGAAGACCTGGGATCGGACTATACGCGCCGATCTCAAATCCAAGAACTTGACAAGTGAAGCAGCCCTTAACAGGGTTGCCTGGAACGCCGCCATTAGGACAAGAGACTGAAACTGCACTAATGTGTGGAACACTCAGTCTTAAAATTGTATGTATGTATGTATGTGTAACCTTACTGGCAGGTAAATGATGGAGATGTGTTCCTGAACCAATAAGCTGAAGTGGTTCCCATAATATTGGCCATTACGATAGTGACATTCTGTCTTAACATATTTTTAGACCAACATACCTTCACAGAAGCACCTTTTTATGCCTGAATTGGCAAAATTATTTAGTTGAGCATACTTTAATTTATACAAAATACTACACAGTACTGCATATATTGCAATCGTATTTAGATATACTTTTATGTAATTTTGAAAAAGAACATTATGATGTAGTCTTCTCATCATACTGTATTATAAAGGGAAGTTTGTTCCAGGTGGAACAGATATAATATGTGAAAAAGTATCCACTAATACTAGTGCTGATTTTGTTTAATTCTAACTTCCAGCCATGGTTGCGTGTTGTATTCATATTGGGACTAGACATGTTCCTATGATCAATATTATCAAACCCATTAAGTATATTCAAAACTTCAATGAACTAACCTTGTAATAGCTCAGTCTGATGACGATCAATTAATTAATCGTGCAGCTCTAGCTTGTACGGTACATGTAATGTCGTGTATATATGTCCTGGCACCACATTGTTACCACTACCATTATAGCAGACATGTCCAGGCACCACATTGTTACCACTACCATTATAACAGACATGTCCAGGCACCACATTGTTACCACTACCATTATAGCAGACATGTCCAGGCACCACATTGTTACCACTACCATTATAGCAGACATGTCCAGGCACCACATTGTTACCACCACCATTATAACAGACATACCCTCTCAACATGTCCAGGCACCACATTGTTACCACCACCATTATAACAGACATACCCCCTCAACATGTCCAGGCACCACATTGTTACCACCACCATTATAACAGACATACCCTCTCAACATGTCCAGGCACCACATTGTTACCACCACCATTATAACAGACATACCCACTCAACATGTCCAGGCACCACATTGTTACCACCACCATTATAACAGACATACCCACTCAACATGTCCAGGCACCACATTGTTACCACCACCATTATAGCAGACATACCCACTCAACATGTCCAGGCACCACATTGTTACCACTACCATTATAACAGGCATACCCACTCAACATGTCCAGGCACCACATTGTTACCACTACCATTATAACAGACATACCCACTCAACATGTCCAGGTACCACATTGTTACCACCACCATTATAGCAGACATACCCACTCAACATGTCCAGGTACCACATTGTTACCACCACCATTATAGCAGACATACCCACTACCACTACCACTTCCATTATAACAGACATACCCACTCAACATGTCCAGGTACCACATTGTTACCACCACCATTATAACAGACATACCCACTCAACATGTCCAGGTACCACATTGTTACCACTGCCATTATAACAGACATACCCACTCAACATGTCCAGGCACCACATTGTTACCACTACCATTATAACAGGCATACCCACTCAACATGTCCAGGCACCACATTGTTACCACAACCATTATAGCAGACATACCCACTCAACATGTCCAGGTACCACATTGTTACCACTACCATTATAACACACATACCCACTCAACATGTCCAGGTACCACATTGTTACCACTACCATTATAACAGGCATACCCACTCAACATGTCCAGGTACCACATTGTTACCACTACCATTATAACAGACATACCCACTCAACATGTCCAGGCACCACATTGTTACCACTACCATTATAACAGACACACCCACTCAACATGTCCAGGTACCACATTGTTACCACTACCATTATAACAGACATACCCACTCAACATGTCCAGGTACTACATTGTTACCACTACCATTATAACAGACATACCCACTCAACATGTCCAGGCACCACACTGTTACCACTACCATTATAACAGGCATACCCACTCAACATGTCCAGGTACCACATTGTTACCACTACCATTATAACAGACATACCCCCTCAACATGTCCAGGTACCACATTGTTACCACTACCATTCTAACAGACATACCCACTCAACATGTCCAGGCACCACATTGTTACCACTACCATTATAACAGGCATACCCACTCAACATGTCCAGGTACCACATTGTTACCACTACCATTATAACAGACATACCCACTCAACATGTCCAGGCACCACATTGTTACCACCACCATTATAACAGACATACCCCCTCAACATGTCCAGGCACCACATTGTTACCACTACCATTATAACAGACATACCCACTCAACATGTCCAGGTACCACATTGTTACCACTACCATTATAACAGACATACCCACTCAACATGTCCAGGTACCACATTGTTACCACCACATTATAACAGACATACCCACCCAACATGTCCAGGTACCACATTGTTACCACCACCATTATAACAGACATACCCACTCAACATGTCCAGGCACCACATTGTTACCACCATCATTATAACAGACATACCCACTCAACATGTCCAGGCAACACATTGTTACCACTACCATTATAACAGACATACCCACTCAACACATTACAAACACAAACACTGGACGTACACACACACACACAGACGCTACCGAAGGCCCTACCCACGGGACTTCCTCTTGTTAAAAAGGCGTTATTAACACACAGAGGAATATCACATTCAACTATCATTAATCAACGAGTGAGGGGCAGACCTTTAATGATGGATCCTATAAAGTATGACGAGTTTTCGTTCCTCAACACAAATTGAAATAACACATTTTAGAAACAAACAAATTGCTGTATTTTGACAGTTGTGAATGGTACTCGTCGGTCATGCTTATTTGTTTTTAGTTTCATTAAAAAAACTTATTAATTTATTATTAAAATATAACTTTGATGCATTCAATTAACAGCCAATTAACAGTGTTGAGTTTCCAACGTTTGAATTCAAACAGATTATTATATTGTGTGTGTGTGTGTGTGTGTGTGTGTGTGTGTGTGTGTGTGCGTGTGTGCGTGTGCGTGTGCGTGTGTGTGTGTGTGGTTGGGTGTAGATAGAGTATAAATATATATAACAATAGCTTACTTACTTACTAAAATTCTTACAACAATTCTCAGGAACCTGAGCCCCAAGTCTCCTGGAACAAGGGACCGCCAGATTCAGTATATATAATAAATGTTTCTGGGCCTCGGACCAGCTGAGCGGAAAATACAATTTCAAATATCTATTACACTCGATTGCTCAAGAGGGAATTAGATCCATTAACATTATAAGATCTGCAATAATTATGTTCCAGTGTTGTTATTTCTGTGAGAGAACACACACACACACACACACACACACACACACACACACACACACACACACACACACACACACACACACACACCCCCCGTAGCCTAGTAGGTAGAGCTCTCGTCTCACACACGAGGGGTCGGGGGTTCAATCCCCGGCCGGGCGGAGACAAATTGGGCTTGTCTCCTTTCATGTGTTAGCCTCAGTTCACCTAGCTGTAAATAGGTACCTGGAATAAGTGGACGACGTTGTGACGTCCAATCTGGGGTTGGCAAAAATGATACAAGGCGAGATGGGTATCATATGGTTCACCTAAGCTGATGGCTACCTAAGACTTCGGGCGAGACGGTACCGTCTATAGTGAGAATGGTACCATACAGATCCACCCTAAGCCTTCGTTTCCGATGTCGCCAATTGGCTAAAATACAGACTACACACACATCCACAGCCATTCCAACAGTACATAAAACACTTAACATGCATTTCACGCAATACATTCCCAGTTAAGGAGGCGCGATAATAATGAGCTTAGCTCGCATTGCGTGGATTCCCCTTGACGAACAAGTAACTGAGTAACACACACACACACACTTATAAATATACTTGTATTAGAGTCTCCTATTCAGTACCATATATAAATAGGATGTTGTCTTTGAAGAATTATAAGTTAGGAAAGAATATTCATTAATCTACAATTCTTAACAAAATATTTTAGGAAAGGATGTTCATTAATCTACAATTCTTAACAAAATACACATTATGAAGATTCGACCATTTACCCTTCTCTCACTCTCACTTCCTCACTCTCAACTGGTCTATCTCTATATATCATTACACTGCACTATTTCCTTTCCTCTCACAACACTTAACAATAGATTCTCAAGTCTGCAGGTAATGCAACATATTTATCTCTGACACTCGCACACAGACACAACAAAACTCCCACATACCATCAAGCAATTGCAAACAAAGGAGACTCAAGGTTTGTCTTCATCAAAACATCCACTAGTAAAATGCAGCCCTCTCATACTCTTCACATGTTGTTGACGTCCAATGTATTCACATAATTTCCATATTCGTTCTCACTTTTGCATTCCTTCACTAAAACCTGATCCCTCTATTCATTCCACTTGCCCCCCGCCCCCCCCCCGCCTCCTCATATACAATTGATCATATACATATTGATCAGTGCAAACTGACCGAGAAATTTACGAATAAATTGCAGATGTAAGTAAATTGCAGATGTAAGTAACTCACAAGATACCGTAATTTTTGGCGACTTTAATTTACCTGTGACCAAGTGGGGCGATACTCTTACTTCACACTCCGGACATGACTTGTATACGAACTTGCAAGAGAGTTCGCTTTATCAATTTGTTCGAATGCCGACCCGTGGTAATAACGTTCTTGACATTGTACTTGCAACAAAAGAAGAATTGATAGAGAATTTGAATGTTGGTGATGAATTCAGTAACAGCGACCATCGTACGATAACTTTCACTTTAAAGTTTACTAGTAACGAACCAAATAGTAGCATCGAAAAAGTCCCTAATTTCAAGAAAGCAAACTTCCATAAACTTAGAGCTATGTTTAAAGAAACTGACTGGAGCTTTTTAATTAACAATAACGACATAAATACATCTTGGAAGTTATTCGAAACCACTTACCTAAAAAGCAGTGCAAGACTGCATACCATCGAAAATACGGCGTCCAGGCCATAATAATAAGCCCAAATGGTGGAATAAAGATATTTCAAACTGCCTGCTTGCTAAAAAATTTGCTAATGATAGATTAAAATCCTCACAAAATGACGAAGAACGGGTGAAATTTGTAGAGCTACGACGCAAAGCCAAAAAGTTAATTAAGCAAAGTAAAAAAGACCTTAGAGTTACATATTGCGAATCAAAGTAAAACAAACCCGAAAGAATTCTATAGTTATATCAGAAAGAAAAAAGTAGTTACTTCAACTGTTGGACCGTTAGTCGATGAAAATGGAGAATACACCAAAGACGAAGTACAAATGAGTAATGCCCTCAATACCTTCTTTGCATCAGTTTTTACAACAGAAGACCTCAGTGATATCCCTACACCATCGCCGATTCAGATTGATAATTCAGATGTTCTAAGCAATATCACCGTTACAGAGAGAGAAGTATTGAATTGTTTAGATAAACTCAAGGTAAATAAAACGCCAGGACCTGATACAATCTCGCCTAGAGTTCAAAAAGGAAGCTAAGAATGAGCTCTCCAAACCACTGACATTACTATTCAATAAATCCTTGCAGTCTGGAACTATGCCTGATCAGTGGAAGCTAGCCAACGTAACACCGATATTCAAAAAAGGCAGCAAATCCCTACCCAGTAACTATCGTCCAATTAGCTTAACCTCAGTTGTATGTAAAATGCTAGAAACGGTCATACGAGACAGACTCGTAAATCACTTAGAGGAAAATAACATACTTAAAGATACTCAACACGGCTTTCGTAAAAAACGTTCCTGTTTAACAAACCTCTTAGACTTCTTCCACGATATCCTCAACCTCTACGATGAGAGTAAAGCTGTAGATATTATATACCTTGATTTTCAAAAGGCCTTTGACAAAGTTCCCCACAAACGTTTACTGCTAAAACTAAAAGCGCATGGAATACAAGACGGTGTGTTGAAATGGATAGAAAATTGGCTCAGCAACAGAAAGCAAAGGGTAGTCATAAACGGTAAGGCATCTAAATGGACCAATGTAAGTAGCGGGGTACCCCAGGGATCGGTACTAGGACCAATTATCTTTCTAATTTACATCAACGACATAGATGAGGGTCTCACCTGCACAATCTCAAAATTTGCTGACGATACAAAAATTGCAAATAGCGTACTCTCAAAAGAACAAGTTGACGATATGCAACACAATCTAGATAAATTGTCATGTTGGGCCCAAATTTGGCAAATGAGTTTCAATGCGGATAAATGTAAAGTACTACATGTCGGATACCTAAATGAGAAAGCAAACTATTCGATGAATGGCACTCAGCTTAAGAATGTAAACAGAGAAACCGATCTGGGAGTAACAATATCGAGTAACCTAAAACCGAGTCAACAATGTTCAGAAGTTGTTAAGAAGGCAAACAAAATAATTGGCTTTATAGGCAGGTCATTTGAGCATAAATCCAAAGAAGTTATCCTAACCCTTTACAATTCCTTAGTCCGCCCTCTTCTGGAATACTGCGTTCAATCCTGGTGCCCTTATTACCAAAAAGATATAAACAAGCTAGAACGAGTTCAACGTAGAGTTACCAAAATGATACCTAGCCTAAAGAACAAACCATACGAAGAGCATCTTAGAGAATTAAATCTATTTCCTTTAACCCAGCGCAGATTAAGAGGCGACTTAATTCAAGTGTTCAAAATCATCAAAGGCATCGACAATATGAACTGTAGTAAGTACTTCACTATCGACCAATCTAATTACACGCGGGGAAACGGTTGCAAAATTATTGGTAAATCTTTTAACTCGCACGAATCTAAGAATTTCTTCTTCAATCGAGTTGTCAACTTGTGGAATGGGCTTCCCCGAGACGTTATAGACTGCAGCACCGTTGATTCATTTAATTCCGCCTAGACAAATATCTCGCATCAAACCCGCGACTGACTGCGTTTGTAAATGAATAACTTTATCCTCCCCTCAGTTACTAACCCATATGTCCCCTACTAACTTCCTAGTCCTGCCACGTTAGTGGCAGGACAGTAGTTCTCTTTCCAATGTTCCCTTACCCACTCTAAACCACTGTTTGGACACTTGATCCTCAGTGTTTTGGAGGACAAGCAACCTAGAAGGGTCACTAGACCTGTTGTTGCTTGATTTCCTTTGTACTCCTTTGTACTTTGTACAATGCACTTTAACTAGCAGCTACCACCACCACTTACACACAAACACACTGCTATTGAGAACAACATGGTTCCATATTGCAGGCTCAATATTCTCTTCATTTCAAACAAAGGAGGGCCACGTCTAACTTAACGGAGACCACATTTCCAGTCTTCACGGCTGAGAGATATTTGGGGCTGCTGACTGTGACCATGGAAAGATGAATGAAAGGTGAGTGAGATTGTATAAATGAAATATAAGGGATGACCGAATAGGAAATGAGTTAAAGTGATATAATATAAATAGGAAATGAGTTAAAGTGATATAATATAAATAGGAAATGAGTTAAAGTGATATAATATAAATAGGACATGAGTTAAAGTGATATAATATAATAGGAAATGAGTTAAAGTGATATAATATAAATAGGAAATGAGTTAAAGTGATATAATATAAATAGGAAATGAGTTAAAGTGATATAATATAAGTAGGAAATGAGTTAAAGTTATATAATATAAATAGGAAATGAGTTAAAGTAATATAATATGAATAAGAACGATTTAATGGCAATAGTTAAATACTAATGGGTGTCACTGCATGTGAGTTTAAGACATAGGGCCAGAATTTGAAATATTAAATACAGGTATAAATGGGTGGCTAAGAATTACTGAATGATAGTAGTTGAAAGTGGTTGTATGTCGAAAGGTGGTCATTAATGTATTGTTTATCCGTGATGATCATATTCTCTCAGTTCCAGTCTACCATGGTGAATATACTGCGCCTACCAACCAATCAAATGTCCAGCGATAGTTTGCCATATTTTATATGCGAGTTGCTATCTAACCACGAACAAAAGAGAGAGTGAGTGAGTGAGTGAGTGAGTGAGTGAGAGACTGGGAGGATAAATAGAGAGATATGGCCACACAGTAAACTAAAATAAGACAAAAGTGAATGGCACAAAGAGCAGTGAGTATGTGCCTCAAGGAGTACAACATGAAAGGTGAGAGAGATGAAAAGTACCCAGAATGAAAATCCAGGAGGTAAAAATGAGGAGGACGAGAGTAATCTGAGCTGGGTGGAATATATTATGAGGGAAACATTTCAATTGGTGTGCTACGAAATTACTGAGTATATTTGCCTGTGTTTATATATACGAGTGGGAAAAGAAAGACTGTGTGTGTGTGTGTGTGTGTGTGAACATGTTATGGATTTCATTGAGTGTGGAAAATAAGTATTGTTAGGATAATAAAACCATATTGGAAAACGCATATAGCGTAATTTATATGAAACACAGTTTATTATATAAATTTATCATGGTACCAATTATTTTAGTTGTATACTGTATACTGTTTGTATCATGACCTACCGTCCAGCATACTAATTATCTATAAGCTGATACGCATCTCCCGACTACCATCATGTGTTCTTAGTTTACAGTTATATAAAACAAAAACAAAAAATCACACCGGTTACACAAACCCGTACACATTATTTGTGCTGAGTGTACAGGTTCAACTACGTTCCAAACATTCTATAGTAGAACTCCACGAAAAAAGGATACTGCCAGCAAAAAGGAAAACCCAATCACGGGAAGAAACGTAATCAGTTAAATGAAGTCAAAGGTTTTAAAAGTTGAAATATTGAGCGTCCTTTCAGCCTCTCCAAACTGGATAAAAAAAGAGAGAAAAACAAATCTTTCTGCCCTATACGGCTGCGTGTGGCTGCGCTTGGAAGTGATGATTTTAGGAGTAAAGAGGAGGGATAAATGCCAAAGATTTTGTTTTAAACGATAAATAACATACCAGCCAAACGAGATGGTTAACAAATTAATAAGGTGAGTGCTTGCCTTTAATAATATTGAACATTCTGTTGAGCGGTACTTGAAAAGAAGCTATCTTTTCATAAAGTGCTCCTCCTCAGATGGTGTTATTTTTGTATCCATTGGAAATTCTCTCTGCTCCTCACCTACATAATTATCTGACTCAACATAAACTCAACTCTTATTTGGCTGGGACCCGTTTGAAGACCATCAACAAGGCATTTTGGCTGAGCGAAGACTATGTATAATCACAATCCATAAAAGCTCTGCTCACCAGGTCACGGTAGTTTAAGCGCTTAAACAACACACACACTAACACACAACATATGGACATCTTCAATAATGTCTCGCATATTGTCTAGCTCATAACTCTTTCTCCACTATGCATTTTCCTACCAGTCAACATTTAAATAATGTTGCTATAATGAACATCATGATTTTTTTAAATATAAAAACGAGAGGATGTTTTATGAGTATGGAAATATAGTTAAATAAGCAAATCCAATTGTTAAAACTTAATAGTGGTTTTATTATAAATAATTAATCTTCTCTCTCTCTCTCAACCCTCAGTACCTATCATTGTCCGTGTCTGCCCCCTCTTTGACCTTTACCATGAATTTCTTATACCTTCCGTCCCCCTCTCCAATTTTATACTCTACCACTTGCTCTTGTCCTCGGCCCCTTATGCGCGCGCGCGTTCACTCTCTCTCTCTCTCTCTCTTCTGAGGCCAGTAATCTCAAAACATCACACACACACACACACACACACACACACACACACACACACACACACACACACACACACACACACACACACACACACACACACACACACACACACACACACACACACACACACACACACACACACACACACACACACACACACATGATGCTAGATCAAGATAATAAATTATCAATAAGAACACACAGAACCACTGAACCTCTTGATAAACAATGCAATGATGGATTGATGTATTATATTATACAGCTCAGACTGGTTGGGGTGAGGAAACAGAATAAACAACAAATAATGCGATGAATATTATACGTAAAAAAGGACAACTGATGAGAACAAATAAACATATCATATAAACACTAAATATTGGACAATATAGATAAATTAAACCACAGTTTTACAATATTGAATAAGAAAAGCAAGAAACATTTATGATTTTAAAAGCGCGTTTTGTTTCCCCAAACCGATATTGTTATTAGCAAAATCCCAGCTACTGCCTTCAGACCATTTCATTTAGGTCAACGTATAAATTACCAAAATTAAAACTACTCCCCAGGGACCTCAGCCATTTGCACCAATCAATCTTTTGTCTACATTACGGATAAAATATACCGGTACTTGCATTTGCTTGCGTCTTCATAGTATAAATCCTTGTAGACTATGTTACATCCAAAGAAATTATGACAAGTACAATCACTGTACACATTGATACAGAAGCACAACCATCCATGACATTTATATAAACCCAACTGCAGTCTAAGCGATTTAACAACAGAGAAACACAAACTGGTGAAATACTTCCAGTCGACCTACTCTTATATTCGTGGGAGTTTGAGAACTGTTCACTGGAGGCGGCTGATGAATTATATATATTTCTCATCTCCTCATTCTAGTAACACAGAAATCGGGGCTAGCTAGAGCCAAGAAGGAGAACATCAGATATGCAAATACAATACTCACGTTGAGAAACTGGTAAACAAAAACATAAATAAATCAATGTTGCATAACCTTGTGCCCAACCCCGAAAGGAGTTGAAATAGGGGAGCTATCCCGCCGCCAAAGGCGGCTTTCTAGGGCCTTTCCTAGCTGATGCTGAGAGGATTGGGTTCTAGTCATGTGGTGATGGGCTGGTCTATCCGAGTGAGAACTGAGCGATCTCTGCCATACCCATAGCTTACTCTGACTGTTCCTTTTACTTATATATCTTCTAGATCTCAAGTGGCGGCGTCTTTTCTGTGGATTGACCTCCCTACTGCCAACCTAGAAGTTGGCAGATTGGGAGCCAAAGCGTCACATTTTTCCCTTGCCCCTCAACTTTCCCTTCATAATTGCTGAGGGGCACAGGGCCTTGGGTGGTGCTTTGGTTTCCCGGGCGTTTCCGCACCTTCCTCAGCTCCCTGCCTTGGAGTGGCTTCGGTCACCCAGGCTTTGTTAGTGGTAAGCAGGGAGGATTTTGTGGGGGCGCTCGTTTATGGCCTTGGCCTTGCTCGAGACCTTGGGGCTGTTCGGCCAGACAGCCTGGGGAACAACAACAACCTTTTTTTCTACCAATGTATTAAAACACATTGTGGTTCTATCTTGTACACTAAATGTATGTTTCCCTCTGATGTATTTTGTTATTCCTGGTTCACCAGAGAGAGAGAGAGAGAGAGAGAGAGAGAGAGAGAGAGAGAGAGAGAGAGAGAGAGAGAGAGAGAGAGAGAGAGAGAGAGAGAGAGAGAGAGAGAGAGAGAGAGAGAGAGAGAGAGATGAGAGAGAAGGGGAGAGAGAGAGAGAGAGAGAGAGAGAGAGAGAGAGAGGAGAGTACAAAGGAGTACAAAGGAAATCAAGCAACAACAGATCTAGTGACCCTTCTAGGCTGCTTGTCCTCCAAAACACTGAGGATCAAGTGTCCAAACAGTGGTTTAGAGTGGGTAAGGGAACATTGGAAAGGGAACTACTGCCCTGCCACTAACGTGGCAGGACTAGGAAGTTAGTAGGGGACATATGGGTTAGTAACTGAGGGGAGGATAAAGTTATTCATTTACAAACGCAGTCAGTCGCGGGTTTGATGCGAGATATTTGTCTAGGCGGAATTTAAATGAATCAACGGTGCTGCAGTCTATAACGTCTCGGGGAAGCCCATTCCACAAGTTGACAACTCGATGAAGAAGAAATTCTTAGATTCGTGCGAGTTAAAAGATTTACCAATAATTTTGCAACCATTTCCCCGCGTGTAATTAGATTGGTCGATAGTGAAGTACTTACTACAGTTCATATTGTCGATGCCTTTGATGATTTTGAACACTTGAATTAAGTCGCCTCTTAATCTGCGCTGGGTTAAAGGAAATAGATTTAATTCTCTAAGACGCTCTTCGTATGGTTTGTTCTTTAGGCTAGGTATCATTTTGGTAACTCTACGTTGAACTCGTTCTAGCTTGTTTATATCTTTTTGGTAATAAGGGCACCAGGATTGAACGCAGTATTCCAGAAGAGGGCGGACTAAGGAATTGTAAAGGGTTAGGATAACTTCTTTGGATTTATGCTCAAATGACCTGCCTATAAAGCCAATTATTTTGTTTGCCTTCTTAACAACTTCTGAACATTGTTGACTCGGTTTTAGGTTACTCGATATTGTTACTCCCAGATCGGTTTCTCTGTTTACATTCTTAAGCTGAGTGCCATTCATCGAATAGTTTGCTTTCTCATTTAGGTATCCGACATGTAGTACTTTACATTTATCCGCATTGAAACTCATTTGCCAAATTTGGGCCCAACATGACAATTTATCTAGATTGTGTTGCATATCGTCAACTTGTTCTTTTGAGAGTACGCTATTTGCAATTTTTGTATCGTCAGCAAATTTTGAGATTGTGCAGGTGAGACCCTCATCTATGCCGTTGATGTAAATTAGAAAGATAATTGGTCCTAGTACCGATCCCTGGGGTACCCCGCTACTTACATTGGTCCATTTAGATGCCTTACCGTTTATGACTACCCTTTGCTTTCTGTTGCTGAGCCAATTTTCTATCCATTTCAACACACCGTCTTGTATTCCATGCGCTTTTAGTTTTAGCAGTAAACGTTTGTGGGGAACTTTGTCAAAGGCCTTTTGAAAATCAAGGTATATAATATCTACAGCTTTACTCTCATCGTACAGGTTGAGGATATCGTGGAAGAAGTCTAAGAGGTTTGTTAAACAGGAACGTTTTTTACGAAAGCCGTGTTGAGTATCTTTAAGTATGTTATTTCCTCTAAGTGATTTACGAGTCTGTCTCGTATGACCGTTTCTAGCATTTTACATACAACTGAGGTTAAGCTAATTGGACGATAGTTACTGGGTAGGGATTTGCTGCCTTTTTTGAATATCGGTGTTACGTTGGCTAGCTTCAAGAGAGAGAGAGAGAGAGAGAGAGAGAGAGAGAGAGAGAGAGAGAGAGAGAGAGAGAGAGAGAGAGAGAGAGAGAGAACACTAGTCTACTGCAGGTCTGGTCACACACCTGTTACAATGATGTACACACAAGACACACAGCGGTGGGGAGGAACAGCTGTGGAAGAGTAGGGAGGGCTGCAGTCGTCTATAGCTCACAGATGCATAGGTGTTTATGTATGTGGTTTATGGATAAATATAAATGCAATCAATGTTAGATATGTTTCATTAAGATTACAATGTATCATTTATATTAGCTTAAACCAATAATCCGAAACAGACTTTTAATCTAAACAGGCTTCAGGTAATTTATAATGTTACCTCATACCCGGTATGAGGTACCATAAACTACCTGAAGCAGATATTCCAAAAATCGTATCTGAAAGTTATCATTTGCATACGGGAAGGGAGTGAGGGCCTATTTGAAAATATAACTGAAACGTGTAACATACGTTTTTGGACTGTACACAAGGAGGTGGTGCTACGGGAAATATAGGGAGTTATGGCAGATGGAAGATACTACAATGAAAACCTCTAACACAAAAGGACAGTGAGAGAGAGAGAGAGAGGTGGGTGGGTAGGTGGGTGGGTAGGTGGGTGGGTGGGTAGGTGGGTGTGTGTGTGTGTGTGTGTGTGTGTGTGTGTGTGTGTGTGTGTGTGTGTGTGTACTTACTCTAGTTGAATATCGTTGTACTTACTCTAGTTGTATTGCGGGAGTGAGCATGCTCGTTATTTCCCGCCTCCTATATGTGTAGGTGTTATATGTATCGTTGGAATGGCTGTGGATGTGTGTGTAGTCTGTATTTTTAGCCAATTGGCGACATCGGAAACGAAGGATTAGGGTGGATCTGTATGGTACCATTCTCACTATAGACGGTACCGTCTCGCCCGAAGGCTTAGGTAGCCATCAGCTTAGGTGAACCATATGATACCCATCTCGCCTTGTACCATTTTTGCCAACCCCAGATGGGACGTCACAACATCGTCCACTTATTCCCGGTACCTATTTACAGCTAGGTGAACTGAGGCGAACACATGAAAGGAGACAAGCCCAATTTGTCTCCGCCCGGCCGGGGATTGAACCCCCGACCCCTCGTGTGTGAGACGAGAGCTCTACCTACTAGGCTACGGGCTGTGTGTGTGTGTGATTGTGCGTCACAGGTTTGTACTGAACTAGACAGCCATTCCCATCACAGTTTCACCAAAACTGTTTCGTTATAACCTTACAACTCGCAATTTCTCTGTTATGGCCTAATCTGCCTATGTTTGTATCCCTCCCTCCCTCCCTCACTCACTCACACTCTCACTCTCTCTCAGGTATCCAACTTTCCCTTCCAACTTCCATAACATGAGGCAAAGAGGAAAGTTAGTAAAGGAGAGAGAGAGAGAGAGAGAGAGAGAGAGAGAGAGAGAGAGAGAGAGAGAGAGAGAGAGAGAGAGAGTACAAAGGAGTACAATATTCTTGGTGTCTCTTTTTCTTCTGCTCTCATTTGGAAGGACCATATTACCAGTCTTGCTAAGGCAGCCTCCCAGAAGCTCGGTGTGCTCAACCGCCTTAGGGGGTTCTTTTCCCCTGCACAGCTTCTTGCTCTGTACAGGGGCATAGTGCGCCCTTGTATTGAGTATTGTTCACATGTATGGGGAGGTTCCTCTCACACCGCTCTCCTGGACAAAGTTGAGAGGAAGGCCTTTCGTATCATTAACTCCCATCCACTCACCAACTCTCTGCAGTCTCTCTCTCTCCGCCGCAATGTTGCATCTCTCTCGCTATTCTATCGCTACTATAATAATCAATGTTCCTCAGAGCTATCCCAGTGCATACCACCTCCTTTACGTAGGGCACGTGGTACCCGTCTTGCAACTCAATCCCACCCCTACTCTGTGCAACTCTCCAACCCAAGAGTGAAACGTTACTCTCAAACTTTCTTCTACTCAACAGCTGAGCTCTGGAACTCTCTCCCAGAATCAGTCTTTCCCTCTTCCTATGACTTAAATTGCTTCAAACTCCGTGTATCCAGGCATTTTGGCTCGAACGTCCCTTGATTTTGGCCCTGTTACTCTTTCAACTATGGAGGAGGCACTCGCTATAGGCAGTAATGCCTTTTGCCTCCCTCAATCACATAGAAAAATATTAGGATTAGGAAGTTAGTAGGGGACAGATGGGTTAGTAACTGAGGGGGGGCTAAAATAAAGTTATTCATTTACAAACGCAGTCAGTCGCGGGTTTGATGCGAGATATTTGTCTAAGCGGAGTTTAAATGAATCAACGGTGCTGCAGTCTATAACGTCTCGGGGAAGCCCATTCCACAAGTTGACAACTCGATTGAAGAAGAAATTCTTAGATTCGTGTGAGTTAAAAGATTTACCAATAATTTTGCAACCGTTTCCCCGCGTGTAATTAGAATGGTCGATAGTGAAGTACTTACTACAGTTCATATTGTCGATGCCTTTGATGATTTTGAACACTTGAATTAAGTCACCTCTTAATCTGCGCTGGGTTAAAGGAAATAGATTTAATTCTCTAAGACGCTCTTCGTATGGTTTGTTCTTTAGGCTAGGTATCATTTTGGTAACTCTACGTTGAACTCGTTCTAGCTTGTTTATATCTTTTTGGTAATAAGGGCACCAGGATTGAACGCAGCATTCCAGAAGAGGGCGGACTAAGGAATTGTAAAGGAAGGCAATTTCGGGCAATTATGCCTACTCGTACAGGAGTCCTTGGAGCGGCTTCGGTCGCGCCGGGAATTTCCACACCACACACACACATCACACAGTTTTTCCTACACCGAGAAATGACTCTCCGGCTGTCATTTCTCGAAGACTTCTTCTAGCCGGAGACATTGAGAGCAACCCAGGACCCACCTACACATACATATGTCCAACTTGCTCAAAACCCATCGCTTCGAGTCGCCACAATAATGGTTCAGTTCTCTGCAATTCATGCAGGAACTGGACCCACTTCACCTGCACAACACTTGCCTCCAAGAAACACTACATGAACACCTGGACCTGTTCCTCATGCCCCTCCCTCTCCCAGTCAAATCCCTCGCCTAAAACCCGCCCACCTCTCCTCCCCAACCCACCTAATCTTCCCATATCATCCACTCCCCCCCCTAAAACCTGTCCACCTCTCCTCCCTAACCCACCTAACCTTCCCATACCATCCACATCCTCAACTCAACATACCACACCCCATCCTAATCCATTCCAACCCCCATCTGCTCCCCAATCCCCACCCCCACCTCACCCATCCCATCCCCCAGCCCCTCCCTCACCCCCACCCCATCCTCGTGCAGCAGCACCCAACATACATCGTGCACATAACATTAACATTCTCCAATTGAACATAGATGGCATCAACACAAAGAAACTCTCACACTTCATCAAACAACACAACATACACATTGCCATCTTACAAGAAACAAAACTCCGCACAACACAAAAAAACCCCACATTTCATGGTTTCACCACCATCAGACAAGACCGGGCTGTTGGCGGAGGCGGTGGACTCATCACCCTGGTACACAAAGAAATATCATACATAGTTACCAGTGTACAAACCAAATCCCTCCTCCCCCCAAATGATAACACAACAGAAATACAATCAATTCAAATACGCACTGGCAACAACTCCAACATAACCATCATAAACACATACATCCCCTACAGTACCAAATGAATACAGACCACACTTACAACACATCACAAACACCCCACACATCATCCTGGGTGGTGACTTCAACGCCAAGACGTCGGCCTGGTTTGTCGACAACCCCGACACAGACAGAGGGCTGGTACTACAAAACCAAACTGTTAACCTCATCATCCTTAACGACATCCATCAACATACCCATATTCCTCACCAAGCCCTCTATAACCCATCATCTCCAGACATCACCTTTTGCTCCCCAGAACTCACCCCCACAACATCCTGGAGGGTGGTCAGACCCTTAGGCTCTGACCACCTCCCAATCATTATCACCACCAAAACCAGACTCACCCCAGCTAACCACAAACACACATACACCAATTATAAAACCCCTAACTGGGAAGCATTCACAAATGAGACAGAACAACACTTCACAACTCTAAACAGTACACCCATCACTAACATCAACAATGCTGTACACATACTCAATAAAACTATCCAAAACACTGACAAGAAACACATTCCAAGAGGTAACAGAAAACACAACCCCAACTTCACACCAGAAATTCAAAACCTCATCAGACAACGCAACATACTGAAACACTCCCCAGCACCCCACACACAAGACATCACACAACAAATCCAAGCACTCAACACCCAAACTAACAACAAAATACAAGAACAACAAAAACTAAATTGGAATAACTTCCTACAAACACTTGATCACAAACAAACCCCAAAAAACTCTACAAAACACTAAACAGCATCACACTTTCCAACAGCAACACAACACAATCACATGCTGCAATCACAACAACAGACTCTACTCCTTCATGTAAACAACAAGCAAACACTCTCATCAATCACTTCTCACATGTCAGTCACCTAAAACCTCACAAAGACGACCGACGTGTCATCCGACGTAAGAGACAATTCCCCACAGACCCTGACTATAGACCCTTCACCAATCACCAGACAAAGTATATCATCAACAATCTCAAGCACTCACCCGCTTGTGGCCTAGACAACATAAGCAACATACACCTCAGACACCTGGGACCACAAGGCATACAAGCACTCACTAACATATCAAACTACAGTTATTCACACAACACAATACCAGACATTTGGAAGCATGGTATCATCACCACATTCCCCAAACCCAACAAAGACCCCACGCTACCCTCCTCGCACCGCCCCATCACACTCCTTTGCTCCCCCTCCAAAGTCATGGAATGCCTAGTGTTACAACTAATTACACCCAACCTACCCCTAGCTCCAACACAACATGTCTTTAGGCCACTGCACTCCACAAACACTCTTCTCACAGACCTTACACAAAGAGCTTTTGACGGCATCAACTCAGCTAGACCACCACACAGATCACTATTAGCCACACTCGACATTAGTAAAGCCTTCGATGCCATCCCCCGCCACAACCTAACAAACAAAATCTACAACACAAACATGCACAACAACACAAAAAGGTGGCTGGTCAACTTCCTAGCAGGCAGATGTGCACACGTATCTTTTGCCGGTCAGTCATCTAAAATCCGAAACTTTCCAAACGGAGTCCCACAAGGATCCGTCCTATCGCCCGCACTCTTCAATCTGTACATGCACGATATAACTACACCCAATATGCCCCAAATAAACTTAGCCTCCTATGCAGATGACATAACACTCACATGCAGACACCATGACCCAAAAAGAGCAACAGATCTCCTTCAACCCTATCTCAACACACTACATGACTGGTGCACTACAAACAGACTTAATCTACCCCAGCCAAATCCACCGCAATCCTGCTCACAAGCTGGACAGAACACAAATACATCCCTCAACTCACCATAAACAACACACCCCTAACACATACACACACACACAAAATCCTAGGAGTAACATATGATACTCATATGACATTCAAACAGCACACCACAAACATTAAAAAGAAATGACACCCAGACTTAACGACCTCAGGTCACTTGCTCACACAAAATTTGGACATAACAAAGAAAATACCACCACAGTATATAAACAATACATAAGATCAGTGATCATGAGAGGCACTCAATTCCTGGCAGTAGCCTCCACGAACCAAGACCACCCACTAAACTACATGGCAACACACCCACAGACACCAAGAAATGTCAAAACAACACCCAGCACACGGTATCACACACAATTACTGTCCTCTCTCCCATCCCAAACCACCTTCCAGAAGCACATCCATACTCATATCTCTCGCCGATCCATCCACTCACTCACAGACAACACGCAGCTGCAAGCACGACCTCCCGAAATCCATCCTTCCGAATCCTCCCTTCCTCGCGAGGACAGAGTCCACCTGGCCAGGCTGAGATGCGGACACCATCCAGCTCTCCTGAGCTATCAGAAGAGACTGGATGACTCCGTTGTCGATGCCCGCCCGGGATGTAACACAGCACCCCATACCATTAAACACATAATAGAAGACTGCATTTCACACAACCACTTACGCCAACAACACAATCTGCACGCAATGAGAGCTCTGTGGGAAAGCCCGATCATGGCCATGGCCTTCCTCAGGGACTCGGGGCTGTTCGGCCAGGCAGCTTAGGGAACAACAACAACAACAACAACTCGTACAGGATTAATAGCTTTAACCAAAATGGTCACACTCCTTAATGGTCTAAGTGGCCATAGCCAAAATGGCTACACTATATTCCTTCTGTACTTTCTCCATGCCCGATGAGATACATGATATTTTGATATATGTGGCACAGCCCTTGTATCCAACATAATACCCTGCGTGCAACCCCGCTCGAACCCCGCACAACGTTGCTTGCAACTTTAATTATTATTATTATTATTACACTGGCTAACAGGTATATAGTAAATAATTATACTAGTTAATTATAATAATATTGTACGCTGTAAAGGTTCATAATTAACGAGGAAATTATACACATGAACAAGTTTAATTATAATTTTGATCGTGACATAATGAGAAGCCAACACAAGAATAAAAACTCTATATTAAAGGATGGGAGAATTATGAAAAACAAAAAAAGGATTGATGAACATGAAACGGCAGTTACAGATAACACAATTAGTGAAGGAATAGAAAGAAGACAGACACACAGTAGGGTTAGAGGTAAAAACAACAGATGAAAGAACAAAGAACACAAACAATAGACAGACAAACGAATCAAACATAATCACATTTGGTGGGAAGTTAATAGTGTTATACATATTGATTAAGGGGGATGGATTATACAGTATGGTCAGCTTGAAACACAAGTATTGTATCTGCCCTCTAACAGTTATATTCAGGAAATATTACCTTTCAAATTCAAAAGTGTAATCGATCGTTATATCTCCAAAAAGTCTACCACCACCTCCAGAACCACAACCATCACCACCACCACCTCCATCAACACCACCACCACCATCACTCCCGCTCCTTTACATCACCCTGTTCAGCTCACAGGTTCCAGGACTCCAGGCACACTGGAATATCCACAGCCCTGCATGTAATATGTTATTCTTCGGATGCCTGAACTTCTATGCTATCAAAGTCTTACCCAGGGAGACTCACGCCACCTTCTGTAGTGTTTGTCTTTAAATAAATGCAATAGTTCGTACTTCTCGCCGAGTTATAAATCCGTAATAGGCTATCCCATAACCACCACCCATAACGAGGGGCGTCGCGCTCCTTGGTGCCGCTAGAAGAGCGGCGAACACATCAAAAGGTATCAAAAGGTAAGGTATCCTATATTTACATTGTATAGGGCATAATGAATGGCATATATGAGATAACTAATAGGGAAAGCATTTACCTAGTATCTAATTAAAATAAAGGTTACAATTATCTAAACAAACATCGTTATCGTTATGCTCCAAATCACACCTATTTTTACACCCTTGCATATTGCCTTTGTTCGCTGATCTTCCTTCCATTCCTCACAGCTGTATTTAGTTCATACGCTGTTCTTCCGTCTTCGCCTCATCCATATATGTTTTCTATAATTATATACTATTCCACATTATTACTCTTATATTACAATTGGGTTCATTCTATTCACGTAAGCATACTATTTTCCCCCTTCTGACCATCACTTTCCATGATCCTCTGTATTATTATTGCTCGTGTTTCATGCCTCATTTCAGCCAAACCCTTTTCTTCCTACTCATGTTGTCCCTTATATATGGAGAGTGTGTAAGGCAGGATACCCGAATTACTTTTTAGCCTTATTAACTCACTCACTCACTCACTCACTCACTCTCTCTCCCTCTCTC
The DNA here is from genome assembly GCA_032716605.1 of Paralithodes platypus. Taxonomy (NCBI): domain Eukaryota; kingdom Metazoa; phylum Arthropoda; class Malacostraca; order Decapoda; family Lithodidae; genus Paralithodes; species Paralithodes platypus. The sequence goes on from CM064573.1 coordinate 7,587,620, forward strand.
AGGACATAGGGTTATCCATTGAACTTTGACCATTTCTCTCCTCCAAGGTTCCTGTCTCTCCTAAACTAACCTTCCTCCTCCACTTCAGTTCCTTCAACACACTCTACACAACCTGTTCACAATATTCCAGAAGTCAATATGGTATATAGTGATAGTATAGAAAATATGTTAAGTACAGTTAGTATAAGTAGAAATGATGTGCTTAAGGAAATTGACAGACTGAAACCTCAAAAATCGCCTGGTCCTGACGAGGTATATGCTAGAGTATTAAAAGAATGCAGAGATGAGTTAAGTAGCCCATTAGCATTTTTATTTAACAAGTCTTTAGAAACAGGTTTAGTTCCAGAAGCTTGGAAGCTTGCTAATGTAGTTCCGATCTTCAAAAATGGTGATAAATCGATAGCATCCAATTTCCGTCCCATTAGTCTCACATCAATCATAGGAAAGTTGCTAGAGTCTATTATTGCTAGGAAAATTAGAAGCCACTTAGTAAAATTTAACTTAATAAATTCTTCTCAGCATGGATTCACTCAGGGACGTTCTTGCCTTACTAATTTGCTTAGCTTTTTCTCAGAGGTATATGAAGCAGTAGATAGTGACAAGTCATATGATATTATTTAGATTTCAGTAAAGCTTTCGACAGAGTCCCTCATGAGAGATTGATGAGAAAGGTTGAGGCACATGGAATAGGAGGATCGTTGTTGGGATGGATTAGGTCATGGCTAATTTGTAGGAAACAGAGAGTCAGCATAAATGGTACCAAGTCAGAGTGGGGAGCAGTCAAAAGTGGTGTCCCCCAGGGATCGGTATTAGGTCTCCTGTTGTTTCTTATATACATAAATGACCTAGATTTAGGTATAACTAGTAGGATAAGTAAATTCGCAGACGATACTAAAATGGGGAGATCAATTGATTCAGATAGCGATATAGAGTGCCTCCAAAGGGATCTAGATACCTTACATGAATGGTCAGTAAATTGGCAGATGAAGTTTAACATTGACAAATGCAAGGTATTAAAGATAGGGAAGATGCATACAAATGTTAAATATAAACTAGCTAATTTAGAATTAGAAAATTCAGACTGTGAGAAAGATCTAGGTGTGTTTGTTAGCAATGATTTGAAGCCTACAAAACAGTGTATAAGCGTTCGTAATAAGGCAAACAGGATTCTCGGGTTCATCTCTAGGAGTGTGAGTAACAGAACTGCTGATGTTATCTTAAAACTTTACTTGTCATTAGTGAGACCCCATATGGATTATGCTGTCCAATTTTGGTGTCCTTATTACAGAATGGACATAGATTCATTAGAGAGAGTACAGCGTAGAATGACAAAAATTATCCATAATATTAGAAATCTTTCGTATGAAGAAAGGTTGAAGAAATTAGGTTTACATTCGTTAGAGAGATGCAGAGTTAGAGGGGATATGATAGAGGTGTTCAAGTGGGTTAGTGGGATTAACAAAGGGGACATGACAAATGTACTAAAGCTCAGTGATAGCGAAAGAACTCGTACCAATGGTTTCAAATTAGATCAATTTCGTTTCAGAAAAGATATAGGCAAATATTGGTTTGGTAACAGAGTTGTAGATGGGTGGAATGGACTACCAAGTGCTATAGTGGGGTCTAAAACGGTAGGGAGCTTTAAGATAAAATTGGATTAGCATATGGACGAGAAGGGTTGGGTGTGAAGGGGGATCAGCCGGGTTGGGCCAATCAGCACTCTGCATACCCCCATAATCCTGCGTTAATCTCTAACCGTTTTGGTAAGATGATCCTCAGGGTATTAGAGTGTTGAGCCTATAATTGGGCTTTGTAATTGAACTGGGGTTGTGTGGGACAGGGATCTGCCTTGCTTAGGCCAATCGGCTTTCTGCAGACTCCCATTTTCTTATGTTCTTATGTTCTTAACTTCACGGATATGTTTCCCATCTCTCCGTCAAATATTGATCGCCCTCATTTTGTTTTGCAAGCAAGTAGATTTACGTTCTTTTTCTCTGCATCAAATTGTGTATCCATACGTTCCTCTCATAATTATATGTTCCTTGCTCTTTCTGTATATACACTCATTATACAGTATATACATATACATATACATATACATATATATATATACATATACATATACATATACATATATATATATATACACTGTATATATATATAAAAAAAAAATCTTTTACAAACCTGGCGGCCACGAATCAGCTGACTCATTTGACCAGAGTGGACACAGTGATATTTATGTTTCTCAGTCTCTTGTAAAACTCAGGCTGTCTGTACGATTAAAGTATACAAAATATATACATAATAAGTGGTTCTCTGGTGCTGTCAAAAAGAGCGTGTATAAGATAAAGTCAAAGAAGATTCATTATTTTACTGCATATAATTGCTTTATCTATTTTTTCGACATATGATTTTTTTGCATATCCAAAACAACTATGTTCATTAAATAAATCAAGCCATTGGAATGATCGTAAAAGGTCTATAATATATTAATTGATAAATACTGAAAATACCGAATAATCAAATAAAATGTTTCTACAACATAATAACAATACGTTCACTATATAGTATATTTCCAATGGATCAACGATTGTCACTGATGAGGCTTCAATACTCGAGAGGTTAATCATTATATTAAATTCAATGTTATGTATATGTGTTGGATTAACGGCATGGTATCAACATATTTGAATTTACCTTTTCCTATTTATCTTGAGAGATGGAAACATATATATAGAACACAGATAAGCATACATCAGCTGAAAAAGAAAAGTATAGTCCAAAAAAGCTACCATAAACTGCCCCCCCCCCCCTCTCCCCCACCAATTCCCACACATTTCGGTGAGCCACCGAGGTAAGGTCGACCAGAAACCAGGTCAGCAAACAGTATATGGCTTTATAAATACCAGAGGCACTGCAATAATAGCTAGATATAGATCGATCGATAGATAGATAAATAGATTTGTTTTCTATGTGAATGAGGGAAACAAAAGGCATACCTGCCTGCAGCGATTACCTCCCCCAGATTTCAAAGAGTGACAGGGCCGAAATCAAGGGACGTTCGAGCTAAAATAGACCGTAAGTACAGTATGCAGACGACCCCTTAGTGTTCCGGCATATTGATTCATATCTACGCAGCCATTGTGTGTCTGTGTGTAAATTATTACCCGTACTTGAACTACTACTAATAATAATCATGATCATCATAATAAGCATATAGAGAGTGGTTGGGTAGTAGAGGGAATGAAGATTTCGAGAGACAGAAACGAGCGAGGTACGTGGAGAGTAAGAGGGTGGTGAAGAGAGTAGTGAAGGAAAGTAAGAGAAGAGTAGATGAGGAAATTGGAAGGAATCTGAGTGTAAAATGGAGGGAGAGTAAGAAACTGTTCTGGAAAGAAGTCAAGAAAGTTAGGGAAGGTAGCAAGGGAAACAGTAAGGGTGTGAAAGATAAGAATGGGAGAATGCTAGCCGAGAAGCAAGAGAGTCGAAAGATGGAGGGAGTACTTCAATGAGTTGCTAAACGTAAGGAATGAAGAACCAGCAAACATAGCTGGATATGGTATGGGAGGGAGAAGAAGAGAAGTAGTGGAGGAGGAGGTGGGGATCAGGAGGTCAGAAGTGTGGGAAGCCATGAAAAGAGTGAAGTTGGGGAAAGCACCAGGAACAGATGGAGTGTGTGGGGAAATGTTGAGGTATGGTGGTGAGATAGTGATCGAATGGGTATGGAAAATGTGCAAACTAGCATGGGAGAAGGGGAGTGCACCAGATGACTGGAAGACTGGCATAATAGTCCCCCTATATAAGGGCAAAGGGGAAAGAGGAGTGTGTGGTAACCACTGAGGAATATGTCTTCTAAGCGTAGTAGGGATGGTATACAGTAGGGTAGTGATTGAGAGAGTAAGAGTGAGAACGGAGAAATGGATAGGCGACGAGCAGGGAGGTTTTAGGAAGGGAAGATAATGTGTAGATCAGATTTTTACTCTGAATTGTGTTGTGGAGAAATATCTGGAGAAGAAACAAAAGGTGTATGTTGCGTTTATGGACATGGAGAAGGCCTATGACAGAGTGGATAGAGAAGGTTTGTGGAAAGTAATTAGAATATACGGAGTAGATGGCATGTTGCTGAAAGCAGTGAAGAGCATGTATGAGGGTGCAAAGGCGGCAGTACGTGTGGAGAGTGAGCAGAGCGAGTTCTTTGACCTGAATGTTGGTTTGAAACAGGGGTGTGTGATGTCCCCGTGGTTGTTTACTGTATATATGGATGGAGTCATGAAAGAAATACTATCAAGAGCAGTGGATGTTGGTGTATCGCTGAAAAGGGAGGGAATTGAGTGGAGGCTACCTATACTGCTGTTTGCGGATGATACAGTTCTGATGAGTGATAATGAATGGGAGTTGCAGGGTCTGGTAAATGAGTTTGGAACAGTGTGCGAAAAACGGAATTTGAAGGTAACTGCAGGGAAGAGCAAAGTTATGGTCTTCGAAAGGGGTGAAGTCACAGAGTGTGAGGTGAAGCTGAACGGTCAGGCTATGGAGATCGTCAACTCTTTTAAGTATCTGGGCAGTGTGTTGAGTAAAGATGGGACTATGGATGAAGAAGTGCGGGAGAGGGTACAACAGGGGAAGAGGGTTGTAGGAACGCTGAAAGCAGTAACAAGAAATAGGGTGGTCAGTATGGAAGTGAAGAAGTCCTTGCATGACAGTGTGGTAATCCCGACACTGACTTACGGAAGCAAAGCATGGACTTTGGTTGAGAGACTCAGACCAAGAGTGAGAGCAGTGGAAATGAATTACTTAAGAAGTGCGTGCGGAGTTACATGGAGGGATAGACAGACTAATGAGGAAGTAAGAAGGAGGTGTGGTGTGGAGGTAGATGGAAAGGAACAACTTGAGATGGTTCGGCCATATGGAACGTATGGAAAGCGAGAGAATGACTAAGAGGGTGTACGAGAGCGAGGTAGACCGAATGAGAGGTGGAAGGATGGAGTAAGGAAGTACATGAACAAAGGCAGTGCTGGTTGGGGGGAGGGGCGTCGACTGACTGGGGACAGAGGTGCATGGGGGCGGTTCGTTCGTGGCCACCCCTTCGGGGATCACGGCGTCGGGAAATAGATATAGATAATAATAATAATAATAAAAGTAATTACCGCCTGCCGACAGACTAACCATGACAAAACCATTTGCATCAACCTAATGACTCATTAACACGACCAAAAGTAAAAGTATGCACTTTGGACAGCTAATGACTCCGATGATATTAATTATGCGTCATTAGTACAGATGGGGTCATGAGTTATTTACTTCATCAATATTTACTCATTTACTCACGCTCAATATTTAACTGTGCTTTTATCACGATACAAGAGGGCTTATAAATAAACCATTACCTATGAAAGTATCCAATTATGTTGAAAGCCAGACAATATTCATTTGAGGTTTGTAGATAATTATGACCATGGTTATGATTCGCTTACACATGCACTTCAACTATTGTTTTAGTCTCCAACTCTGACATTCAATGAATATTGAGTAAATTGACATGTCCCTATAAGTTAAATACTATATTCATGTTGTATATGTCTTAAAATATTGAAACAACGCAACTAAGTACCGGTACTTAGATGTTTGCTGAATGGGATATTAACTAAATGTATATATTAATCAGTCTTCAGAGACTTAAGTCTACCAAGCAATGTTATTAATTGCTATTATTTACCAACTCTGCATAAACAGAGTGGTATCGCGCACACCGATCCCGCTTGTATAGTGTGCACCAATAAACAGCTGGTCCTTTGTCATTCGTCTGTATAGTAAAAAGTATCCCATGTGTGTGTTAATTACTGTAACCTGATCCTTATGTACACAAACCAGTGTGTGTATGTGTGTGCATATCTCGCATCAAACCCGCGATTGACTGCGTTTGTAAATGAATAAGTTTATTTTATCCCCCCCTCAGTTACTAACCCTTCTGTCCCCTACTAACTTCCTAATCCTGCCACGGACATTAGTTCCAGGGCAGTAGTTCCCTTTCCAATGTTCCCTTACCCACTGTTTGGACACTTGATCCTCAGTGTTTTGGAGGACAAGCAGCCTAGAAGGGTCACTAGACCTGCTGTTGCTTGATTTTCTTTTGTACTCCTTTGTACTTTGTACTCCTTTGTACTCTCTCTCTCTCTCTCTCTCTCTCTCTCTCTCTCTCTCTCTGAGTCATTAGACAAATGTATGGACTACGATGTTGAGCATATAACTTAACATTACAAAGTTTATGAGACACATTTTCGGCGAAATATTGATCTTGACTGTACGTCGGATTCCAATTTGCTCCATAAAGCGTTTTACTTGTCCTCACTCGATATTTTGAAAATTGTGTGGGTGGCCTTTTGGGAAAATTGAAGTAGGAGAAGATGGGAAGTGTTATATGTGTGGAGAGTAGGGGTGGGGAGGGGTGGGGAGGGGTGGGGTGGGGTGGGGTGGGGGTGGGGGTGTGGTGTGTTGAATGGTCTGCATATGACGGGTCAGGCCTGGATGTGAGGTGGGTGGGCATTGTTGGGTGCTCCACTGCGTGTCTGCCTGCTGAGACCGCAACCTCTCCGGGAGGTCTGGGGCCGAGGGAGTGCTGGAGGTACTTAGTGATCCTTGTTCTCTAGGTCTTCTCCTGGGCGACCCAGATGTGTGTGAATTTGGAATTTTGATTTTATGTTGTGTTGTCCCTGTTCGGGCTCTGTCTCGAGTCAGCCACCCCCAGCTATGGGGTATGTGCCTGAGTATATACATACTGTACATTGATAATCCTGGTGTCCTGGAATCATCATCAGATCAAATCAACAATCAGTTGAATGCACAAAGGCAACTGAAACCCCTGCCCACCTTACTAGTCAATAGACCGAGAGACCAATATGATTTTCTTTGTGTCCTATGTATTATTTTGTTCTCTTCACCTCTCTCTCTCTCTCTCTCTCTCTCTCTCTCTCTCTCTCTCTCTCTCTCTCTCGTCAAATTTAAGCTACATGTTTCATGTACCCATGTTCCACCTAGAGCTTCCACGACATGGCACAAAGAGGAAAGTTAGTGAGAGAGAGAGAGAGAGAGAGAGAGAGAGAGAGAGAGAGAGAGAGAGAGAGAGAGAGAATCATACACAATAAACTATACATACTCATCATGGCTGCAGTATGATGGGGACTCGCTGGTGTTTCTTACCTGTTGACAAGAAGAAAATAATAATTATAGTATGATTAAGATCAAACATAATTTAATAACAATATTTATACTCTACACAATCCTTTTATGATTTACTGTACAATCGACCAATACCGGTAATGGTAATACCGTTGCATAACATAAACCTATGTGGCACCGGTAATACCGTTGCATAACATAAACCTATGTGGCACCGGTAATACCGTTGCATAACATAAGAACATAAGAACATAAACATAAGAAAATGGGAGTCTGCAGAAAGCCGATTGGCCTAAGCAAGGCAGATCCCTGTCCCACACAACCCCAAATCAATTACAAAGCCCAATTATAGGCTCAACACTCTAATACCCTGAGGATCATCCTACCAAAACGGTTAGAGATTAACGCAGGATTATGGGGGTCTGCAGAGCGCTGATTGGCCCAACCCGGCTGATCCCCCTTCACACCCAACCCTTCTCGTCCATATGCTTATCCAATTTTATCTTAAAGCTCCCTACAGTTTTAGATCCCACTATAGCACTTGGTAGTCCATTCCACCCATCTACAACTCTGTTACCAAACCAATATTTGCCTATATCTTTTCTGAAACGAAATTTATCTAATTTGAAACCATTGGTACGAGTTCTTTCGCTATCACTGAGCTTTAGTACATTTGTCATGTCCCCTTTGTTAATCCCACTAACCCACTTGAACACCTCTATCATATCCCCTCTAACTCTGCGTCTCTCTAACGAATGTAAACCTAATTTCTTCAACCTTTCTTCATACGGAAGATTTCTAATATTATGGATCATTTTTGTCATTCTACGCTGTACTCTCTCCAATGAATCTATGTCCATTCTGTAATAAGGACACCAAAATTGGACAGCATAATCCATATGGGGTCTCACTAATGACAAGTAAAGTTTTAAGATAACATCAGCAGTTCTGTTACTCACACTCCTAGAGATGAACCCGAGAATCCTGTTTGCCTTATTACGAACGCCTATACACTGTTTTCTAGGCTTCAAATCATTGCTAACAAACACACCTAGATCTTTCTCGCAGTCTGAATTTTCTAATTCTAAATTAGCTAGTTTATATTTAACATTTGTTTGCATCTTCCCTATCTTTAATACCTTGCATTTGTCAATGTTAAACTTCATCTGCCAATTTACTGACCATTCATGTAAGGTATCTAGATCCCTTTGGAGGCACTCTATATCGCTATCTGAATCAATTGATCTCCCCATTTTAGTATCGTCTGCGAATTTACTTATCCTACTAGTTATACCTAAATCTAGGTCATTTATGTATATAAGAAACAACAGGGGACCTAATACCGATCCCTGGGGGACACCACTTTTGACTGCTCCCCACTCTGACTTGGTACCATTTATGCTGACTCTCTGTTTCCTACCAATTAGCCATGACCTAATCCATCCCAACAACGCCCCACCTATTCCATGTGCCTCAACCTTTCTCATCAATCTCTCATGAGGGACTCTGTCGAAAGCTTTACTGAAATCTAAATATATAATATCGTATGCCTTGTCATTATCTACTGCTTCATATACCTCTGAGAAAAAACTAAGCAAATTAGTAAGGCAAGAACGTCCCTGTGTGAATCCATGCTGAGAAGAATTGATTAAGTTAAATGTTTCTAAGTGGTTTCTCATTTTCCTAGCAATAATTGACTCTAGTAGCTTTCCTATGATTGAAGTGAGACTAATGGGACGGTAATTGGATGCTATTGATTTATCACCTTTTTTGAAAATCGGAACTACATTTGCAAGCTTCCAAGCTTCTGGAACTATACCAGTTTCTAATGAATTGTTAAAAAGAAATGTTAATGGGTAACTTAACTCATCTCTGCATTCTTTTAATACTCTGGCATATACCTCATCGGGACCAGGCGATTTCTGAGGTTTCAGTCTGTCAATTTCCTTAAGCACATCATTTCTACTTATAGTAACCGTACTTAACCTATTTTCTATACTATCTCTATATACCTTACGGACTTCTGGAATCTGTGCCAAATTTTCATTAGTGAAAACGGATAGAAACTGACTATTTAATGTACTGCACATTTCTAAATCATTTTCTGTCATTTCTCCTATCGAAGTTTTAAGGGGGCCTATTTTATCTCTAACTTTAGATTTATATAGCTGGTAAAAAGCCTTAGGGTTATTTTTTTGAGTCATTGGCTATCCTGATTTCATAATTTCTTTTGTCTGTCCTTATACATTTTTTAACCTCTCTTGATAGATTCTGATAGTAAGCAAGTAGGTGAATTTCGCCTTTCTTTATTTTTCGATATATTCCTCTCTTTTTTCCTAGAAGGTCTAATAGTCTATTATTCATCCATTTGGGTTGGTTCTGTGTTGATCTAAATTTTCTTTTGGGGATATATTTATTTTGCGCATTGTGGAGTGAAGAAATAAAATATTATATGTAGCTGTCAAATTATCCTGAGTTAAGACAGGTATCTGAGAGAGAGTATGTTCATTAGCGCACCTGGGTCCACTTAATAGTTTAACCATAGGATCGTCTCTTAAGGCTCGTCTTAATCCACCATAATTGGCTTTTCTGAAATCTGGGATAAGTGTCGTATTCTCTTTAGCCTTTCCTGTCCATTGTATGTTAAAATAAATTGATTTATGATCACTATTTCCTAGTTGGTCTCCTATCTCTACATTATTTATCATTTGTTCATTATTACTGAGAACTAAATCGAGGATATTATTACCTCTAGTAGGCGAGTCTATGAATTGAAATAAAAAACTATCCTGTACCGCCTCAATAAACTCGTTTGAATCTGAGTCGCCGATTTGATGCTGCCAATCAATATTCGGAAAATTAAAATCCCCTATAATACACACATTGCTAAACCTTGATGCTATTTTCACTTCCTGCCATAAAGCTGTACCTTCGTTTCTACTCATATTTGGTGGTCTATAAATAACTCCAATAATTATGGTCTCACTATCATCGCTAACCTCAACCCAAACACTTTCGTTATCAGTATTTAGTCTAATACCTGATTTAATACAGCTTTTTAAAGAACTCCTGACAAACACTGCTATTCCGCCGCCCCTCCTACTTGTTCGGTCGCGTTTAAACAAACTATATCCTGGTATATGGAATTCTGCTAAAAAATGTCTTGATTCTGTATTAATCCATGTTTCAGTCAGTGCTATAATGTCTATATTTTCGTTGCTAACAAGTGCTCTAAGTTCATCCATTTTGTTACATAAACTCCTACAGTTTGTATAATATAATCTCAATGAATTTATTTTACTGGTATCGGATTTACCTTTATTTCTAACTGAATTCCCATCTTCTGTTACACCTTTAATATTTCTACTAGCAGTACAATTAAAATCCTGTGACTGATATTTTCTATTCCTATCTGATGTACCAGTACGGCAATTTACCCTATCTAGACAATTATTCTTACTCATATTCTCAGGCTTTATTTTCAGCGAAACCCCGCGACAATCCTATCTATTGACCTAGCTAAATTTGCCACCCCTAGCCGAGAAAGATGAACCCCGTCCTGTGCGTACAACTGATTTTTACCATAGAAACGGGTCCAGTTATCAAGGAATGGTATTGCATTTGCATTACAGTATTTTTCCAGCCGACAATTGATACCAATTGCCCTAGATGACCATTCCTTGCTGACCCCTCTCCGTGGCAAGATACTGTGTACTACAGGTATGCCTCCCTTCCTCCTAACTTTATCTAACACCTCCCTGTACTGCCGAAGCAGTACTTCCGTCCTACCTTTACCAACATCATTGCTCCCTGTACTGAGACAGATAATGGGGCTATCTCCAATATCTTTCATGATGTAATCAATGTCCTCTAACACCTTCCCAACCCCGGCACCAGGCAGACAGACAAGCTTCCTAATATCAGTACAGGTGGACCTAGCTAAGTGTCTGACCATGGAGTCCCCAACAATTGAGAAGGACTTGCCTCTCCTTGTCGATGACTTGGTAGCAGCTGCGGCAGCGGCAGGAACTCCTGGGGCAGCAGTTGAAGGTACTCCTGGGGGGGCAGCAGTCACACCATTCCCTGTTGGAGGCAACTTACTTACCTTTCTCCTGGTTTCCTCGCCGAAGGAAGCACTCGCAGCCTCACCATCACATTCGTCATCCAAGGTGATGAACTTGTTGCTGAGGGCAACTGGCCGCCGTAGAAATTTGCAGGTTGTTGCACTTGTTGGAACAACTGTCCAGGGAGCATCACGATCCCTAACAGCAGTTGCACTATCCTCACTTTTCTTGTCAGCCAAAGTCAGCTTTAAGGCCAAATTCTCGTCTTTGAGAGACTGCACCTCTCTCTCCACATTCTCCATCCTTTCTTGCAAAGCAAGACAAAGCTGGAGAATATGAGAGGAGGTAGTAATCTCGTCAACACCAGCCATTTTAAGAAAGCGTTAATACTATCACCACACTATGGGCAAAGATAATTCACTGGGAGTCACTAGGGACAGGTCCTCACTCAGCAAAGGTCAGGCAGGTTTACATTTTACATTTTACATTTTAAGCAGATGACAGTCGGGAGAGACAAATTAATTAAAGCAAGGATGGAGGGAATGTAGGAAGGAATTATGTGAACACAAAGTGGAAAGAAGGAAATATGAAAGTTATGAATTAACTAATGGAGGAAGGAATATCATTAATGGATGTAAGGGAGGAAGAGACCGAATTGCCGCTCATTAGTGATAAGGTGCTGGGAGGAGGAATATTGGTGAGGCTGGAAGACCAATTATGCAATGCAGAGTATATTAACGGAATAATACGTGTGAATTTAAAACACACAGCTTGTTGGTTTACCTGACGTTGCTATGAATAAATATTGAATGTTCAGCCGATCTACAGATTACTTCATGCTACGTACCGTACATGCTTCAATCTCATTAGTTATCCTGTGTCGTAAATTCCGTAGTTTTACAAGGGTTTGCCAGACGTGGAGCGGCCATTAATCTTGCGTGAGTCAGCTGTGAGTTTGTACTCTTCAGTGAACAGAATCTGGACAACTCCAAACATTGCAACATATCCACTATAAAATGTTATATGTCATTATATAATATATGACCGCTTTAGAGATTAGTAAATATATCAGGGTACATAAGCTTATATTCAGGCTATGTGATTCACAATGTAATCGATCTCGGTCACAATAAAGTATATCACACATATTACGAATTATGCAATTTATTCAGAAATATATACGAACAGAGAACCAAATACATTTGCCAGTATCCGTAATATCTATATACAGTAATGTACTACTTCTACATACTATACTGTAATAGTAAATACACTACCGGTACTGTACTATTGTATAGTACTTACTATGGTGGAACATGATGGAAGAATAGGTGGGAATATGCATGAATGGTGATAGTAGTGGTAATGGTGAAGGATGGATAGGAAGTAGCAAGAATGGTGATAGTAGTGGTAATGGTGATGGAAACATAAATGAGAGGTAAGTGAGATAAGTTAGGCTACAAGTTAGGCTACCAGTATTATTTTTGAGTAAAATAACAGTCAAAACATCTAATATCATACTGGTAATTATGTCAATGTATACAGTCTTGAGTACGGTAAAAGGCTAATTTTCAGTGAAACCCTATTAGGCCTAACGAAATTGTGGGCATGATATTATTTACGAAATCCCCTTGTAAGAATCTAGATTAAACTCTGCAAGAAACATTTTACTAACTTTCTTGTGTACGTAACTCCATAATTATACGAAACCCATTGTGTACGAAACTCAATGTGTACGAAACTCAATGTATACGAAACTCATGTGTACGAAACTCAATGTGTACGAAACGCAATGTGTACAAAACTCAATGTGTACGAAACGCAATGTGTACAAAACTCAATGTATACGAAACTCAATGTATACGAAACTCAATGTGTACGAAACCAATTGTGTAAGTAACCAAATGTATACGACTCATTGTGTACGAAACTCCCGGTGTACTTGACTCAGATGTGTTCCGGATGCATGACTACTATTACACTGGACTCCTGAGCTTCATAAATTCGTTTGGTGCTAGTTTATTATATGATTGAGTCGTGATGTGATTGAAAGAGTTAACTAATATATGGTAACAATACCTTAATTGTCGTGGTGTTGGCAGCCCTGCCACTCAGTGTTGGCAACCCTGCGGCGTCATCCTGGGTTGTCTGGTCTGAAACATAAATTACATTATAGCCTACTAACAGTAAACCATTAAATCAACCAGTACACAATAATATCACCTACATCCAAGAAAGGAACACAGATCACTTTCATATCTCGGGATGTTGGGTTAAAAGGAAAATGTGGGATAGAGAATAGGTAGAGAGAGGGATTTAATATGATGGGAGTCGTCACTGCCAGCCAAACAGACATTTAAACTCGGCTATATCGTTTATTTTACCGCTCATATAGCCTCTTAAACCTACCTAAAATACCAATATTAATGCAATATAACTGCACAATGAAGAATAATATAATATAATGCACTTACAGTCCCGGGAAGTGAAGCAATATATCAGAGCCGTGAACAACGCTACTTCACTCAACAAAGAACACTACGTGACTACGCGACTGAGGTCTGAGGCTGCGCAGGCGAGGCTGCAGGCATCCAAGTCCCACGTGTTCGAACTGATTCCTCCAACATTATTGTTGTTGTTTTAGTACATTCTCACGTAATGCGCTATTTGTATATTAATACCAAGGACTACAATGATATATGGTGTATTCTTAAATATATATGTGACATTACTGACGATGATAGTTTTAAAAATAAATAATGCTCATCATACACTGTACACAATCACGTGCAAGTATTAGGACACAGGTTAAGTAATTGCCACTTCTTGATAATGTTATGGTATTATTCTAATAATTAGTAATTCATTCATTAATTGCATATCTTGAATGCATCTTTAGTTACATAGATTATCTTGTCTATGCTATATAAATGCAGATGCAGCCGTAGATATACAGTACAAGACAAAGCCTACTTCCTGACTAATGCCCCTTTCACACATACAGGACTCGGGTGCCGCATGCAGCAGAGTAGCTAGTCGTGGCGTTTTTTCCCCCGACTTGGTGGAGCTGGCTCGGTAATGCCGCATCCAAAGGACTTCACCAGACTACAGAAGACTACAGCCGCATACAGCCGACGTTGTCGTCTTGACTCCGGAGAAGTCTTGAGACTCGAACCAACAATGGAAATAACGGTCATTTGTACATGCCGACTACACCCGCATCTATAAGACTTCAGACAATCGACTTCAGAGTCGAACCGCATACACTGGCATAAAGCCGACACATACAGGTTCTGTGGCCAACGGAGGTATATACGTCCTCGCCGAAAAAACATCGTAGCAGCGAAACGACTGCACCTATGGCTTTCATATTTTTACCACATGTACCTTACCCTTTTGGCTACCCACCACAAAAATCCCAAATCCCTCCTCCTACCCACTCGCTGACTGTCGGTCCCGTCAGAAGGAAAAAAAAAAGGAAAATATGTGGCGGCGAAACGACTGCACCAATCGGTTCCATATTTGTGTGAAAAGTCCCTTACCCTTCTGCCTTCCCCCCACCACACCCCCAACTGCCTCCCACCACCCACTTCCAGCGTATCCGTACGAAGAAAAGGAAAAAAAGGAAAATCCGTGGTGGCGAAAGTACCTCACCAATCGGCTTCATATCTGTAACACAAGTCAATTACCCTTCTACCTTCCCCCCATCAACCCCAAAACCACCCTCCCACCCATACATTCCGATACCATAAAAGTCTCTGTAGTCTATAGTGTCTTTTCAGCTACTTTCGGGACCATCGGGGACCTGCTTTCTGGCGAGGGGAGTGTTTTTTTTACCATTATCCTTCCTTTCTCTCCCAACTTGATAGATTTAGCCCCCCCCCCCCCCAAAAAAAAAAAAAAAAAAAAAAAATCTGGTACTGGCAGAAGCACACCGTCAAAATTGGCTGGCACTCAGCGGGATAAATGAGAGGGAAGAGAGTAGGAAGAGAAGAACAGGGGGTAGTAGGGAGGTAGTGAGGGAGGGAAGAGGTGGATGAGAAGAAGGGAGGAAGAAGGAGGAAAAGAACGAAGACAGGAGGAGAAGGAGGAAAAGTAGGGAGAGAGGAGGAAAAGAAGGGAGGGAGGAGAATGAGGAGGAGAAGGGAGGGAAGGAGAATGAGAAGCAAGAGGAGGAGGAGAAGGGAGGGAGGGAGTTGAATGAGAAGCAGAGAGGAGGAGGAGAAGGGAGGAGAATGAGAAGGAGAGTGGAGGAGGAGAAGGGAGAAGGGCCTTTGTTGTTCTATTGGGTCCTGGCATGGTGTACAGGCGGTTGAGGTGAGGGTAGAGGTGTGCGTCGTGGGTGATCTCATCGAAAACTGGGTCAAGTGCGCTGCGTGGGGCCTATATATAGGGGCCGTGTCGCCGTTCTGTGGTTGGGATTTTTTTTTTTTTTTTTTTGGTCGGCTTGATGCGGCTGTTTGCGGTTCGAGTTGGGTGTTGTCGGTTGGATGTTTCTGTTGTCTGCTCAAGTTGGCTCGACTTCTGCCATATTGGGTTCCGGGTGTTGTCGTACGTGTGCACTCCTGTCAATGTGGTTGGAGTCTGCTGTGATGCGGCTGTTTGCTGCTGAAATCCTCTCTTGTCGGTTGTACTCGGTCGACTCATATTATTGCATACTTATATGTAAATATATGTAAATTTATGCACACGACTTCAGCAGACTTATGCGGCTGTACTCGTGTCTGGCGGCTGTACTCTGGTGTATGCGGCAGTAGTCTTTATGATACACATGAAACACAATTCGCTACGCTATACTAAAGGACTACAGCCGCATACAGAAGACTAGTGACGACTAGCGCCGACTAGCGCAGACTACTCCCCGCATCCACCAGACAAATTTCAAGTCTGGACCAAATTTCGAAACTCACAAACATTTTGTTCGGGGGCCACGACTTGACACGCATTGCCAGGACTTCACCAGACTACAGACGACTACAGCCGCCTGGTCAGGACTAGGTGCCGACTCGGGTGCCGCATGCAGCAGAGTAGCTACTCGGCTGCATGCGGCGCCCTAGCCCTGTATGTGTGAAAGGGGCATAAGTGATGGTAACAATTTATTCAAAACTCCAACTCTATATTGTTAGGATTTAAAGTGGATTAACATAACATAATATAACAAATTACATGTAAATATCCGTCCAGCGAGAGGTTGGTGTTCCCGGAGTGATGGAGGTATAAAGGAGTACAAAGGAAATCAAGCAACAACAGATCTAGTGACCCTTCTAGGTTGCTTGTCCTCCAAAACACTGAGGATCAAGTGTCCAAACAGTGGTTTAGAGTGGGTAAGGGAACATTGGAAAGGGAATTACTGCCCTGGAACTAATGTCCGTGGCAGGATTAGGAAGTTAGTAGGGGACAGATGGGTTAGTAACTGAGGGGGGGATAAAATAAAGTTATTCATTTACAAACGCAGTCAGTCGCGGGTTTGATGCGAGATATTTGTCTAGGCGTCTGTCCTGTTTGTCTCCCTGTCAACCAACTTCATCCACCAAACTATTGTAGTGGAGAGAGAGAGAGAGAGAGATAAACAATTAGATAGAGGGGGAGGAGTGAGCAGATAAACAAATAATTAAAGAAAGTGAACATAAAGTAAAAACAGTCAGAGAAACTACAGATAATGAATAAGAACTAATAACACGATGAACAATACACTCTAAAAAGAAGAAGTAAGCCATGAAAGAAAATGGTAAACGTTAGGACATACTGTATAAGAGAACCTGGTGGTAAAGATTTATTACGTCATAAAGAGGAGACACGACGCAGGAAATGAGGGAACAGGGGACACAACTTGGACAATATCTAAAACATTAACGTTACTACGCAACAAGTCTCTTATTGTCGCGCGCGCGCGCGCGTGTGTGTGTGTGTGTGTGTGTGTGTGTGTGTGTCGTTTAGTATTTGTGTTCTAAAATGGGTGCGGCATGCCAGGATTATAAATGAAAAATAGGGTCAAACCATAATACCATTACAGGTCTTGAGATTAGTGTTGTATATCACTCTTTATACATCAACACCAATACAAATGGAGGTGGTATATTAGAGCAACTCCATATCTCTTTGTCCTTCATACTAATTTTTAATAAATCATTTACTGCTTTGAGACCTGATGCTGTTTCCCCAATAAGAAAATAACGCGTAAAATTATCTAAAGATTTGATAATTTCCTCTACTGTATATACAACTTACAAGACTTAGAAGTGCTCATTGAACTATTAAATTTTATGCCCTCACATTATTCTAGAAATATTAGTCAGAAAGATAATTTTCTCGACTATCTGCAGCCCTTGATTTGCTTAAAACTCGCTCGGTAAATACAAAGTAGTTTGATCCCACGACGTACCCATGTCGTACTCAATGAACCGGAAATACCGCGGACCCTTTGTACCGTAATGTGTCATACTGCATAGTGACACAACTCAATCAACAACTTGTTACTTTAGATTATAGAGAAAGATATCTAATACTGAATATTATTGTTTGTCTAGTGTAATCTTAGTTCACAACTGGTGTTTCAGTAATAACTTGAAAGATAGAGCTTGAGATCTGAGCTAATTCCTCGGTATATATATATTCTGATGTGCATACCTTATAACAATTATGGCAAGTTAGCAAATAGTGTTATGAAATTCTTTGATTAGCTGTACTGTAAACACAAAACAGTAATTCAAGTACGGTAATCAGAAAACGGTGTCAATTCTCTTTAGACAGGGGGCACCGGTATGTATCGAAAAAATTAGTAAACTGTGGCCTGTGGCTGGCCTGCCTGCCCCTCTCTCTCTCTCTCTCTCATATTAAAGGACCAACACAGACTAAGCCTCTCACCTTTCATAACCTCCACTTTTACCTTACCACCAAGACTTCCTTAAGGACAGATTCCCTTTCATGTTCAGTTGGTCTCAGATCTCTCCTTGTTTACTCACCCTCAATCCTAAACTTGTTAATTTTTCACCAAATTAACTTTCTTCTGTACTGTTTAAAAGTGTTTTAACGCCACTTATGCTTTCATTGTAGCTAACACCAGATAATGTTGTTCTATTGGAGTTAGAATAGTATAGACATTATAATATTATAGGTCTTTCCAAATATGAGAACATTGGTGCGGCAGCGGTGTTAATAAAGTAGACAAATGGTCATCTGATAAAAGGAGGTAAAGAATGAGGTAACATTTGGGATTGACAAAACAAAAAATAATAATAATAAAAAACATAGTGGGTAGTAGTGAGACTATAATGGTACCAGATTACTAGCATGAGTTAACAGTGATTTAAGAGTGATAGAAAAATAAACAGTGATATACAATTACAAATTCGATAGGGTGCCATCATTTTAAAGCAGGAATATAGTGGCAGAAAGTTGGGAGAATATTGAGCCAACGCAAAAAGCAAAGGAAAACCATACATGGATATAAACAAGGCAGCGTAGCAATATCTGGGGAGCCATGGAGGCTGAACAACACAACCTGGCAGGGAAAAAAACTTTTGGAAAATACAAAAAAAATTAAGCTTTGAGATCGCGTGATAAAAGATTCACGACGACAAAGACTGTCAGAAAAGATGAGGAAAATTTTGGGGTTCTCAAGACGAAATACACAAGATTGCATTATCGAAGAAAATCTGGTTTCGATTCCGTAAACAATACATGGTGGTAATAATATTGTATTCGAATTATAAAAATAGCAAATTGATAAATATATAAACTTGATGGACAGTGTAATTAATGATATTATAACACTGGTATATATATTATATAAACTGGTACCGGTAATATGGTCTTTCCAAGAAAGGTTAACAGAAAAAGAGACACCAAGAACATTGAGAAAACACAAGAGGTTGATTTGCATTTTGTTGAAAAGTAGAGGATATGTGTTTCAATTAGTTTAATAACATTTTATGCATATGTTATTGGTGTAAATCTAACTACTAGGACAAAGTTACAGACAATCTTCGCCTCTCATTGTCTGAAGCTGAAGTCCTGAAAGTCTCTGAAATCGCCCCAAGGGTAATCTGATGCAAGCTTCAGTTGAATAGTTTACTCATTTTGTAATTTATAATATTGTTACTTACAATACTTTATAGAGTGATGGTACTTCAATAACCATTGCCAACTGTCGCAAGTGTTTCATATAGTGTACTGGTACCCTACAAGTGTACTGAACCCCCAAGTTACCTTAGAACCCATGTCAATTCTGGTATTATTTATGTTATACGTTAGGCTCTTATTTGTCTAATAGTGCGCACCAAATTTGAGCTTTTGTGACTTAAGTGTCACTTTCATAGTGATATAGGTGACTATGAGTGTATTATTTGCCTCAATATGTGTAAGATAGACTATGTGTATATAACAAATGGTGACTCAGCTTTATCATATAACACCATATACTTTGACTGAGCCTCCACTGTAGTTGTTTGTCAGGTGTTGCGGAGAGCCAGTAGGACATTTATATATGGTGATTAATATATGCAAGGACTAATACCTGGCTTCATAAATTGACTTGTAATATTTAACACTGTGTATTACCTTAACTAATATCCACTGCTTGACATACAAAATAGTTCACCAAACAAGGTAGACAACATGACTAATTTATAACAATGGTTGAAAGTATTCTATAGTTATAGTTTAACTACAAGTTACACGGCTATTCAGAGACCGAAAGGGTTATCTATTAGAGTGAACATTTGAATTGTTAACAAGGACAGTTAGTGTTATAATAGAACTGTGTGAAAAAGTGTATGATGATGAGATAAAATGTGTGTGTGTGTGCAAAATATAAAACAATCTAGCACACACAATATAACAGGTACTATAAATAATGAGATTGAAATTGTATACAATGTAGTTCACAGAAGCTATTCCTTCATGCGACCAGTATGCAAAACGTAACCTACTCTTCTGGTTTATGGGCACCAAGAGAGCACTTGGCCAGATTTATTAAATTGTAAGAACATGTTAGGGATATACAACCTGTGGCCTGTATAAGCTGTGTGAAGAAGAGAAAAACACAAGTGGTCTGCATATAGTTCAACATATTATTGTACAGGAGAAAAGTACATCAAACTGTGTTTGTTTCATATAATAAATTAAATCACATATATAGACTATATCTCAGTAGGCTAATTATCTCATTCCTAGAACCTACTTCTATAGCCTACCTCCTACATTTCAATAATCAGAATACAAAACACATCACCAATATCATAGAAAACTCAATGTCAGACGTAATAGCTGTTTCTTTATTTGCAATCTAAAATAAGCAATACTTTTCAAACTAGTTTTGTAAACGGAATCATCTTATATTTCTCTAACTTCATAACCAGTGATTAAAAATACCTTCGTAGACGACAAATCTACTGATAATGCATAATACAGTTGAACCATGAATGATACCTTCCTTACCATTTTATTCTATGTGAGCTTATGTTTTCAAAACTAGGCTAGACCCAACACATTTACCTTTGTAAACGTTAAATTTGTAACTACTCTATCCGTATTTGTTTGCCAATTACTCCTTGTACAAAATTGTTTATTTGATTAGCTTGTTTAAACTGGCATATTAACCTATCAACAACGAAATCGTTGAGAATAAAATGTATCACTTTATGAAATCAGAATTTAGATATATAACTCATCAGTACAGGCAAAAAAAAAAAAACAAAAAAAAAAACAATGTCACCTGTTATAACACCTACAGTATAACATAACCCCATTACCAATCATTACAGATCCCGCTGTACAACATCTCCAAGACCATGGACAGTACCTCCTAAAACCTGGACCCTTCACAGATCACACACATTTGCTCCGTTTACTATACAGTATTTATCAAAGTGTCTACGTAATTACCTATCTCAATTTGATGACTTTTACATTTTAGTCCACCTACTATTATACAATGAATATAATTGGTCCAATTTGCCCATACATAAAAATAAAGGCAGGAGTGTGTGTAGCCTAAATGCAGGTGAGAAAGAGAGAAAACGAGACTGGTTTGAAATAGAATACAAAATAAAACTGGAATAGGAGGGGTAATCACGTAGGGTAATTAACTATGATTACAACATATTTATAAATAGCCCAAACCGTTAAAATACAAAACAAAAAATAATTGTATGAGGGAAGTTGTGAATTCCACAGTTCACGCAGACTTGGGTACAAAACCCACTGTGTATGAAACATGTGTACGAAACCTACTATGAGTTTCAGAGGCCGTGTGGCATCGTTTTTCGGGAATAACTTATTAACAAACAGTTGGATCAGTATGATATTTTGACACAGCGTTTTTCACGCCATCCCCTAATTTTTGTCAATATAGTGCATTACCAAGTGTTGAAATAAGACACTTGCCCCGTGTCATGAGGTTAAAGTCGCACATTAATGACTAAGAAACGGACAAGGCTACCGTGGCTTACCTGTGAGAACCACCAAACCATTATTGCTCCACCATCAAACACGGTAGTTATCAGCCACCACCCAACCCTATTATCGCCTTTAAATTCAAGTAATCTGTCAAAATCAAGTATAAATATACAAAACTACATACATACTGGGGAGGTGTGGCGGAGTGGTCTTGCCACTGGACTGGTAATCCAATGGACCCGGGTTCGAATCCCAATATGTCATTGGGAAGATATTGGGATGGAATTTGTGCTGTACCTAGTATCAGTGCATTACCACAGCACACCGAAATGCCAAATAAATACCCTCATTATTCCCTGATTAAATAGCATTGTATGAATATCCCAAATTCAATAATATGCTACAGGGGGGGTGGGGGAATGCCTAGTGAGTTAATTGCTCAATAGGTGGCGTTCTGAGAGTGAGGGTCTGAGCCTGGGGGATGAGACTGTGAAGCACAGAGGCGGAGCAGCTTCAGATATTGAGTTGCTTCGAGACGTGAAGCTTCGCATGTCTCACTCCCTAGACTGGAACAAGACCTCACGGGCCTCACCGTGTTCAACGGTAGAGTGCAAAGGCTATCAGCCTATGCCCGAAAGGGAGTAGGCCTAGTTGGAATTAAAAAAAAGTCATGGCTATTACGTCACATTGGTGATTACTGATTATTATGGAGTATTATAAACAAGGTTGTGTATTATGTATTACAGAGTGACGCTGCTGATAGCAGAAGTAGGAACCACCTCCAACTTTACTAAATGCTCGTCACACACTCACTCACTCTCTTTGAATTCAGGAAACCTAGGCAAAGTTTGAGAATTATGGAATTGTTGTTGCACAAGTTTGGTGAAGCTTTGATATTTACTGAACTTTAAGCCTGAGTGCTTCAAGTTTGGACGGAAGTTCAGAAATATTTGTTTTATAGCGAGAACAGCATTTATATATTTACCAAATTTAATCAATTAAGTCCATTGTTGATCGTTTAACTTGTTAAATCTGTTGAGCAAGGTTTGATTCAGCTCGAAGTCAATATAATAAACCTCAGTTAAACTTCAAATATAGAGCATCAACAAATTTGGTAATCTATGGCTCCTTATTTATATCTTGCTATCATCAAGCGACTTAAGTTAGTTAACCCCTTCTGTACCGGCAACGTCTTTTCCATTTTATTCTAGCTATATTTAGACGATTTTATGTAGGTTGACGATAACAATTGAGTGGAAAGCCGGCGTAAATGTACATTGGCGACTGACAAAAGAACAAACTGACGGACACTCTCATCGGCGAAGGAAAAATAAACACCAAGGAATTGGCTTAAACAAACAGTGCCGCATAAATGTTTTGTCTGCCTGGCCTATTACTGTGCGCGCGCGCGCTGTGTGTGTGTCTCTCTCTCTCCACAATGGTTTCCACTTGACTGCGTCATTTCCTTTGGGAAATTACCTATTACCTGCAGAGCCGTCAATATGCAAATTTAGGTTACCCCCTTGTCAGTAAATATGCTAAACAGCTTGATCCGTGGTTCTATTAACTATTTTCTGGAGGTAAACTGTGGTAAACTGGATAATATAAACTAGCCCCTGTGTACCAGGAACAGTCAGAAGTAAGATTACATGATACTGTGTAATGATAAAGAGATAATCGTGACAACCCAGGAATTAATGAGGATTGAGTACAGTGAGTATTGATAAGAAATGGTTGATGGTTGAAGTTATAAGGAGTCAAATGGGCAAACATGCGAGAGAGTTGGTAGATAAATGACAACAGAAAGTGGATAGGTGGGAGTTGAACAAATAATATCTATATTGGGAAAGGAATAAATGTCTAATATGGATACAAGGAAAAGATAATTAAATGAAGATATATTATATAAAAAATGGGCAAGACAAAACATAGAATAGAAAAATAAATTACTTTGCAAGGGGGATTTTAAAAAGGGGAATGATATAATGCAATATATTTAACACAAGCAACTGAAACTTATGCGAGAAAGTAAAATGTCATAAGAATTAAATGAACGGAGAAAACAATGTTCACAAAAAAACAGTGACCTTAAAAAAGAAGGTGACAAGCGAACCCAGGAAGAGGAACATTATACTGGTAAGAGGAAGAGGGAGAGGACTGAAGGATGGGGTGAGAGAAGTACAGGGAGAACGGTGACGCCAGTGAGAGGGAGAAATGTAAAAATATTGACAGTAAACTTGAAGGGAGGAAAGTGTCCGGAAGAGAGTGTTTCAAATCAAATGGAGTGTGTGAGAGCTAAGTGGTATGTCTGAGACCGAGAGAGAGTGAGTTACAGAGAGTTGCACCGATACTCCTACCACACAGATCTTGCTAGGTGGTCAGTATTTAATACTACTGTAGCATGTATATGTGTGTGTGTGTATGTGTGTGTGATAAGTTGAGGACGTCTGGTCGTCCCTCGGTCATGCTGATGCACCACCGCCAGTAGTAGTCAACCACCGCTCGTCCCCGTCACCAGTGGAAGATACGGGGGCAAGGGGACCAGTAGATGGACTGTCCATGGTAGACAGATCGGTAATAAAATTATTGTCTGCCCTCATCAGGGCAAGCTGATCAGGAATGCTGTTACGCAGTGCCCTGATATTGTAGTGGGGCATTTTTGGCTGGTCAGGGACACTTTTGAGGAACCTGTCCAGCACCCTCTTGAACTGGTCAGCCGAGGAGCACTCTGCATCACGCACATCGTTGTCTAGCAAACCTCTGCAGGAAGGAGAACGTGGGATTCGTCGACACCTGGGACAATTTCTACTACGATGACTATTTGTTTTCGGACGAAGGAGTTCATCTGAACCAGGTGGGAGCAGCACGTTTTGGGCGTCTTCTCAACGATGACGGATTTTCGGAGAAGAAATAGACTCAGCACAGGACAACCAGGAAGGAGGACTGAAGACAGCGAGGAGGCAACCTACAAAGGAATTAAATACTAATCCGTCAAGAACCGCGAATTTGGATAAAGCTCCACCAACACGACCCAAATTAAAAACCGCCAGGGATAACGACCGAGGACCACCGAGGACAGCCATGAATGTAAATGTAGATCCGACCAGAACCAAAAATTCGATGAAAGAACGTTCTGTGAGTTCTAAAACCGCATCTTTAAAGGTTTTCTATGCAAACGCTCGTAGCATACGCAATAAATTTTCAGATTTAGAGGAACTAGTGTTTACAAAAAATTATGATGTGATTGGCATAACAGAATCTTGGCTCAATACAGAAGATAGACTTTCTAGCAGAGTATTCACTTCCCGGTTATGTAATGTTTGAGAACAGCTGAATAAATAAAAATGGAGGTGGCGTTTTATTTTATATCAAAGAAAGTCTTAACCCGACCCTCGTGTCAAAACCTCAAATTGTGAACGTCGACACATCTTTTGTGCTAATAAAGAATAATAAAGGTGCAAAAATAATACTTGCGTTAATATACAGACCTCCAGCTCAATCAGTGCAAACTGACCGAGAAATTTACGAACAAATTGCAGATGTAAGTAACTCACAAGATACCGTAATTTTTGGCGACTTTAAATTACCTGTGACCAAGTGGGGCGATACTCTTACTTCACACTCCAGACATGACTTGTATACGAACTTGCAAGAGAGTTCGCTTTATCAATTTGTTCGAACGCCGACCCGTGGTAATAACGTTCTTGACATTGTACTTGCAACAAAAGAAGAATTGATAGAGAATTTGAATGTTGGTGATGAATTCAGTAACAGCGACCATCGTACGATAACTTTCACTTTAAAGTTTACTAGTAACGAACCAAATAGTAGCATCGAAAAAGTCCCTAATTTCAAGAAAGCAAACTTCCATAAACTTAGAGCTATGTTTAAAGAAACTGACTGGAGCCTTTTAATTAACAATAACGACATAAATACATCTTGGAAGTTATTCGAAACCACTTACCTAAAAGCAGTGCAAGACTGCATACCATCGAAAATACGGCGTCCAGGCCATAATAATAAGCCCAAATGGTGGAATAAAGATATTTCAAACTGCCTGCTTGCTAAAATTTTTGCTAATGATAGATTAAAATCCTCACAAAATGACGAAGAACGGGTGAAATTTGTAGAGCTACGACGCAAAGCCAAAAGTTAATTATGCAGAGTAAAAAGACCTTAGAGTTACATATTGCGAATCAAAGTAAAACAAACCCGAAAGAATTCTATAGTTATATCAGAAAGAAAAAAGTAGTTACTTCAACTGTTGGACCGTTAGTCGATGAAAATGGAGAATACACCAAAGACGAAGTACAAATGAGTAATGCCCTCAATACCTTCTTTGCATCAGTTTTTACAACAGAAGACCTCATGTGATATCCCTATACCATCGCCGATTCAGATTGATAATTCAGATTTTCAAAGCAATATCACCGTTACAGAGAGAGAAGTATTGAATTGTTTAGATAAACTCAAGGTAAATAAAACGCCAGGACCTGATACAATCTCGCCTAGAGTTCTAAAGGAAGCTAAGGATGAGCTCTCCAAACCACTGACATTACTATTCAATAAATCCTTGCAGTCTGGAACTATGCCTGATCAGTGGAAGCTAGCCAACGTAACACCGATATTCAAAAAAGGCAGCAAATCCCTACCCAGTAACTATCGTCCAATTAGCTTAACCTCAGTTGTTTGTAAAATGCTAGAAACGGTCATACGAGACAGACTCGTAAATCACTTAGAGGAAAATAACATACTTAAAGATACTCAACACGGCTTTCGTAAAAAACGTTCCTGTTTAACAAACCTCTTAGACTTCTTCCACGATATCCTCAACCTCTACGATGAGAGTAAAGCTGTAGATATTATATACCTTGATTTTCAAAAGGCCTTTGACAAAGTTCCCCACAAACGTTTACTGCTAAAACTAAAAGCGCATGGAATACAAGACGGTGTGTTGAAATGGATAGAAAATTGGCTCAGCAACAGAAAGCAAAGGGTAGTCATAAACGGTAAGGCATCTAAATGGACCAATGTAAGTAGCGGGGTACCCCAGGGATCGGTACTAGGACCAATTCTCTTTCTAATTTACATCAACGACATAGATGAGGGTCTCACCTGTACAATCTCAAAATTTGCTGACGATACAAAAATTGCAAATAGCGTACTCTCAAAAGAACAAGTTGACGATATGCAACACAATCTAGATAAATTGTCATGTTGGGCCCAAATTTGGCAAATGAGTTTCAATGCGGATAAATGTAAAGTACTACATGTCGGATACCTAAATGAGAAAGCAAACTATTCGATGAATGGCACTCAGCTTAAGAATGTAAACAGAGAAACCGATCTGGGAGTAACAATATCGAGTAACCTAAAACCGAGTCAACAATGTTCAGAAGTTGTTAAGAAGGCAAATAAAATAATTGGCTTTATAGGCAGGTCATTTGAGCATAAATCCAAAGAAGTTATCCTAACCCTTTACAATTCCTTAGTCCGCCCTCTTCTGGAATACTGCGTTCAATCTTGGGGCCCTTATTACCAAAAAGATATAAACAAGCTAGAACGAGTTCAACGTAGAGTTACCAAAATGATACCTAGCCTAAAGAACAAACCATACGAAGAGCGTCTTAGAGAATTAAATCTATTTCCTTTAACCCAGCGCAGATTAAGAGGTGACTTAATTCAAGTGTTCAAAATCATCAAAGGCATCGACAATATGAACTGTAGTAAGTACTTCACTATCGACCAATCTAATTACACGCGGGGAAACTGTTGCAAAATTATTGGTAAATCTTTTAACTCGCACGAATCTAAGAATTTCTTCTTCAATCGAGTTGTCAACTTGTGGAATGGGCTTCCCCGAAACGTTATAGACTGCATCACCGTTGATTCATTTAAACTCCGCCTAGACAAATATCTCTCATCAAACCCGCGACTGACTGCGTTTGTAAATGAATAACTTTATTTTATCCCCCCCTCAGTTACTAACCCATCTGTCCTCTACTAACTTCCTAATCCTGCCACGGACATTAGTTCCAGGGCAGTAAATCCCTTTCCAATGTTCCCTTACCCACTCTAAACCACTGTTTGGACACTTGATCCTCAGTGTTTTGGAGGACAAGCAACCTAGAAGGGTCACTAGACCTATTGTTGCTTGATTTCCTTTGTACTCCTTTGTACTCCTTTGTACATATCTTGGCAGCGCGTTAAAGAGTGCTGGGCCGTTAAAGAGTGCTGGGCCCCGGTATGATATTGAGGTCATTCTCTGAGTCACCACTCTGGCCAAGGCTCTATTATTGATGTTTCCCAATTCACAGAGCTTGCCTCACCTCTTGCTGATTTTCTCACTTATTTTCGACTAATTTTTAAAGTTTGGGATATGGCCATTTAGTATTTTCCAAACGTAGATTATGATGTACCGCTCACGCCGTTGCTCTGATCCCGAGTTTCCGAATCTTATGGAGGAGGACGTCATGATCGACTTTATCAAAGGCCTTCTCGAAGTCAAGGTACACCACATCCAGGTTGGCTCCATCCTCCAGTGTTTGCAGAATATAGTCATGGTGCTCCAGCAATTGAGACAAACAGGACCTCCCTCCTCTGAAGCCATGTTGTCCACTGTTCATCTTATTGTTGTTTTCTAAGAAAAACACTATTTGCTTACTGATAACTTTCTCAAATATCTTGATAATGTGAGAAGTCAGTGCAATCGGTCAGTAGTTCTTGGGTAGGGATCTTGGTCCTTGGAGAGAGAAAGAGAGAGAGAAAGAGAGAGAGAGAGAGAAAGAGAAAGAGAGAGAGAGAGAGAGAGAGAGAGAGAAGAACGGATGGCCATATAATAAGGTAGAGGTACAGCAGGAAGCACAAGACAAAAGTATATTCGAGAGAGCCATGAGATGAACACCAAGGATAACATTACTATAATTATAGTTATCGGTAAATCATTATGTAAGTAATGGGAAGGTAGAGAACGGTAGGACCAATTACTATAGGCCTTTATTAACTGCAAGAAATTATTATTATCGGTACATTTTACATAAGAATTTCATATTTTTGTTTCACGGAAGAGCTGGTGATGGAGTGGGGGAATTATACTGGACATCTGTTTTCACATATACTGTATAATCGAAGCTGCTTCCGGCTGAACTGAAACTCTATATTTTGTTTTTGTAACCGGTATTTGAATTTAATATATTTCTTTATTATATTTGAGGGTTCAAAATGCTAAACCTTGACTGTAACTTTGGTGTTGGTTACTTGGCCTTCCCCTTGGAAGTCTGTGTGGCAGAGATAGTGCTATATTAAATTATTACAAAAGGGAATTCCCGAACAGGGGCTCCAGTCCTGACGCTATTTTTGACTTGCAGTGTGGTGGTTTAATCATCCAGAAAGGTTGATAGCCTCTGAAGTTCTATTTTAACTTCATTAAAAAAATCATATTTTACTTGTCAGCCTCACTTAAAAATATATCAATGATTTTGGAATAACTAGTCTTACACCTAATATTGACTCCACGATAGAACAGTTAATTAAATATTGACAATGCATGACAATTATTGACGGCTCCGACTTTACTAATGACGCCCAATTAATATCACCAGAGTCATTGGATGTCCACAATATAATATTATAGGATTAGTTAACTGAATTGTGAATTGGATAATCTTCTTTTGATCGACAGTCAGTCAATTAGTTATCAGTCATATCAAGTTCACGTGGATGACGCTGAATTAATAGTATGTCATTAGAGTGACACAGCATGTTATTTAACCTGGCCAAAAATAGTCACTGGAATGGTGTTATGATATGGTGATAACTTCTTATGATACATTACGTTAGCTTAGGATGTGTTTTGACCAAGATTGCTGGAATAATATAGCCTACATTAGAAAAGCAAGCAAGAATGATGAAGGCACTGTTGTCCTAATGAAGTGATTCCTCAGACATCCTACATCTATTTATCTATTTACAGTATAAACTAATCAATGTATATTTATTACTGTGTATGTTAATAAATTACATAAATCACAAAAAGCACATCCATACATTTGACTATCGATTTAGCATCAGGTACCATAGTTTCTTTCAGGGTAATCCAAACAAATCAACATCTAACAATCTTTAACCACCTTCTCACCCATTACCTTCTTGGACCAATAGAAATACAATACTGCAGGTGAGAGTAAACGCTGTATGCATGAGTGGATGACTGAATATATGGATAAGTGGATGTGAATAGTGTAAGAATGAAGAGTGAGCTCTTTCTCAAATGACCACTAACAATATCATAGTGACAGTAAATGTGTACAAACTTGGACATACACTCAGTTTGAGTTGTCAACATTAGTGTAAGGAATTATGCTCATAAATTATATCTATCAATTGCCGGACGCCTTACTCTCCTTTATGAGGGTGGCCATGCGCAAAACGCCTGAAAACGGACCTGTCTTCCGTGAGAAGTACAAATCATGCCAGTTTATTCAAGGACGTGCATGATTGATCACTCACTTTAGTGTTTGTTTGATTCTGAGGCCCCCTATGTATCTAGTTAGCACTATTTGTTCAACAGGGGTGGGTGACTAGTCCTTCCACCAACCTGCTTCACCATTTAGTGAGCAATAAGGATTTGTAAAAGGTTTACTCATATAGACGGGTTGCTGACCAAGGCTGACGAGTCCCGTCCTCCCAGATTATTATAAGATTGTCTCCCTTAGATGGGTTCCCGAGACTGACAAGTCCCATCTACCCGAAGTCACACATGCTGTTCATAATCTCCTGAATGATTATTATAACAGGGTTAGGTGCATACAATCCTTATGCCATATGAATATAGATATTTTATATAGGCAGCAATTTGAATGATCTGACCTAGATATATATGATAAAGCCACACTGGCCCGCTTATGAACAATGGAGCCAAAGATAGAACACACATCATAATACCTGCTGTGTTGGTAAAATTATGGTTTGTTAAATAATTACTGTTATCAGAAATACCTACGGAAGTTTGACTGTCTATGGGTTCGTGTCCTAGAACTAGTGTACGCTAGTGTATGTGTACCCGCAGTATACAATAGTGCATGTGTATACAGAAAATGTATGTAGCCTAATAGTATATTTCCGTAAGTCTATATATATTAAAAAAGGTTAATAATACACAACTATGCACTTACAAAAATAAGAGCTATTACAACCATGAAATACCGGCGGCAGTTTGTTCCATTAAAACCGGTATAACACCCTGAGGTCCGCTACCAGGTACAACACTACTGGAAGGTTGTTAGTATTTGGTTATTACTGTAAATGATTATCCATGATGTACAATAGTCTGATGATAGATCCATTACTACTACTACTACTACTACACAACTGGAAGGTTGTTAGTATTTGGTTATTACCGTAAATGATTGTCCATGATGTACAATAGTCTGATGATAGATCCATTACTACTACTACTACTACTACACTACTGGAAGTTGTTAGTATTTGGTTATTACCGTAAATGATTGTCCATGATGTACATTAGTCTGATGATAGATCCATTACTACTACTACTACACTACTGAAAGTTGTTAGTATTTGGTTATTACCGTAAATGATTGTCCATGATGTACAATAGTCTGATGATAGATCCATTACTACTACTACTACTACTACTACTACTACTACTACTGGAAGTTGTTAGTATTTGGTTATTACCGTAAATGATTGTCCATGATGTACAATAGTCTGATGATAGATCCATTACTACTACTACTACTACTACTACTACTACTACTACTACTACACTACTGGAAGTTGTTAGTATTTGGTTATTACCGTAAATGTTTGTCCATGATGTACAATAGTCTGATGATAGATCCATTATTATTATTACTACTACTACTACTACTACTACTTTTTTGTTTTACTACTACTACATTGATTTGTATTTAATATTTTTCATACATTTCATGTTACTACTACTACCATCACTACCTCCACCATCACCACCACCACTACCATATATATAATATTGTACACATACTAAATTTCACAAGCATCAGATACTACTATTCTACACCATGCAACTTCAATCCAGTCTCCTTCCTATGCGACCCTGTGCCACTGCTGCCTCGTAGTCTACTTCTGCCACCGTCACTGGTTGTGGTGCAGACCTTCTTGTTCCCCGCAGGCATAGTAGTGCTGATCTGAGCAATGAGAAAGATAGACGGCATCTCATCCAGGCTACGACGTGGCTCCTAGGCTGTTGCTTCTTCTCTGCGATGATCTCTGCTAGCCTTGAATAGAAGCACTGGTTCCTGGGTCCCATCCCTCCTGATGTGGTGAAGACTAGTGGGGTAAAGCTGCCATGTTCGACGTGTAAGATCCTTTCTCCATAATTATGTCCTGACTTTCTCTCGTTCGTTCCTCTTGTGTGCAGCCTCCAGAGACAGCTCGCTGTAGCTGTGGGCCATTGGGTCGAATACTCTTATGTCAAAGAACGCTCGCTGTGCATTTGTCCAAAAGCCTCTTGCAATAACGTCCAATCTTGCTTCATTGGATGTGTTGGCCGTCCTGTGCTGCATGATCTCTCCATCCAAGGGAATGAGTGATGGTTCGCTCACCACATCTCTACACATGTAGAGTAGTGTGTACTCTAGTACTCTACATTAGTAGAGTAGAGTAGAGTAGTATGTACAATAGTCTGATGATAGATCCATTATTATTATTACTACTACTACTACTATTACTACACTACTGGAAGGTTGTTAGTATTTGGTTATTACTGTAAATGTTTGTCCATGATGTACAATAGTCTGATGATAGATCCATTGTCCCTACCACTACTACTACTACTACTATTACTACAACTACCACTACTACTCCCTATTCAATGCTACTTACTTTCCCCCATTATCTCGAGAGAGAGAGAGAGAGAGAGAGAGAGAGAGAGGAGAGAGAGAGAGAGAGAGAGAGAGGGGAGAGAGAGAGAGATGAGAGAGAGAGAGAGAGAGAGAGAAGAGAATAAAGCAAGAAGCATTGAATAGGAAAATAGAAGATGTAATTGTTTGCTGAATAATACGAGAGACAGTATCAAAGAGAGTGTGCAAAGAGGGAGAGATGGGTCATGAGGTAATGATTAGCTCCAGGCCCAGGTCATTATGGGTACTTGGTGGCAAAGGTAAGGAGTTTTGAAAGGTAAGAGGCTTGTTCAGTGAGGGAAAACTCACTAAAAATAGAGAGAGGGACAGAAATAGAGAATAACCTGAGGCAAGGTCAGTGTGAAAGATGTTCACCTAATGAGATAGATAGCCAGGGAGGGAGACGGAGAGAGAGATAATCATGAAAGTGATATATATATATACATAATATATATATACCCGGTATATATATATATATATTCCGTCTTGCTTTAATCAATAGTCGGATTATCACATCTGCTAAATGAATGACATAATTCTACACAAACATGTAAGACAAATAATATAAAACATAATACAGTTAGTTATATTCGAACACTTCCAACCTATTATTAAGTACATTCTGCCTTGACGTTCATACACAGAGAGGTAAGTCATGAACAACACTGGTGGTGGCAAGTGAGCGGCAACAATACGCTAAACAAACGGTGCTGCCTACGTATATCTTGTATGTAAGGTAAGGTATGTCTGTAACGAAGAAGTATCATTTAATCAAAACACTTCAATTAGCTTGTCAGAATAACTAAATATTGTTGTCAGACACATACACGAACTGACGTACAATCTCATGAGGGAAGGACAAACAAACACACACTGAAAATATCCTTTAACAAACAGTCGGTAGTGCCTAGCTAACAAAACTCACATTTTACTTTGATCTCTCTCTCTCTCTCTGTCCCCCAACTCACCCGTCGCACTCAATCAATGCAGTACCCTTCTAACCTGTCTCCCTTCGTTCCTCCAAAATCATCCAGTCTCTCACTTTACCTATAAATGTGTTCGTACTATTTTTGTCCTTTCCTCCAGCTAGCTCATTTCCCCCTTATCAACTTTCACCTCTGTCCTTCCTTATATCACCATTCTCACCTGTACATTTATGTTTACCGACTTATCAACTCTCACCTGTCCGTCCTTCCTTATATCACCATTCTCACCTGTACATTTATGTTTACCGACTTATCAACTTTCACCTCTCCGTCCTTCCTTATATCACCATTCTCACCTGTCTGTCTCACACCTTCTCACCAGTCACCACCTGTCTGTCTGTCTGTCTGTATGCCTCCTTCCCATCCTTATCAGTACTTACTATATTTATAATAACCCACAATCACTTACCTAACTTTGCCTCAGGCACCACATTTTTCGACTTTCTAATTGTTTTTAGTTCCATTCTCAATAATTTACTTTCAATGTACTGCCCACCAACAGACCCTAGTGTATAGGATGTTTGTTCTTATCATATTGCATATGTGTTCACGTCCTCGTCTCTCGCCTAATCTCCTAAATTATTTCAGTTTATATTTCTTTCATGAGCATCCCTCGTTCCATCCCAGGCTCGTACCATCACTCTTGCTTGGACTGACTTTTCCCTGCTCTTACTGCCTTCACTCTCACTCAGCCTAGTCTGTTTTCATGAATATTGTCATGCACTCATCATAGGTAGACGTTTTTTAATCGGTATTTTCATACACTCGTCCTATTTTTTTGTGAATAATATAATTATCAATTATCTACTTCCCATTGGAACATGTGAAAATATGTGAGGTTGAATTGAAACTACATTGTTTGCTATATGGCATGATATTATAATTTACCCTTATTAAGATGTTAGTTCTGGCGTGTAACCATCAATTCCTCCATCTCCATCCAATGTTATGACAGTAGTTAACATTTACATAACAGCCCCATCTCGACTGCTTCCCTCCTTCCATCCTCTTCACTACACTGTTATCGTCTCTTCCACCTATCTACATCTCCACGTTATCTCTTGCTACATAACGTTCTATCTCTTATTTTGCTTCCCAACGTTCACCTGTTAATATGTTTTCTAGATTGCTACCCTTATGTCTCCTTTTCCACCTCACATTATAACTTTCTGTGGCACAACATATTTTCCCCCTGGTCCTCATCTCATTTCTGCCGTCATCTAGTCATTTCATATGCTGCTGGAGTATTTCTTGTTTTCTCTGGGCGGAAAAAATACACAGCATATTAGTGTGTGTGTGTGTGTGTGTGTGTGTGTGTGTGTGTGTGTGTGTGTGTGTGTGTGTGTGGGTGGTGTGGGTGTGTGTTGTGTGGTGTGTGTGGTGTGTGGTGTGTGTGTGTGTGTGTGTGTGTGTTGTGTGTGTGTGTGTGTGTGTGTGTGTGTGTGTGTATGTGGGTGTGTGTGTGTGTGTGTGTGTGTGTGGGTGTGTGTGGTGTACGTGTGTGGGTGTGTGGTGTGTGTGTGCTTTGTGTGTGTGTGTGGTGTGTTGTGTGTTGTGTGTGTGTGTGGGTGTGTGTGGTGGGTTATAAACTAGAATACTTGTGTGTGTGTGTGTGTGGGTGGTGTGTGTGTGGGGTCGCGTTGTGTGTGTGTGTCGTGTGCGTGCGTTCGCGTTCGTGCGTGCGTGCGTTCGTGCGTGCGTGCGTGCTGTGCGTGCGGGCGTGCGTGCGTGCGTGCGTGCGTGCGTCGGCGTGCGTGCGTGCGTGCGGTGCGTGCGTGCGTGCGTGCGTGCGTGCGTGCGTGCGTGCGTGCGTGCGTGCGTGCGTGCGTGCGTGCGTGCGTGCGTGCGTGCGTGCGTGCGTGCGTGCGTGTGTGTGAAGACCATCATACTATATGGTTGGTGGCAGTGTGTGTGTGTGTGTGTGTGTGATGAGAGATGATATATTTTACATACATCAATACCTGTAATCTCCAGTATCTATTGTGAAAATCTGTACGATATATATATACTGTAAGTAATGTTATGTGCATGTGAGCGTGTGTATGTATGTGTGGGTGGGTGTTAAACATAATGAGAGAGAGAGAGAGAGAGAGAGAGAGAGAGAGAGAGAGAGAGAGAGAGAGAGAGAGAGAGAGCAGAGGACAGAGAGAGGAGAGAGAGAGAGAGAATCAGAATATTTATTTTTCCATTTTACAATGGTTCTTCACATAAAACATTAAAACATATTAATACATACATTATTTATATACATATTTACAATAAGAAACATCTCTAGTATGTTACTATGGACAGTCTTCAATATCTATCAAAAACTGACAGTTACAGTATTCTTCATTTTTTGTGTTATAGATCCATTTCAGTGTTTCCTATATAATCTTTTAATATATGCTTAAACGTGTTTAGGTTATGTGTGGGTCCTTTAGGCCTGTTTCACTTTACACCTTGTGGTACACTGACCTCGGCGGACAACCTTGTTTCCATATTTTAGGACCTAATGCTAATAACCAAACGCGAGAAATCGTTGCACCATAACCGCGGTTGTTCTCGTGTACATATAGATGGTTTTGCTGTCTTTGTGTTACTATTAATGATTTCATTACCAATAGGAAAGTGTATTCGCCTGTTTGGGAATTAGCTTAGGCCTTTCTTTATACACCGCAATAGCTGTATCAATATATATTTTTGCTTTATTTGTAGCCACTCTAATGCCGTTATTATCGGAGTTACATGGTCGTATTTTTTTGCTCCACCGCCACTGCTACCTTTGCAGCAAATTCCTGCATTTTTGGGACAGTATTTTATATCGTGCAATTAAGTTGAACCCAATATCATTATGCAATAATTTGATCAAACTTAAAATTAGCGATTGACTCACAATGACCCGAGTATGCTTTGTCCAAAATGACCTTTATATACGATTCACATACAGTACATCATGTTTCCCCATGCCTTTCCTTGTTCAGGTTCACTTGTGTGTTTGTTGAAAAGCTAATTCCAATCTATATGTAGAACCCATATGATTTGTTACATATGTACCAGGTAAAACTTTTATGATCATCGGGGGTTGGAGGCCGAGTTGTATACATACATTTTGAGGGTATTCAGTGATAAAAGCAGTCTAGGTGCCAAGGAACATGCATTGAGTTGTTCTTGCTTTCAACTTACGAACCTATTCTCTGGAAATAATTGTTTTCAACTATTTTGAGTGTGTATTTTCTGTTTTGCTAATTACATTAGTTAGTTCAAATCATCCAGAGTGCCTGAGTGAAGTTTCTGTGTATCATCAGCATACGGAATGAGCAAACAATCTTTAACATAGTTTAGTAAATCATTGGCAAATAGATAAATAGAATGGGGGGGTCCTAGAATAGAGCCTTGAGGCCCTGCCAAGTCTGTTACATTTAAAGTAGATGAGGCTGATACCACCCAACTGGGGGGAGCACAGCCTGTGTCCTATCG
>CM064573.1:7624706-7647206 GCA_032716605.1 Paralithodes platypus
ATGGCACTCAGCTTAAGAATTTACATCAGAGAAACTGATCTGGTAGTCACAATACCGAGGTAACCTAAAACCGAGTCCAACAATGTTCAATTCTGTTAAGAAGGCAAACAAAATAATGGGCCTTTATCGGCAGGTCATTTGAGCATAAATCCAAAGAAGTTATCCTAACCCTTTACAATTCATTAGTCCGCCCTCTTCTGGAATACTGCGTTCAATCCCTGGTGCCCTTTATTACAAACAAGATATAAACAAGCTATAACGATTTCACCCCCCCGTAGAGTTACCAAAATGATACCTAGCCTAAAGACCAAACCATACGAAGAGCGTCTTAGAGAATTAAATCTATTTTTCCTTTAACCCGAGCGCAGACCATTTAAGAGGGTGGACTTAACTTCATGTGTTCAAAATCCGCAAAGGCATCCGACAATATGAACTGTTATTAAGTACTTCACTATCGACCACTCTAATTACAACGCAGGGAAACACGTTTCAAAATTCTTGGTAAATCTTTTTTTAAACTCGCACGAATCTAAGAATTTTCTTTCTTCAATCGAGTTTTGTCAACTCGTGGAATGGGCTTCCCTGAAACTTTATAAGACGCCAGCAGCGCCACACCGGTTGATGTCATGTAAATTCCGCCCTAGACGAAATAATCCTCGCAACTCAACAAAAAACCCATTCAACCCGCGACGCTGGTACTGACTGCGTTTGTACTGAAATAACCTTATTTTATCCTCCCCTCAGTTACGACTCCCATATGTCCCCCCTACTAAACTTCCTAGTGCCTGCCACGTGTAGTTGGCAGGGCAGTAGTTCCCTTTCCAATGTTCCCCTTCCCACTCTAAACCACTGTTTGGACACTTGATTCCTCATGGTTCTGGAGGACCAATCAGCCTAGAAGGGTCACTAGATCTTGTGTGTTCTTTGATTTTCCTTTTGTACCTCCTTTTTACTCTCTCCTTCTCATCTCTCGTCTCCTCTCTCTCTCTCTCTCTCTCTCTCTCTCTCTCTCTCTCTCTGTCAGTTTTCGCACCCTAACATTTTTTCCTTTGTTTTCCGCGGATCATGTATTCATTTATCTTGACTTACTGATTCTCTTATTGATCCACAGTTTTGTTCGGCCTCTTCTCTCCAATCTCTCTACCTCTCTCTCTCTCTCTCTCTCTCTCTCCACACCTCTCTCTCTCTCTCTCTCTCTCTCTCTCTCTCATCTCTCGGTTCCTCGTCAAGGTTGGTTCGCAACCCTAACAATTCTTTGTGTAACCGCGGATCATGTATTCATTTATCTTGCTTACTGTATTCTTATTTTATTACAGTTTTTTCTCTCTCTCTCTCTCTCTCTCTCCTCTCTCTCTCTCTCGTCCCTCTCTGCCTCTCCTCTCT
Organism: Paralithodes platypus; assembly: GCA_032716605.1. Classification (NCBI taxonomy): domain Eukaryota; kingdom Metazoa; phylum Arthropoda; class Malacostraca; order Decapoda; family Lithodidae; genus Paralithodes; species Paralithodes platypus. The sequence continues at coordinate 7,626,090 of CM064573.1, forward strand.
CTCGCTCTCCTCCTGTCAGGTTTTTCGCCACCATAACATTTCTTTGTTTACCGCGGATCATGTATTCATGTTATCTTGCTTACTGAGTTCTCTTATTTATTCACAAAAAAAAAAAAAAAAAAAAAAAAAAGTTTTTTCTCTCTCTCTCTCTCTCTCACTGTCAGGTTTTCGCACCCTAACATTTCTTTTGTTTACCGCGGATCATGTATTCATTTATCTTGCTTACTGATTTCTCTTATTATCACCAGTTTTCTCTCCTCTCTCTCTCTCTATCTCTGCTCTCTCTCTTCGGGCCCCTGTCAGGTTTTCGCACAATCCCCCTAACATTTCTTTAGTTTACCGCGGATCCATGTTATTATCATTTATCTGCTTACTGATTTTTCTTATTTTTATCACAAGTTTTCTCTCTCCTCCTCCTCTCTCTTCTCTCCTCACCGGGGGGGGTGGGGGGGGGGGGGGGGGGGGGGGGGGGGGGGGGGGGGGGGGGGGGGGGGGGGGGGGGCGGGGGGGGGGGGGGGGGGGGGGGGGGGGGGTGTCAGGTTTTCGCACCCCTAAACATTTTCTTTGCTGCCCGCGCATCATTGTATTCAGTTTATCTTGCTTTACCTGGATTTACTTCGTCTTATTTATCACAGTTGTTCCCTCTATATCTCTCTCTCTCTTACCCTCTCATCTCTCTCGCTCTCTCTCTGCCTCCTCTCTCTCTCTCTCCTCTCTTCTCTCTCTCTCTTCTTCTGTCTGTCAGGTTTTTCGCCACCCCAACATTTCTTTGTTTTAGCCGCCGGATCATGTATTCATTTATCTTGCCTTACTGATTCTTCTTATTTATCACAGTTTATCCTCTCCGATCTCTCTCTCGTCTCTCTCTCTCTCTCTCTCTCTCTCTCTCTCCTCTCTCACTGTCAGGTTATCCGCACCTAACCCTAACATTTCTTGTGTTTACCGCGGATCATGTATTCCATTTATTTCTTGCTTTACTGATTCTCCTTATTTATCCACAGTTTCCTCTATCGCGCTCTCTCCGCTTCCTCTCCTCTCTCTCTCTCTCCCTCTCTCTCTCTCTCGTCTGTCCAGGTCCTTTATCGCACCCCAAACATTCTTTTTTTTACCGCGGAAGTAATTATTCATTTAATTGTATTCTTGCTTACTGATTCTCTTATTTATCCACATTTTTCTTTACATCCGTTGTATTGTTTCAAGGTATTAGCTTTATTTACTTTGTTTGTTTGTTAGTAGTTTTTGTAAAGAACTATTCATGCGCGATTTACCAGTCACTATTATTTTATTATGCTTGCTTCCCTTTATTAATTGTATTTTGTTTATTATTTGTTGTTTTTTGTAGTTTAGCTCGGTTAACTTTGGTCATTAACATTTTGAAGGACTAGGCTTTTACTCTTCAGTCCGCTTGTTGACGGTGAAGGCAGTATTCTATGCACGTATGTTGGAGACGGACGGACGTGGTTGTGTTTACCACCGGGGAAGGGAAGGAATTGGGTTGGGTTTTCCTTTGTGGAGAGAAGGGTTAATATAAACCCTAAATTCGGGAAAAGACTTAGGACATTTCGTAAGTTTGAGTCTTGGTGAGGAGACGTTGAAATTAGGGTGAGGAGGCTCTGGATCAAGGGGTAGTAATAAATAAATGTCCCTAATGCTGCCCACAATACGTAGTGTTAATTGTTGGGTTGTATTATAAAAAGGTATGTAAAATATTGTCGGGTATATTTGCATATAGTCCTGCCTACACGTGTCCCATGACTTCTACCATTTTGTTATAACACGCCTTTCCATATAATTGTTCTATCCCCTCCTACCCCCCTCCCCTACGTAATCTTACCACCGGATGCTCTCATATTTCGTTATGTTTCCAATGAAAGTTCAATATATAATTGTAAGACAACTAGTTCACTTGGATGAGTTAATTACCACAGGTTTCAGGAAAACAAACTAGGATAAGTGAGAGTTGAAGGCAGTATAAAGAGCAGGGAATGATCAGTCCAAGTATGAGTGATGGTACGAGCCTGGGTTGGAACGAGGGATGCTCATGATCAGTTATTTTTTCCCCCCCCCCCAAAATTTTTTCAAAGGCAAGCAAGTGGATCACCAGGTACGAGCCTGGGATGGAAACGAGGAAGGGATTGCTCATGATAGTCCAAGCATGAGTGATGGTTACGAGCCCTGGGATGGGTGGCAAGGAACGAGGGCTGCTTCCATGATCAGGTCCAAGCAAGGAGAGTGATGGGTACGATCCTGGGATGGACGACGAGGGATGCTCACGGAAAGATGAAAGTTGAAAGGATTTAGGAGAATAGTCGAGAGAGGAGCAAATGCCCACACATATAGGGACTAAAGTAAGAGAGAGAGAGAGAGAGAGAGCATTAGGGACCAGACAAGACATTATAAAGAAGACATGCGCGAGCGCGAATCGAGGGAAAAATAGATTAAAGTAAAATTAACTAAGAATTGGAATTTGCTGATAATTAAGAAAACGATAGATCTAGTAGCTGAGGATAGGAAAATTTAGCCCTTTTAAGTACGGGTGACACCGTATTTTTTATGTGGGCTCTGTATTGTCTATCTATTAGACGATTTATGAAGCTTAGGAAGGACGCTCTAGGCAATAAAAAAACCTTCAAACTATCTCAGCCACCGTTTTTAAAATACCACAGGTCATTACCTAAGCTGCATTAATATGTATAAATATAGCTACAATACATTTTAACACACGTCGCTGGTACTCAAAAGGGTTAAGTAAGTTACTATGGGTTACCGGATATAGATACAGGGTGGAGGAAGGCAGGCTTAACAGACAGACAGCATGTAGGTTAGATAGACTGGTGAAAAGGTGAGAGACAGACGAGGGAATGTAGGCCAGGTGAAGAATGGTAATACAGGGAAAGGTGGAGAAAAGTTGAGGGCTGGGGGGAAGAAGTTAGGTCGGGAAAGTAAGGACATAGTAGGAGTATGGAGGTTAGGCCCTGATGTGGTAGTGAAGTGTTTAAACATACACAAGTAGGGTTCATGGGGAGGTTGCGCGAGGGTTAGAGTTTAGAGTAGGACATCAGTAGGATATGGAGGTTAGGCTGATGGTGTAGTAGTTTCACATACACAGTTCGGGTTCATGGGGGGGCGGAGGGTAGGTTCATGGGGGGCGGAGGGTAGAGTAGGACATACAGTAGGATATGGAGGTTAGGCTGATGTAGTAGTAGTTTAACATACACCAGTAGGGGTCAGGGGGGGGCGGAGGGTGGGGGGCGGAGAGTAGAGTAGACATCAGTAGGATTATGGAGGTTAGGCTGATGTGTAAGTAGTTTAACATACACAGTAGGGTTCATGGGGGGCGGAGGGGTTTAGAAGTAGGACATCAGTAGGATATGGGGAGGTTAGGCTGATGTGTAGTAGTTTAACATACACAGGGGTAGGGTTTCGCATAGGGTTCATGGGGGGGCGGACCGCGGTTGGGCTGGAGGTAAGAGTAAGGACATCAGTAGGATATGGAGGTTTTAGGCTGATGTGTAGTAGTTTAAGCATTACACAGTAGGAGTTCATGGGGGCGGGGGGGGGCGGAGGGTTCGTTAGTTAGGGCGAGGGTTAGAGTAGACATCAGTAGGATAGTGGAGGTTAGGCTGATGTGTATTCATTTAACATACACAGTAGGGTTCATGGGCGGAGCGGAGAGTAGATATGACATCAGTAGGATATGGAGGTTAGGAGGCTGATGTGTAGTAGTTTAACAATTACACAGTAGGGGTTCGATGGGGGGGCGGAGGGTAGAGTAGGACATCAGTTAGGATAATGGAGGTTATGCTGATGTGTAGTAGTTTAACATACACAGTAGGGTGTCATGGGGGGCGGAGGGTAGAGGAGAACTGGAGAGCATGCATGACACAGGTGAACTAGGGATTGGAAGGTAAGGAGGGAGAGGGCCCGGGGGGTGAGGTCGGACTGGTAGTACAACTTTAATAAGTTCCGTCACTGGACACAATATGTGGGCCACCTGTTGTGTTACCGTGTTAAAGCTATTTGCGGATTTGTTTATTAATATGACCAAATAGTGATCCACACGTTTTCTTGTATATTAAAACTTGAACCAAAAATGAAGATTACAAACAACTAAACCCATTACTGTTTAAGTTTATGGTATCGAAACAGACTGAATCAGTGAATGAGCCGGGGTGTATAAGTTACCTAATATCAATTGTTGGTTATATGAAACATTTGCGTTATACTGAAGATATAGGTTTGCTTTTAAGTTAATACAAATATATATTTTACTCTATGATACTCTCTCTCTCTCTCTCTCTCTCTCTCTCTCTCTCTCTCTCTCTCTCTCTCCACTCCTCCCTCTCCCTCTCCCTCTCCCCTCTCTCTCTCTTCGCTCCTCCTCCCCTCAGATAAAGTCTCGGTAGGCCCGTTGTGCATAACCCTTTAACCGTCCTGGTGGTGTAATGGTTAAGGTTAACTAGTACATATATTCAGTGTTAGCTCTACATGAGCCCACAATATAACAACAGACACAGGGAAAACTTGCTACTAAACATCATAGGTCAGTAATACATATACCAACACCCAGGAATATACCAGAAGTGTGTTGGTACAGCGCCCAGTATCGTGTATTCCACAACTGTCAGAGATATGGTGGACAACACGTTCACTTGGTGCCATACTATTACAGTATGTGATCAGACATTTCCAGTAACAGGTTTGTGTATTTCATACCAGAAAAGCACAGAGAGCAAGAGAGGCAGGGAGAGGGGGAAGATACATCCTATAGTAAGAGAGAGCGTGTCCGGTAATTAACTGCCCGGATATCTGGTGGAACGTATGGGACGAGAGAAAATTACTAAGAGAGTTTACGAGAATGAAGTGGAAGGACAAAGAGGGAGATGTAAACCGAGAGAGAGGTGGAAGGATGGAGTTAAGAAGTATATATGCGTGAAAGCGGTGTTGGATGGGAGGAGTGGCGTCTACTGACTTGGAACAGAGGTGCATGGGGTCGATTCGTTTGTGTCCACCCCTTCGGGTATCACAGCGTTTGACAATAGATAGATATAGATATATGTCTGGTGGGGAAGGTAGAGGGAAATACACCAGGTTAATGAATATAAGTTGTAAACACTGATAACACAGGTGGACCAGGGGTCATCATTACTGTTAGTGCTCGCACACAATAGTTTGGTATATTTTTGTTGTAGAACTCCATGATTTATACAATAGTGTTGAAAGGGCAACTTTTAAGCTAATTATTGATTCATCATGGTTATAGAAGGATCTAACTGGTATATATTTATAATCCAAAATAGAGTTTAATAACTAAACACATAATCAAAGGGTTAATTAATCACGAGTACATTAACGTTGGTTTTAATTGATATCAATTTCGGTTTTGTTAGACGTTTCCCAAAAGTGTTAAGCAAAATGTAAACTCAATTCTTACCAAGCTTGAGGATAGGACCTTGAATATTACGTACAGGAATCTCAAGAGAAAATTCCTGGATGTGGAAGAGCCTCGCCACGGGCTATAATATTTAATTTTACGAACAATTCTGTCAAACTTTCCTTCTCAAATATAGGCGAGGGCCGGAGAGAGTCCAGTGATAACTTGACAGAGACTTTTGATGTGCAAAGGTACACTGCCGTCAATTACATTGTTTAATATGTTAGCGACCATCATATTTTTTCCTCATCAATAGATAAGTACATGTGGGAGATTAAGAGCTAAAAATATAATAATGTTTATGAGCTTTAAATGAGCTATCTTATATTATTATTATTGATAATTGTGTATGTTTAGTTAAAGTAGAGATGAACACAGTAATCGTAAGATAAAACATTATTTTTAGTAACTATATATACAATTGATCTAAAAATGAGATTGATGGTACAAACAATAACTAATAACAATTTAACTCTCCAATAAATATCCTCACATTTTATAATTTACTACGAAATTTAGTGGTCAAATAGACCAACACTAGATTTCGTAGTAAATTCGAACATGGGAGTATACTGTATATTGGCGAGATTATCTGTTATTGGTGAAACGACAGGTGAAACGGCTGCAATGGAAACATATCTGAATGTCATATTGAATTCCCGCCCGACATGAACAACAATTATTTTTATCCAACCAATGCCGCATATTTCACCGATCACTATTTCACGGAAGAGGAACTGTTAGTTAGTGACGACCCAGGTGGTCTGCCTTGGTTTAGGTTACGTTGAACTGGTTGAAGGCAGTGTTAAATTGTATTGATATTATAGTAAGTTGTAACAGACTATATTAGGCTAAGGGTATACGTGAATACCATAATGGTACACAAGTTTAGGTAGAGATATATAGAAGATTGAGCTAAAATCCGGTTGTGTTAAGGTTGGTTTGCATTAGGTCAAGGTAAGACTATTTTGACTTAAGGTTAAGGTGGGTTTAATGGTAATTAAGTGTATGCTAATTGCACCATGTTTTGTTAACACACATTTATTAATTATGACTGAACTTACAAACACCTAAGCTTATACAGTATGTATATATATATATATATATATATATATATATATATATATATATATATATATATATATATATATATATATATATATATATATATAAACTACAGCAGGCGGCACCTGGCCAAGCTTGCATTCTCACCCCTGTTCTATCCAATTTACTAACTCAGAGGGGAACAATTTTCCCCGTCATATTTCTACTCAATAAATATACTTTGGAACTCACTCCCTCTATCATTCCTTCATCCTATGATTATAACTTCAAGCTTTGTGTGTTCAGACATTTTTATTCGTACGTACCTTGAATTTGGCACTCTTTGTTTTTTCAATTTGAAGCTCCGCTACAGGCAGCCTTGGGCGTTTTGTCTCCTGGTCTTTTCTTTGAATATATACACTATATATATGAGTTAGGAAGGGAAGAATGAAACCATATTATTTAGTAGCGGTTCCGGAATCAATGACGTACTGCCGATATTCAGATTTGGCGCCATTACTTACCTAGCAAGCCCTTCATAGGTAACATCTCATAGGGAACTTCATAGGCAACACCGTGGAAATTCCTAAGAAAAGTTATTTAACCCTTCTTTAGCGGCCTATGCAGTTTATTTATATGTACCGCCCAGCGGGGTGTTTTTAGCCAAAATAGGGCTGTTTACGTGATCATTTTCATGCCTAAATAAGACCCAGAACGTAAAACAAGTATCTATCCCTGAAAGGCATACAGAGCTTTCGAATGACACCATAACGATCCTTGTATGATGGATTTTTCTTGCAATAACCGTGCAACGCGAGTGCAAAAAGCATGTAATTCGGTACTTTCCCCATATAATTCAGTATGTAGCGAGTGAGAAAGGGAGGAGGGAGCTGAGATTCGTGTCAGTAGGTTCGCCGCGGTGGTCTGGAGCAGTCATACGCTCGCTAGTCTCCTGCCACCACTTGTCTCTCTCTCTCAGCAACATTACGTGCTGAAATTGCCACTCGACCTATGTCGAGCGCCGCCACATAGTCCAGCTTTATTAAAAACGACTTATGTGGTGAGCCGCTTTTTAAGGGTTAAAACAGATACTGCTGTGAAGAAATATAATAATAACATAATAGGATAATTATTAATCATCTCTTCCATGCACTTCTAATTTCTCATCATCTGCAAGCAACGTGTCATGCCTCCTGTGAACTCACTCCTCTTTCCAGACTAGTTAGCGGCCAGGATAACATGCATAGTCTTTGTTTTCCTTGTATCGTTCTTGCTCTCCCCCTCGTATATGCTATCAAACATAATTTTTGGTTTATTTTTTGTAAGGTGTTTTAGAGCTATAATGTATAATTAATTGTATAGCTTAGCAAGAGTATAAAACAAACCCAAAGTCCCTTCTCCTAATAATTTATTTTTTATGATTAAATTAACGCCTTACGAGCGGGCCCCGTCAGTAACTTCTACTACCCGCCAAGCGTGGTTTTACCCTAAACGACCTTGTTTCCATGCTCTTTTCATGCATAAACAAGAGCCAAGCGTAATACAATTATGTATCCCTGAAAGGGCGTAAATTGAGCTTTCCAATGACACCAGAACCATCCTTCTACGACCACGCGTTCTCTTGCAACGATCGTGCAAGACGAGTGCAAAATCCCTAAAATAGGGTAATTTCCTTACATAATTCCCTGTGTAGCGAGGCAGTGAGTGTGGGTGTATGTGGAGTAAACGTCCGTAGTCGCGTGGGACCCGTGCCGAGCGGTCATGAGCCGACCTACGCTCCTCCACCCGCTCGTCTCTCTCTCAGAGCCATTATTGCTCCAAAATTGCACACATACTTAAGTCGGTCCCCCCACATTTCCATGGTTCTCTAGCCAGACTTAAGTCCACCCCCGCCAGACAAGGGTTAAAATACACATTCATCAAACATGATTTGTAGCACTTAACGGATTTAAATTCAAGCAAATTATATGGTATACTGATATTAACTTACACTATAAAATATATTATAAACATAGTGTACTAAGATACAAAACCCTATTATAAAGTGACAGGTGACCACCTATATGTGTGACTACCAGGTAGAAACTGAAGAGTAAGCCTCAATCCACTTCCCTCGGTAATCTAGGGTACACGTTCCGTATAGTTGAAGTTGTATATACTATATAATTAATTTAAGTTATAAGATTAGGATAATTCTATTTTTGAATAATAAACAGCAACCACTGGTGCATTAAAGGGCTAATGTTTTATTCAAATTAACCTCGTTTCACAAGGATTAACTATTACGCAATACCAAAATAATTATATTATCGTAACTATAACTCTTTCACACATATCATTCAATGAAAGGATTAACTAACACGCGCCCCCCCCCCCCCCCACACACACACACACACTCCTTCATAAAGGCGCGCACGTATACTTTGTAGTTTTCTAGCATATAATATTAGAACCTTTTTACTTATACTATTTACCACCTAGTTGACATCATCCTCATTTTCCTCATTTTTACCCACGGGATTGTCTTTCTCGGTACTTTTCATCTATCTCACCTTTCGTGTTGTATTCATTGAAGCACATACCCGATGCTCTTATTGACATCAACCTTTGTCTTAAGTTCATTTAATATGTGCGTCTCTCTCTCTCGCTCTCTCTTTTTCGCTCTCTCTCTCTCTCTCTCTCTCTCTCTCTCTTTTTCGCTCTCTCTCTCTCTCTCTCTCTCTTTCTCGTATTAACCGAGTTCTGGTCACACAATGGTCGTTCCTTATCACTCTGCTTTAAAGTAGTAAAGGACTAATTACAGAGAGAGAGAGAGAGAGAGAGAGAGCACAAAGGAGTACAAAGGAAATCAAGCAACAACAGGTCTAGTGACCCTTCTAGGCTGCTTGTCCTCCAAAACACTGAGGATCAAGTGTCCAAACAGTGGTTTAGAGTGGGTAAGGGAACATTGGAAAGGGAACTACTGCCCTGGAACTAATGTCCGTGGCAGGATTAGGAAATTAGTAGGGGACAGATGGGTTAGTAACTGAGGGGGGATAAAATAAAGGTATTCATTTACAAACGCAGTCAGTCGCGGGTTTGATGCGAGATATTTGTCTAAGCGGAGTTTAAATGAATCAACGGTGCTGCAGTCTATAACGTCTCGGGGAAGCCCATTCCACAAGTTGACAACTCGATTGAAGAAGAAATTCTTAGATTCGTGTGAGTTAAAAAGATTTACCAATAATTTTGCAACCGTTTCCCCGCGTGTAATTAGATTGGTCGATAGTGAAGTACTTACTAGAGTTCATATTGTCGATGCCTTTGATGATTTGGAAACACTTGAATTAAGTCTGCTCTTACTCTGCGCTTGGTCAAAGGAAATAGATTTAATTCTCTAAGACTCTCTTCGTATGGTTTGTTCTTTAGGCTAGGTATCATTTTGGTAACTCTACGTTGAACTCGTTCTAGCTTGTTTGTCTTTTTGGTAATAAGGGCACCAGGATTGAAAGCAGTATTCCAGAAGAGGGCGGACTAAGGAATTGTAAAGGGTTTAGGATAACTTCTTTGGATTTATGCTCAAATGACCTGCCTATAAAGCCAATTATTTTGTTTGCCTTCTTAACAACTTCTGAACATTGTTGACTCTGTTTTAGGTTACTCGATATTGTTACTCCCAGATCGGTTTCTCTGTTTACATTCTTAAGCTGAGTGCCATTCATCGAATAGTTTGCTTTCTCATTTAGGTATCCGATATGTAGTACTTTACATTTATCCGCATTGAAACTCATTTGCCAAATTTGGGCCCAACATGACAATTTATCTAGATTGTGTTGCATATCGTCAACTTGTTCTTTCGAGAGTACGCTATTTGCAATTTTTGTATCGTCAGCAAATTAATCTTCGTTATCTATAGGACGATAAAGGATGACCGGGCACAGATATACACATTCAGGAGAATACCAATGAACCTTTTAGTCCATCTTTTATCAATTCAATTTTAGACAGTCTGGTATCAATCTTATGGGTGGAAGGAAGTGATGGACACGAGAGGTGGAGGGAGAGGAATTAGAGTTCCCAGTTAATGTCAAATGCCTTCTGAAAGTATTTTATTAAGCATACAAGAAGATTTATAGTGTGGCAGAAAGGCGACATAATTATAAAGAGTATTACTGGTCTTAATTATCTTGATATATACATGGGTTAATCACGTATTAAAGTACACTCTTTCATGTTGTACCTTGTCCCGGTAGTTTCATCATTATTACTCTTGTATTTTGTTGTATCTCACCCTCTGATTTTCCTGACTTCCCAAACAGAGCTCGGCTATTATTTAAGCTTTCATATAAGTTATTCCTGAGGTACGTTCGCAGAGACTAATTTAAAATGCCAGAGGTTAAAAGTTGGCCAAAGTTTCCGTGAAGCTGCTGAGCTAAAGGTTTGTTAGGAAACCATGACTATTTAATAATTGTTATCCATTATATATTATCCACTATTGCCTTGTATCACTGCCCTTATTTCATGTTCCATATATATTTTGGGATTTTCAATTGATGTTATATATTATTGATCTGTGGCAGTTATATTGTTTTACTGATATATTTGCCTCTTAATCGTCAAATTTTCAATCCACTAGTCTATATTAAAACAAATTGATATTGGCTTTGTAAATTCCTCGTTCTTTAGATCCGTGTATTTCCATTTGTTCATCTTCCATTGATGCCATTTTTCTCTCCCTTTTCATCCTTACGCATATCACTGTATATTTAATTGGTTTACCTTTTTTCTAGCTTTTGTATTAATATCGTTCCTTTATTAATATTTCCTATCTCTGTCTCTTGGATTTTATTTTTTCCTTGCTAAACAAATGTATCCCGTTACTTTCTTCCTTTTTTTTCACTCACTCATCCCTGTTAAACATACCTTTCAGACCGGCCTCCCCAGCTCATTGATTTATTCTTTTCCTTTATGAATTAACATGTTCGTTCCTCCTTGGATGAATTATTCTTCCTTCTAGCCATCATCCGTTCCTGCCCTACTTCTATCCCCCCTGTTCTCTCCTATTCACCCAGCCAATTATTTTGTTTGCCTTCTTAACAACTTCTGAACATTGTTGACTCGGTTTTAGGTTACTCGATATTGTTACTCCCAGATCGGTTTCTCTGTTTACATTCTTAAGCTGAGTGCCATTCATCGAATAGTTTGCTTTCTCATTTAGGTATCCGACATGTAGTACTTTACATTTATCCGCATTGAAACTCATTTGCCAAATTTGGGCCCAACATGACAATTTATTTAGATTGTGTTGCATATCGTCAACTTGTTCTTTTGAGAGTACGCTATTTGCAATTTTTGTATCGTCAGCAAATTTTGAGATTGTACAGGTGAGACCCCTCATCTATGTCGTTGATGTAAAATTAGAAAGAGAATTGGTCCTAGTACCGATCCCTGGGGTACCCCGCTACTTACCATTGGTCCATTTAGATGCCTTACCGTTTATGACTACCCTTTGCTTTCTGTTGCTGAGCCCAATTTTCTATCCATTTCAACACACCGTCTTGTTTTTCCATGCGCTTTTAGTTTTAGCAGTAAACATTTGTTGGGAACTTTGTCAAAGGCCTTTTGAAATCAAGGTATATAATATCTACAGCTTTACTCTCATCGTAGAGGTTGAGGATATTGTGGAAGAAGTCTAAGAGGTTTGTTAAACAGGAACGTTTTTTACGAAAGCCGTGTTGAGTATCTTTAAGTATGTTATTTTCCCTAAGTGATTTACGAGTCTGTCTCGTATGACCGTTTCTTAGCATTTTACATACAACTGAGGTTAAGCTAATTGGACGATAGTTACTGGGTAGGGATTTGCTGCCTTTTTTGAATATCGGTGTTACGTTGGCTAGGTTCCACTGATCAGGCATAGTTCCAGACTGCAAGGATTTATTGAATAGTAATGTCAGTGGTTTGGAGAGCTCATCCTTAGCTTCCTTTAGAACTCTAGGCGAGATTGTATCAGGTCCTGGCATTTTATTTACCTTGAATTTATCTAAACAATTCAATACTTCTCTCTCTGTAACGGTGATATTGGTTAGAACATCTGAATTATCAATCTGAATCGGCGATGGTGTAGGGATATCACTGAGGTCTTCTGTTGTAAAAACTGATGCAATGAAGGTATTGAGGGCATTACTCATTTGTACTTCGTTTTTGGTGTATTCTCCATTTTCATCGACTAACGGTCCAACAGTTGAAGTAACTACTTTTTTCTTTCTGATATAACTATAGAATTCTTTCGGGTTTGTTTTACTTTGATTCGCAATATGTAACTCTAAGGTCTTTTTACTTTGCTTAATTAACTTTTTGGCTTTGCGTCGTAGCTCTACAAATTTCACCCGTTCTTCGTCATTTTGTGGGGATTTTAATCTATCATTAGCAAATTTTTTAGCAAGCAGGCAGTTTGAAATATCTTTATTCCACCATTTGGGCTTATTATTATGGCCTGGACGCCGAAAGATGGTATGCAGTCTTGCACTGCTTTTAGGTAAGTGGTTTCGAATAACTTCCAAGATGTATTTATGTCGTTATTGTTAATTAAAAAGCTCCAGTCAGTTTCTTTAAACATAGCTCTAAGTTTATGAAAGTTTGCTTTCTTGAAATTAGGGACTTTTTCGATGCTACTATTTGGTTCGTTACTAGTAAACTTTAAAGTGAAAGTTATCGTACGATGGTCGCTGTTACTGAATTCATCACCAACATTCAAATTCTCTATCAATTCTTCTTTTGTTGCAAGTACAATGTCAGGAACGTTATTACCATGGGTCGGCGTTCGAATAAATTGATAAAGCGAACTCTCTTGCAAGTTCGTATACAAGTCATGTCCGGAGTGTGAAGTAAGAGTATCGCCCCAGTTGGTCACAGGTAAATTAAAGTCGCCAAAAATTACGGTATCTTGTGAGTTACTTACATCTGCAATTTGTTCGTAAATTTCTTGGTCAGTTTGCACTGATTGAGCTGGATGTCTGTATATTAACGCAAGTATTATTTTTGTACCTTTATTATTCTTTATTAGCACAAAAGATGTGTCGACGTTCACAATTTGAGGTTTAGACACGAGGGTCGGGTTAAGACTTTCTTTGATATCAAATAAAACGCCACCTCCATTTTTATTTATTCGGCTGTTCTCAAACATTACATAACCGGGAAGTGAATACTCTGCTAAAAAGTCTCTATCTTCTGTATTGAGCCAAGATTCTGTTATGCCAATCACATCATAATTTTCTGTAAACACTAGTTCCTCTAAATCTGAAAATTTATTGCGTATGCTACGAGCGTTTGCATAGAAAACCTTTAAAGTTGCGGTTTTAGAACTCACAGAACGTTCTTTCATCGAATTTTTGGTTCTGGTCGGATCTACATTTACATTCATGGTTGTCCTCGGTCCTCGGTCGTTATCCCTGTCGGTTTTGAATTTGGGTCGTGTTGGTGGAGCTTTATCCAAATTCGCGGTTCTTGACGGATTAGTATTTAATGGAGGATATGGAGGATAGAGTGAGGGAAATATATGACGAACAGAGTTGGGAGACAGTGATACGAAATATGTGAATATTGAATACTATAGAAGAGGAGGAAGTGCGATGAGCAGCAAAGACCAATATAAATTATAAGTGGATAACATATAAAGCTTTAAGGAGATAAGTATGAGCAGCGAAGATGAAATCCACATGGACAATTATTATATCATGCGGCACCAGATTGAGAGATGGAGAGGAGAGAGAGAATATTATGTTGTGAACTGTGAAATATTATAACCTATAATGAAAGAGAGAGATTGTGTTGGTGACCAGATGACCGTAGCTATATTCATAATGGATCACTGTTCTGAGTGTGTATCTTTTTGTTCGGCTGCTTGTTTACGTATATCGTATTTACTGTCACTTGAACATTTAGTGTACAGTTTTCTCGCTGGGAAGGGGGGGGGGGATGTTTATTGAATTTGTTTGTTATTGATTATTTGTCTTTCTCTCGGTTTCCTTATATGTCCATGTGTATTTAGGTTCCTGCATAATGTGTAGTTATAAATTTTCTTCATACCCTTACTTTATTATCCACATTTGCTCTCAATCATAGAGAAGGGTATCAGAAAAAATTAAACTGTTAACAATCCATTATGAGTAGGATTAGAACAATGTTGAGGAACCGATGTTGATATTATACAATGAAAATACAAAAGACAATTATGTATACTGTAGACAATACAGCGAAATAAATACAACTTATATTTCATTTCGCAAACCTCCCTCACTTCTTTCACAGAACTCCTCAAAACCTCACTTGTCCTCCACATATTGCCAATAAAACATATTTTTAAGCCTCCTTCACGTTCCTCAAACTTTACCTTCGTCTTATATTGTCTTCTCTCCAAGTCGAGTATTTTGTCTTTACCTATGTCTATCTAATTTGTATATATAATAATTGTAGATCTGTATTACCTTGAACGTTTCATATTTCCTAATATATTTGTTAGGTGTTAGCCTCGTTCATAGCTGTACAATATATTTGTATTATTGTTTTTTTTCTTCTCTTATATTTATTCTTATGTTTATTCTTCTCTTATAATGTTCACTCCTTCGTCTTTCTCATACTTTGTCATTTGTTGACCTTCACATATTGTATACTACCACCACTACTTATGTCGCCTCATATCTTCACTTGTGCGGGTTTACCTTCAATACTGCATTTCTTCAGTTTTGTTTACATCGTGTTTAGTTACTAATATATTGTGTTACCATGAGTGTAAATGTCCATTGACATATTGCACACATTTAACGTTGATCCTTGTAT
Source organism: Paralithodes platypus (assembly GCA_032716605.1). NCBI lineage: Eukaryota > Metazoa > Arthropoda > Malacostraca > Decapoda > Lithodidae > Paralithodes > Paralithodes platypus. Next base: position 7,641,382 of record CM064573.1, read on the forward strand.
AATTATGGCATCACTTACAGCCCAAATCCCCATTATTCAACAACACTTTACAGGTTTCCAAATCAATATATCTGGATACCTGGGTATTAGCCATATAGTTATGTCAGCTACACCAACAACATTCTGCAGTCACAGATATGCCCAATAGCTTTTTAAAAGTGGTGATGTTCTAATTTTATTAATATATTTTCAATATGTAATATTAAATGCTGTATATAGTAACAACCTTTCTGTATACTCATGATACAAATAATTATTGATGAACGTTATTATAGTTAATTTACTATAACATATTTGATATATCCTCTAACAAGGTTCTTCTGTTTTCAGGTAAGATCACATCGTGTCTCCCATCAGCCTGCCTCCAACATGGGTGGGTGTCAAAGCCAATTAAACAGACACAAGCATACACACACATACATATAGCTAGAGACAGTCAAAATACCTGACATACTATCAGTCTGACATAAAACAAGAGCCAGAAGAATGCAGCCTCAAATACCCAAACAATGTTCAACAGAATTCAGAGGTCAGGCAAATGTAAATTCCAGTATAAAAACAGTGCTGCTCCAAATGTTCGTTTATGTCGTCATTGTTGAAATATGTTCACCTAACGATTGTTGTACGTATTTAAAGGGAAAAGTAAGAGTCAGTGAGTTATTCACTGAGGGCAAGCGATAAGCTCAAATTAATTATTTCTTGCACAAAACAATCGTCATTATATTATTTAGAAAATAACTGGTGTATAGGACATAATAAATATAATTATTGTTATAAACGAATTATATATATTAACTTTATACGTAATCTAATATACTGTATAGGGGAGGTGTGGTGGAGTGGTCTTGCCACTGGACTGGTAATCCAATGGACCCGGGTTCGAATCCCAATATGTCAATGGGAAGATATTATTGGGATGGAATTTGTGCTGTACCTAGTTTCAGTGTATTACCACAGCACACCGAAATGCCAAAAAAATACCCTCATTGTTTCTTGATTAAATAGCATTGTATGAATATTCCCATATTCAAAATATGCTACAGGGGGGCAATGCCTAGTGAGTTAATTGCTCAATAGGTGGCGTTCTGAGAGTGAGGGTCCGAGTCTGAGGGGTAAGACGGTGAAGCACAGAGGCAAAGCAGCTTAAGAGATGGGGTTGCTTCGAGCCATGAATGGGCGCTTCACGTGTATCTCTCCCTAGACTGGAACAAGATCTCACGGGCCTCACCGTGCTCAGCGGTGGAGTGTACAGGCTCTCAGCCTATGCCCGAGAGGGAGTAGTTGGAATAGAAAAACAAAATAGCTGAAGTAATGCTAGTTTTCTGATTAAAACCTTCCTCCATCAGGTCAGGTCAGGTGAAGTTATTGATGAATAAGTATTTACAACGACACCTCGTATATGGACTGTATGGACATAATGAACAGGAAAGCATACATATTGATGTACAACAAAACACACATATTACATTGTTTGCCATACATAATATAACATGCACATATTCCTACCATCACATGCTTGACAATACAGCAATTATTACCTTTCCTGAATTCAACACTGACAAATTTACGAAATACCAAGCACCTCGCATTTTTCACTTTCCAATTTGTTATATTTTGTTTCCATATCATGTATCGTCTTTTGTATATCCCAATTGAGACTTCTGACATATGTAGTTTTAATTGACACCATCTTATTGATGTTAAGCAATGTTAGTAATATATCAAAAGTTAAATAATAACACCTAATATATACTGTAGTGAGAGTGAAGGCGTTGATATCCTTTCCATGTATTGAGTGAGGGAAGTTGTACAGTAGTTGAGGCAGCCAAGAAACTCCTGCTGTTGACTGTCTTACAAACAACAGGAGTCCAGAATAGTAATGACTGTTTAACTGTGTGAATGTTTATGTACCAATATGATATCTTTGTGTGGTTTATGTTGTGGTTTAACTACATTGATATTTGTTGTAATATTTATAGTTATTGAACCTAATCAACACAACCTATTCTTTGTTATATATATTATATTTTCGTTATTTTGGATTAGGGGTAACTGTCTCTTGTATATATAAATTGTTGTATGTAGTTTGGTAATCTATAGGAGCCAAAAAGTAAACAAATCATTAATTAACCAATTAAGTTAAGGATTGATTTGATTGATTGATTTTTTTTTTTTTTTTTTTTTTTCTCTCGCGGGCATAGGCTGAGAGCCTGTTCATTCACTGTACATTCAGTGGTGAAGCCTGTGAGGGCTCATTCCAGTCTAGGTACCGTATCGAGACATGTGAAGCACATTAAGATGCAACCAGCCCCGATATCTTGCCTTCGCAGGATGCACAGGGCCCGGTTGCCCACCCACGGCTCGAAGCAGCCACATCTCTGAAGCTGCTTCGCTCCAGTGCTTCACTGTCTCAACTCCTAGACTCAGACCCTCACTCCCAGAACACCACCTATTGAGTAATGAACTCACTAGGCATTGCCCCTCTGTAGCATATTTTGAATATGGGAATATTCATACAGCGCTATTTAATCAGGGAGTAATGAGGGTATTTTTTTGGCATTTCGGTGGGCTTTGTGGTAATGCACTGATACTAGGTACAGCACAAATTTCATCCCAATAATATCTTCCTATTGATACATTAGGATTCGAACCTGGGACTATTGGATTACCAGTCCAGTGGCATGACCACTCCACCACACCTCCCTTGTTACATCTGTTGAACAAGGATTGATTCAACTCGAAGTCAAGATAATACACCTCATTTAAACCTCCATTATATAGCTTTCATGAAATGCTTCAATTTATGGCTTACTTATTTATATTTTGCTATCATCAAGCGACTTTAGTTCGTTAAATAATGGTCTTTCGGAATTTCTCTGGTAATTATGAAAATGCTGCTCTCCACAAATCAAATATTTCTGAACTTCCGTCCAAACTTCAAGCACCCAGGCTTAAAGTTCAGTAAATATCAAAGCTTCACCAAACTTGTACAACAATTCCATAATTTTCAAACTTTGCCTAGGTTTCCTGAATTTAAAGAGTGAGAGAGTGAGTGTGTGACGAGCACCAAGTAATGTTGAAGGTGGTTCCTACTTAAGATCATAAATATATTTAGTTGAATTTGATGTCTGATAACTAGTAGTAATCACTTCGATCATTTATGAATATACACTTGAACTTCGGTCGTGCTCAACCGCCTCAAGGGGTTCTTTACCCCTGCACAGCTTCTTGCTCTGTACAGGGGCACAACGCGCCCTTGTATTGAGTATTGTTCGCATGTGTGGGGAGGATCCTCTCACACAGCACTTCTAGACAAAGTAGAAAACAAAGGCTTTTGTCTCATTAACTCCGGTCCACTCACCGATTCTCTGCTATATCTCTCTCTCACATTCTATCGCTATTACAATAATTAGTGTTCCTCAGAGCTCTCTCAGTGTATACCACCTCCTACAGTATACTTAGGGTATGTAGTACCCATCTTGCATCACAATCCCACCCCTACTTTGTGCAACTCTTCAACCCAAGAGTGAAATGATACTCACAATATTTCTTCTATTTAACAGCTGAACTTTGGAACTCTCCTTGAATCCATCTTTTCTTCATCCTATGACTTAAATTGCTTCAAACTCTGTGTGTCCAGACATTTTGGCTCGAACATTCCTTGATGTTGGCCCTGTTACTCTTTTCAACTTTGGGTGAAGCACCCGTTACAGACAATTTTGCCTTGTGTCTCCCTCATCCACATGGAATAAAAAAAAAAAATATATATATATATATATATAGAGAGAGAGAGATAGAGAGAGGTACCCTACATATTGTATTATGTTATGTGTAGCCTGTGTGACTGGTGGATAGGTGGACACTTATATAAACATCACTTGACTGTCTTCAGTAAGTAATGGAGATTACAGTATAATTTGTATGTCGCTTACGGTAGTGTTTATATTGTTATATGTCACATAGGTTCCTGATTATGTATATACACAGTATATAGGAAACTTGAAACTGCAAAATATTGGTTCACTCACTATTTTCCATTCCTGTTTGTCTTTCCCCAGCCCCTCATGAATACCTGCAGGGAACTAATATAACTAGAATTCAGAGGGAATTCAAAAGCACTCGAGAATCAAACAACATTCACATTTTGAGAAAAGGTTTATTGGGATTTTTTTCTGTTCACGTACAGACACATTCTATAGTGTTCTGATATTTATGTTGCTGATACAATGTTGAAACCGATGTGCAAAGGAAACTAAGCAAGTTTGATAATGAGTGGTATAACATTTGCTATTGTTCTGTTGTGTGTGCAAGAGAAGGAACACACTTGTGTTTGCGTGTGTTTCGTCATTGTCTATTTCTTGTCTGATAATGAAGGTCATGACACTAATACTACAGTGTTTACAGGCAATTGTCCGTGACAGAGGTATATCCATTCTTTTGTATGTTTGCTGTTTGTATCCAATTAATCGTCTTACTAAATTCAACTACAACGGATAATAAGCTTTCACATTTTTCAATGTAAGCTGCCGTAAGTCTATCATAGTCCTGCACGATGTTATAAACTAGTTTATTTAAAGGGTTAAATGTGATTTGGAATATCCCTTGGGCTCCAAGAGCGCTATCGAAATTGAATAAATCATTATGATGGTAGAAATGCAATTGACAAGCTCAACGTATTTCCATATGAAGGCATTTATTCGGATATTGTCATATGCTGCAGATCACTCAATAACTGTCAAAGTGATGCCATTGGTTCGTTACATATCTGTCTGGCTCCCAATGATGCGTTATTGGATTTCTGTCTTTGATGGTGAATAGTCTGTCCCACACATCAATTATTACACAACCATCCACTGCTTGGTGGTAATAGTCTGTCCCATACAACAATGATTACACAACCATCCACTGGTTGGTGGTAATAGTCTGTCCCACACATCAATTATTACACAACCATCCACTGGTTGGTGGTAATAGTCTGTCCCACACATCAATTATTACACCACCATCTGCTGGTTGGTGGTAATAGTCTGTCCCACACATCAATTATTACACAACCATCCACTGGTTGGTGGTAATAGTCTGTCCCACACATCAATTATTACACAACCATCCACTGGTTGGTGGTAATAGATTGTCCCACACATCAATTATTACACAACCATCCACTGGTTGGTGGTAATAGTCTGTCCCACACATCAATTATTACACAACCATCCACTGGTTGGTGGTAATAGTCTGTCCCACACATCAATTATTACACCACCATCTGCTGGTTGGTGGTAATAGTCTGTCCCACACATCAATTATTACACAACTATCCACTGGTTGGTGGTAATAGTCTGTCCCACACATCAATTATTACACAACCATCCACTGGTTGGTGGTAATAGTTTGTCCCACACATCAATTATTACACAACCATCCACTGGTTGGTGGTAATAGTCTGTCCCACACATCAATTATTACACAACCATCCACTGGTTGGTGGTAATAGTCTGTCCCACACATCAATTATTACACAACCATCCACTGGTTGGTGGTAATAGTTTGTCCCACACATCAATTATTACACAACCATCCACTGGTTGGTGGTAATAGTTTGTCCCACACATCAATTATTACACAACCATCCACTGGTTGGTGGTAATAGTCTGTCCCACACATCAATTATTACACAACCATCCACTGGTTGGTGGTAATAGGTAATTTGTGTTGATTATTGGCGCATGGTGTATACAAAAACATTACATTATGCTGATTATACCTAAACATTTCCTAAAGTTAAATTTAGTGGGGGATTTACTTAATTCTACCATTAATAGTGA
>CM064573.1:7652206-7779118 GCA_032716605.1 Paralithodes platypus
GACACCTGGATGGGGAATAACGTCTTAAAATAGTAGGCTGAATGGTGCAACACAACAAGACAACAACGACACTCTACAAACCACTCCAGAACACAAAGCACAGATACTCAACAATCATTTCCAATCAGTATTCACACAAGAAAACAACCAAATACCTAACATGCCAGAAAACCCCTACCCACCCAAACATAACGACTAACAACGGTATACAGCGACATAATGACTAACGGTATGTAGAAACTACTAGAGACACTTGACACAAACAAAGCCACTGGTCCTGACAACATCCCTGCCTTCATCCTTAAAAATTGTGCCTCAATCCTTGCCCCCATCCTGCAGAGCATCTTCACCCAGTCACTTCACACAGGCATCCTTCCACCTGACTGGCTTTGTGCAAACATCACTCCCCTTTTCAAGACAGGTGACAGGACTGACCCAAAGAATTATAGACCCGTCTCACTCACATCCATCCCATGCAAAATTTTAGAACACATTATACATAAACACTATGAATCATCTTGACGCAAACTACATCCTTACTGATACACAACATGGATTTCGGCCCAAAAGATCATGCGAATCACAACTCATTGCCACAAATCATGACTTAACTAAACAACTGGACCGACGAGACATTAAACAGGTTGACGCTATTGTCCTTACAAAATGGACTCAACGAGTACTCCTTGATGGCTCTTCCTCAGACTCTGTCCCTGTTTCTTTTGGTGTCCCACAAGGCACCGTTCTTGGCACTCTTCTTTTCCTTCTTTATATTAATGACCTTCCTCTGTCAACACCTAACTCTTCTACTAGACTATTTGCCGACGATAGTTTGATGTTTAGGCCCGTACTGACTAGAGACGACTGTGGACTTGTCCAGCACGACTTAAACGTCCTCGAACATTGGGAGAACACCTGGCAAATGTAAACTTCTCCGCTTTACCCGCTCCCGATCACCCATCACTTTCAATTTCACATTACACAACCAATCACTAGAATCAGTTCCTTCATACAAATATCTTGGCGTCCACCTCTCCACCAACCTAAGATTCAACACCCACATTTATCACATACAAAGTCAGGCAAATCGCACACTAGGTTTCTTGAGGAGGAATTTACACAATTGTACACGAGACATCAAACACATAGCATATAACACCCTTGTTCGCCCAACACTGGAGTACTGCGCCGCAGTTTGGGATCCATACACACAATCTAACATTAACACACTTGAAAAAATTAACACAAAGGCAGCCAGGTTCATCACACACAATTACACACAAACCCCAGGCATCACAACCTGTATCAAAAATCAAATAAACATGGAAACCCTAAACACACGAAGACTCAGGTACAGGCTCACAGTAATGTATAAAATCACACACAATTATATCGACATTAAAAAACATGAATACCTACACAACTCAAACACCCACAACACTCGTAACACACACTCTCATAAGTACCAAACATACCACACTAATACTGACTTCTACAAACACTCATTGTTTCCACGAACCATACGGGATTGGAACAGTCTCCCAGAAGATATAATAAATAGCCCTACACTAGACACATTCAAACACAGAATAACCGAACATTTCGCCCACATCACACACACACCATAAACCCTCCACTTAGCTCTCCCCATCCTATATCCTGACCCCCCATCCTCCACCCTAATACCCTTATATGTGTGATATGCGCAAGTCCAGCGCCCTACACATTATAAATCGAGATCGAGATCGAGAATGGATACAACCCAGAGAGAAAGGGAGAGAAAAAAAACGAGGTGGGCCCCCTTAGCCATCTTTATATCATAATTTTATATATTCTGTTATTTCTGTTATCTCTTCCACATATTACCTCGAAAAACATGATATCTTAAAAACTCTTACAACTCTGTCTCGCATGTCTCTCCTTTCATCTCCTCTCTCCCCTGTTCAGATAATCTCCTCGGTCTTGTTTATCTTTATCTTCCTCGATCGCGTTGCCCTCGTTCTCTTTCACGAGTCTCATGTATATGTTTTTCTTGTCACTTTTACTCTGACTGTTCCTCTCTTGCGTTTGTTGCTGGTTTTGTCCGACTGTTCTGTATTAACCCTCATCTCGTTTCCCTTCCTTTTCTCTTGTTCTGGTTTCTCTTTATAGCTATCCCTCTGTGTTCTCTCCTTCTCCCCTGTTTCCCTCCCATTAATAAACTGAATTATTCCACCCATGAACCTTCTCATCCTCCCTTCGTTCTTCGTCTCGCCACCTTGGAATTGGAGTTTGAGATTCAGAGGAGTTGAAGTCGGGAACACAAGAGCAAGTGAGTTTGTTGTGTATATATACACACCATCTGCCTTTGGCTTTGAAAGTAGGATAGCTGGTTGTCTATTATTGTAGTAATGCTGAATACCATTATCTGAAAGTAGGTAGATTATTATAAACTAATCAAGATTGAAAGAGTGATTGTTACGTTTTGATCTGTATTCATCATCTAGTTACTGCTGTTATTTGTCTCATTAATATATTTCCTTGTTAGTCTTCACCGTTGCAAATATTCTCTAACATCTTTAGAGTAGCATCCACTATATTATATACTATATTGCTTTGCTTGTATATTTATGGACTTGTTATACTGTGTTGTGTCTAGTCCCTTTGTATGGTGTTCTCTGTCTAGCATACTCCCTGCCAGGTTGTGATCCCCTCATATCTCCCTAGATATTGCTATGTTGTCTATCATACTCCCTGCCAGGCTGTGATCCCCCCATATCTCCCTAGATATTGCCATGTTGTTTATCATACTCCCTGCCAGGCTGTGATCCCCCCATATCTCCCTAGATATTGCTATGTTGTCTATCATACTCCCTGCCAGGCTGTGATCCCCCCCATATCTCCCTAGATATTGCTATGCTGTCTAGCATACTCCCTGCCAGGCTGTGATTCCCCCATATCTCCCTAGATATTGCTATGCTGTCTAGCATACTCCCTGCCAGGCTGTGATCCGCCCATATCTCCCTAGATATTGCTATTCTGTCTAGCATACTCCCTGCCAGGCTGTGATCCCCCATATCTCCTAGATATTGCTATGCTGTCTGTCATACTCCCTGCCAGGCTGTGATCCCCCCATATCTCCCTAGATATTGCTATGCTGTCTGTCATACTCCCTGCCAGGCTGTGATCCCCCCATATCTCCCTAGATATTGCTATGTTGTCTATCATACTCCCTGCCAGGCTGTGATCCCCCCATATCTCCCTAGATATTGCTATGCTGTCTGTCATACTCCCTGCCAGGCTGTGTTCCCCCCATTTCTCCCTAGCTATTCCTATGCTGTCTATGTGTCATAGCCCCCTGCCAGGCTGTGATCCCCCCATATCTCCCTAGATATTGCTATGCTGTCTAGCATACTCCCTGCCAGGCTGTGATCCCCCCATATCTCCCTAGATATTGCTATGCTGTCTAGCATACTCCCTGCCAGGCTGTGATCCCCCCCATATCTCCCTAGATATTGCTATGCTGTCTAGCATACTCCCTGCCAGGCTGTGATCCCCTCATATCTCCCTAGATATTGCTATGCTGTCTATCATACTACCTGCCAGGCTGTGATCCCCCCATACCTCCCTAGATATTGCTATGTTGTCTATCATACTCCCTGCCAGGCTGTGATTCCCCCCATATCTCCCTAGATATTGCTATGTTGTCTATCATACTCCCTGCCAGGCTGTGATCCCCCCCATATCTCCCTAGATATTGCTATGCTGCCTATCATACTCCCTGCCAGGTTGTGATCCCCCCCATATCTCCCTAGATATTGGTCTGTGTCTATCTACTCTCAGGCATGCCTGACCATCTTGCTCCCTCCCAGGCTGTGATGCTCCCCCCCATATCTCCCTGCACAGCTTCTATGTTGTCTACAGCATACTCTCCCTAGTATTGAGTACTCTATAGATTCCCCCATATCTCCCTAGATATCAGCAACTCCCTGCCAGGCTGTGATCTCCCCCGCACTGTGATCACACCCATATTGCTATGCTGGCTATTAATCTATGCCCAGGATGTGATCCCACATACTCCTAGCTAGGTTGTCGTCTTGCAACTTGATCCCCCCCTAGGAGGTGCATATCTCCTAGAGTGTAATGTTACTCTATCATACTCCAGGCGCGTGGATCCCCCCAATCTCCCTCTTGCTATGTTATATTGCTTCATACTACCCAGGCACTGTGATCCCCCTCCTGATATGCTGTCTAGCATACTCCCTGCCAGGCTGTGATCCCCCCATATCTCCCTAGATATTGCTATGCTGTCTAGCATACTCCCTGCCAGGCTGTGATCCCCCCATATCTCCCTAGATATTGCTATGCTGTGTAGCATACTCCCTGTAAGGCTGTTATCCCCCCATATCTCCCTAGATATTGCTATGCTGTCTAGCTACTCCCTGCCAGGCTGTGATCCCCCCCCCCCCATATCTCCCTAGATATTGCTATGCTGTCTTGTTTATATCGTTGTATGGTTTTGGTTTGCTTTTTGCGTTGGTTCATAATTCTCTCGCCTCTCTGCCACTATGTTTCTCCTTGTGTATACTACCCTACATATACAGGTATTGTATCCATTTCTAACTTTGGGGTAAATGAGGTCCAGGCTGACATAACTAACTTATTTTAAACTCACCTGAAGTATACTGATATTAACATTTCAGAGACAAATTAAGGTCATAATTTATGCGTGCAATTCTTCCCCAGATAAATTATAAATTTACAATGTAATTTTTAGCAGGTGGTACAAATCCTCAAAGAGTTAAACTGACCGGATTACACTCCTATTATCCGTCTGCCCAGCCAGTCATGATTATTTGTCTTGAGATTTACCTGGTGCTGTTCTCTGCAACCTTTTTTGGCAAGTCTGATATGACAGTTTATACATTAAAGTTAAGATTTTATTTTAATGCATAATTACTACCGGTATGATGTTACATATTTAACGGGAATATCTGTTCTCTAGGTCCATCAACATTATTTAAGCTGTTAATTTGTTGGGCTAATATCTTGTACTGTACATAGAAACATTTACATGTAATACAAACTATGAGTGATGATGATAGTACAACAACTGAGTGAGGATAACGTGATGTAAAACTATAAGACACTAAATCATGACACAATTGTAAATAATATGGGAAAGGTAATACAACACCTTTACTATCCAGTGTCTTAATTTGTGAACATTGCAGAACCAACATGAAGGCGTGATTAACTTAATTAGCTTCCCTGGAAGTCTGATTGGCTGTCGTCAGGATGTTTCCAAAACTTTGTAATGAATTTCCCCAGAAGTTATTCAGGGAGATGCTGGTGAAATATAGATTCGTCTCATGCATCATAATATTTTTCAGTTTGTGATTATATCCATTAATTCTAGTATATATAATGTTACTCGAATTATGCGTACCTCTAACTGAGAGAAATATTTAGAGACATGATAGGAAACCTTTCGTTATATTGACATAGCGGAACACCAGACTGGTCGTATCACGTCTTACAAACAGCGGTAATAACAACACAACTTTACGCAAGGAATTGCACGGAACATTTAACCACTCGTAAATAAAATTGAGGAATCTAGAAAATTGCTGGATAATATTATATATTTTCTTTATTCCCCTTTCCTTTACTTTACACTAGCTATGTACTATTATTTAACCTTTTACTTGTAGATGGCATTGGTCTCTCTCTTCACGTTTCACGTTTCATATGTATTCCTCGATCTCGCTCTTTATCAAGAGCCTGCAATTTATCATTCACCTCACACCTGCTACACTCTCATGAAGGACACAAGATTGATGGTGCCATGTCGTCTGGGAAATGAGTGTAATTGTAGCGGATATACGACATAGACTAAGACTCAAATCAGAAGTAAGGCATAACAGCATTAATTATATAGGGTAAACTTTAGGAATTCATATTGATAAGAGGCTGTTTTTGTTCGTCCTTGTCTTTCCTTCCAAGCTTTTATTTACGTACCGTTATTACATATATTTTGTTTTCTTTGTTATTAACTTAATTGCTGTTCCTCGTCTTCCTAGTGTTATCACCCAACAAAACACATATTATTGTTTCACTTGGAGTGTTAACTCTTCCCACATACACACCTACCACACTTGTACCATGATGCATAGACGAGTATGGAAATATTAACATGGTATTATTTGAGAAACCAATACAGAGGTTCCTATTAATACGTAATCCTCATGAAGACTACGAAGCTTCCACAGCACTAACTGGTAAGAGTTACAGTGTATAATATATGCTGTGTTGTCACTGGCTTGACCTTATTAACGCATCAAAGACCTTCCAGGAAATTGCACAACTAGAGCATTAAGTAAATCCTTTTATGGTACCAGTCTGATTCAAGCCCCGTGTATGTGGCAAACATTATTGAAACACATTAATGTATTCTCTGAAGTTCATGGGTTGTCCTCAGTTATTATATATTAATATAGCTGCATTAATTGTCAGGGAGACTATCTTGTAATAGATTATATAATATTTCATTTGAACGAAGTAACACACTCTTGGTCGCTCTCTCTTTCTCTCTCTTAATCAGCCACTCACCAATCAGTCATTATCCCTGAATGGCTCTCTTATTACTCTAGTTCGGCTCTCACAATACCCACTCCACTATTTGACACTCCTCAGCATTTGAGTAATTAAAGCCTAATTGACGAGAGAGAGAGAGAGAGAATGCAGGGGCGGAGCGAGATTTAAGACTGAAAAGCAAACTTCTTTATCAGTACAGTAATTGGTACAATAGGCGGGTTGTAGATTCGAGGCAGCAAGTGGTGGTGATGGTTGCGGTGGCGGCGGTGTGCTTTAACTCATTCGGTACCGGCGACGTCCTTTTCAACTATTAGACGATTTTATTCATCTTTGGATGGTCGTCTACCCATTAAAAGGCTACAGACTATCTCAAATCATCCTTTTAACTACCATATCATCCCCAAGCTTCATAAAATCGTCTAAACGTAGCTGAAATCAGATCAAAACAACGTCACCGGTATAGTAAGGGTTAATGGTTCTGGATTTATTTATAAGTTAGTTTTGTCTACAACTTACTGAGTTTGTGATGCGACATTCCTAGTGATACATGCAGCTTCTGAGGGCCCAAATGGCCTTGTGGTCTGGTCAGGGTTCCTTAAAGAAAGTTTAGTACATGTGTAGTTATTCGGCCTCTGTGGTGGCAGCTGGCAGGTAGAGAGAGAGAGAGAGAGAGAGAGAGAGAGAGAGAGAGAGAGAGAGAGAGAGAGAGAGATTTACATACATTTACATAGATACACTGGCCACACAGATCTTACGATCCCTGCGAGGTGACCAGGACTTAATCCTAATAGAGATAGCAACCCTAAGAAAAAGTGGAAGGAAAGGATAGCAAAGATGAAGGCCCTCTCCCCACCCTCCGCTCCCTCCGGCAATATGCCGTACATGAAAATAGTTAGAAGTGTACAAAGGAGTACAAAGGAGTACAAAGGAGTACAAAGGAAATCAAGCAACAACAGGTCTAGTGACCCTTCTAGGTTGCTTGTCCTCCAAAACACTGAGGATCAAGTGTCCAAACAGTGGTTTAGAGTGGGTAAGGGAACATTGGAAAGGGAACTACTGCCCTAGTAGGGGACATATGGGTTAGTAACTGAGGGGAGGATAAAGTTATTCATTTACAAACGCAGTCAGTCGCGGGTTTGATGCGAGATATTTGTCTAGGCGGAATTTAAATGAATCAACGGTGCTGCAGTCTATAACGTCTCGGGGAAGCCCATTCCACAAGTTGACAACTCGATTGAAGAAGAAATTCTTAGATTCGTGCGAGTTAAAAGATTTACCAATAATTTTGCAACCGTTTCCCCGCGTGTAATTAGATTGGTCGATAGTGAAGTACTTACTACAGTTCATATTGTCGATGCCTTTGATGATTTTGAACACTTGAATTAAGTCGCCTCTTAATCTGCGCTGGGTTAAAGGAAATAGATTTAATTCTCTAAGACGCTCTTCGTATGGTTTGTTCTTTAGGCTAGGTATCATTTTGGTAACTCTACGTTGAACTCGTTCTAGCTTGTTTATATCTTTTTGGTAATAAGGGCACCAGGATTGAACGCAGTATTCCAGAAGAGGGCGGACTAATGAATTGTAAAGGGTTAGGATAACTTCTTTGGATTTATGCTCAAATGACCTGCCTATAAAGCCAATTATTTTGTTTGCCTTCTTAACACTTCTGAACATTGTTGACTCGGTTTTAGGTTACTCGATATTGTTACTCCCAGATCAGTTTCTCTGTTTACATTCTTAAGCTGAGTGCCATTCATCGAATAGTTTGCTTTCTCATTTAGGTATCCGACATGTAGTACTTTACATTTATCCGCATTGAAACTCATTTGCCAAATTTGGGCCCAACATGATAATTTATCTAGATTGTGTTGCATATCGTCAACTTGTTCTTTTGAGAGTACGCTATTTGCAATTTTTGTATCGTCAGCAAATTTTGAGATTGTGCAGGTGAGACCCTCATCTATGTCATTGATGTAAATTAGAAAGATAATTGGTCCTAGTACCGATCCCTGGGGTACCCCGCTACTTACATTGGTCCATTTAGATGCCTTACCGTTTATGACTACCCTTTGCTTTCTGTTGCTGAGCCAATTTTCTATCCATTTCAACACACCGTCTTGTATTCCATGCGCTTTTAGTTTTAGCAGTAAACGTTTGTGGGGAACTTTGTCAAAGGCCTTTTGAAAATCAAGGTATATAATATCTACAGCTTTACTCTCATCGTAGAGGTTGAGGATATCGTGGAAGAAGTCTAAGAGGTTTGTTAAACAGGAACGTTTTTTACGAAAGCCGTGTTGAGTATCTTTAAGTATGTTATTTTCCTCTAAGTGATTTACGAGTCTGTCTCGTATGACCGTTTCTAGCATTTTACATACAACTGAGGTTAAGCTAATTGGACGATAGTTACTGGGTAGGGATTTGCTGCCCTTTTTGAATATCGGTGTTACGTTGGCTAGCTTCCACTGATCAGGCATAGTTCCAGACTGCAAGGATTTATTGAATAGTAATGTCAGTGGTTTGGAGAGCTCATTCTTAGCTTCCTTTAGAACTCTAGGCGAGATTGTATCAGGTCCTGGCGTTTTATTTACCTTGAGTTTATCTAAACAATTCAATACTTCTCTCTCTGTAACGGTGATATTGCTTAGAACATCTGAATTATCAATCTGAATCGGCGATGGTGTAGGGATATCACTGAGGTCTTCTGTTGTAAAAACTTATGCAAAGAAGGTATTGAGGGCATTACTCATTTGTACTTCGTCTTTGGTGTATTCTCCTTTTTCATCGACTAACGGTCCAACAGTTGAAGTAACTACTTTTTTCTTTCTGATATAACTATAGAA
The DNA here is from genome assembly GCA_032716605.1 of Paralithodes platypus. Lineage (NCBI taxonomy): Eukaryota > Metazoa > Arthropoda > Malacostraca > Decapoda > Lithodidae > Paralithodes > Paralithodes platypus. The sequence continues at coordinate 7,661,623 of CM064573.1, forward strand.
TTCTTTCGGGTTTGTTTTACTTTGATTCGCAATATGTAACTCTAAGGTCTTTTTACTTTGCTTAATTAACTTTTTGGCTTTGCGTCGTAGCTCTACAAATTTCACCCGTTCTTCGTCACTTTGTGAGGATTTTAATCTATCATTAGCAATTTTTTTAGCAAGCAGGCAGTTTGAAATATCTTTATTCCACCATTTGGGCTTATTATTATGGCCTGGACGCCGTATTTTCGATGGTATGCAGTCTTGCACTGCTTTTAGGTAAGTGGTTTCGAATAACTTCCAAGATGTATTTATGTCGTTATTGTTAATTAAAAAGCTCCAGTCAGTTTCTTTAAACATAGCTCTAAGTTTATGGATGTTTGCTTTCTTGAAATTAGGGACTTTTTCGATGCTACTATTTGGTTCGTTACTAGTAAACTTTAAAGTGAAAGTTATCGTACGATGGTCGCTGTTATCATCGCTGTTATTCATCACCAACATTCAAATTCTCTATCAATTCTTCTTTTGTTGCAAGTACAATGTCAAGAACGTTATTACCACGGGTCGGCATTCGAACAAATTGATAAAGCGAACTCTCTTGCAAGTTCGTATACAAGTCATGTCCGGAGTGTGAATTAAGAGTATCGCCCCACTTGGTCACAGGTAAATTAAAGTCGCCAAAAATTACGGTATCTTGTGAGTTACTTACATCTGCAATTTGTTCGTAAATTTCTCGGTCAGTTTGCACTGATTGAGCTGGAGGTCTGTATATTAACGCAAGTATTATTTTTGTACCTTTATTATTCTTTATTAGCACAAAAGATGTGTCGACGTTCACAATTTGAGGTTTTGACACGAGGGTCGGGTTATGACTTTCTTTGATATAAAATAAAACGCCACCTCCATTTTTATTTATTCGGCTGTTCTCAAACATTACATAACCGGGAAGTGAATACTCTGCTAAAAAGTCTCTATCTTGTGTATTGAGCCAAGATTCTGTTATGCCAATCACATCATAATTTTCTGTAAACACTAGTTCCTCTAAATCTGAAAATTTATTGCGTATGCTACGAGCGTTTGCATAGAAAACCTTTAAAGTTGCGGTTTTAGAACTCGCAGATCGTTCTTTCATCGAATTTTTGGTTCTGGTCGGATCTACATTTACATTCATGGCTGTCCTCGGTCCTCGGTCGTGAATAACCTTGCAGGACTTGGAAATCGCCTGAAGGAATTTATAGTATAGTTAGAAATGGAAAGGAAAAGGCATGCACACCTTCACTTTTTTTTTTGTTTTTTTTTTTTTCCAACTGAAAACGTTTTCATTTCCGCCAGGTTCTCTTATCAGTGATCAGCTTCTACTGCAGACCAACTTTTCTGTGATATGTGTCTAACCTTTTTTTAAATGTGTATATTGAATCACTGTCAATAACTTCATTAGGGAGCTTATTCCACTCATTAATAATACTGTGGGTGAAGACATTTTTAGTTATGTCTAGGTTCGCTTTCCTGCCTGAGAGAGAGAGAGAGAGAGAGAGAGACCTAGCTTACATTATCTCTGCCTATCATCCATTCCAATCATATACGTACCCTTGTGTTTTCGCAATTATTATTTGTTTTCGCTATTATTATCGGCATTGTTTTTCTTGTTAACAAAAAAACCTCCCCGGTAATGTCATTGTCTTAAGTACGGTAGCTGGTAATGTCCTCACACACCCACTCTCTCTTAATATAATTGTGTTTTCAGTATAATTCACCCCGTGATGTTGTATTACGATACTCACCGTAAACCAAACTTGTTGCATATTTTTCTCTTTCACAATATTAACCTTCGTATTGTTATAGTTTGATGCCTGTCTGTTTATCTGTTTATACATGTGTGTTGCTATCCTGTGTAAATTGTTTTTGCTTATTGAATTAGTTAATATATTTGTCTTATATATCCGCCTATCTTATAATATTTGCCCTATACAGTATATTTCAGTTGGTTACGGTGTTCACATATGTTATTTCCTTACACCTACACTTTATACAGTAATATATAGTTGTCCAATAATATAATGAGTCATTATAAGTCACGTTCAGTTATACTAAGTGGTTTTAAGTATCATCTTATCTAAGTTGTACTAGGCCTCTGTATAATGTAAATATATATTGTTATCAGCTACGTGACTGTTAACCTTGGCTAGCCATCCTCCACTCCAGCTTATTGGTTCAGGAACACATTTCCATCTGTTACCAGCCAGTAAGGTTCGATCCCAAGTGTTTATGGTTAGAGTTCCAAGTAATAATATTACTCCCCGTCACACTGGCTAAATTGAGTTCCATAAACCTAAATAACGGGTTTATTGGAAATGTTTATCCTCATTAATTAGTCACTGTGGTAGTCATCCATGTAATGAGTAACTTTAACATGTCCATTAAGGACCCTCTTGCGGGTAAGTAATGATGTTTCAGTATATAGCACAGTCTAAACCTTGAAACTAGTTACGTAATTGTGTTTATCTTTATCCCTCTCGCTCTCTCTTGAAGAACCAACCTTATATTTATTTGGAAAGAGGGAAATAACTTGGAGTTGATTATGAAACTGAGTTGTAACTTTATTTTGTTTTGTTTGAAGACTTAATGTCTTAATGTTTACTGTAGATGTGCTTGTTCATTCATTATCTTTGGAAGATAATGAAATGAGATGTGACAAATTAAATCAGCCCTTACTAGATCACTGTTCAGACACCTGCATAAGTTCATCTCGCTATCTTAAATTTCATCTAACAAACGAACCTGTTTAATACAAAGCATACTCCTATACAAGGCCAGATTGTGAATTTTACAATACTAATCCTTTGGATATTTAGTATTATTTGAAAGAAAACAATCGGAGGTATCAGATCTGGATTGTTATATATCTTCTTTAAGGACTAATTCACGTAAACGGCAATAGCGTTATAGACCGCAGTATTATCGTTATATATTTATGTGAATCATTAGCTAATATTGTTCTCTTCTTGCCAACAGGTAAGAAACACCAGAGGTACCCATCATACTGCAGCCATGATGAGTATGTTTAGTTTATTGTGTATCTCGCTCTCGCTCTCGCTCTGGCTCTCTCTGTCTCTCTCTCTCTCTGTCTCTCTCTCTCTCTCTCTCTCTGTCTGTCTGTCTGTCTGTATGTTCTGTCTGTGTCTGTCTGTCTGTCTGTGTCTGTCTGTCTGTCTCTCTCTCTCTCTCTCTCTCTCTCTCTCTCTCTCTGTCTGTCTGTCTGTCTGTCTGTCTGTCTCTCTCTCTGTCTCTCTCTCTCTCTGTCTGTCTCTCTCTCTCTCTGTCTCTCTCTCTCTATCTCTCTCTCTCTCTGTCTCTATCTCTGTCTCTCTCTCTCTCTCTCTCTCTCTCTCTCTCTCTCTCTCTCTCTCTCTCTCTCTCTCTCTCTCTCTCTCTCTCTCTCTCTCTCTCTCTCTCTCTCTCTCTCTCTCACACTATAAGTAACGGGTCTCCCCTCTCATCCAGGTTATCAATATATAATTTCCCCTCCCTACTTGTGCAAGGCTCGTCTCTCCTTCCTGTATGGGTAGACTCCATCATCAGTGTATTACTGAAGGTGCCCTGTGTTATAATCTAATATATTAATTTCACTTCCAACACCAAACACCTCCCAATGAAATTAATGAAAGCCTGTGATTCTACCGGGATTCGACCTATACAGTATACCCAACTGTTATCTCCCGTCTGCTGCTTCACTAATATCTCGCATTGATACAGACAGACATAATGATGACTTGGATAACTCCTGACATTACTCAACTGTCAGGGTACAGTCACCTTCACACATACCTGGTTTACTGCTATACGATAAACTAAAGACAATGCACATTGGTATAGTTAATAACTGATTTAGAGAATGTGCCTTAGGGATTTGGCTCAATGTCAGGGAATTAGAATCGTTCACTACAATGTATACTGTGATTGTACAACACATTCTTAGCAGCGGTGGTGGTGTATTTGGCTCAATGTCAGGGAATTAGAATCGTTCACTACAATGTATACTGTGATTGTACAACACATTCTTAGCAGCGGTGGTGGTGTATTTAAATGTCAGGGAATTAGAATCGTTCACTACAATGTATACTGTGATTGTACAACACATTCTTAGCAGCGGTGGTGGTGTATTTGGCTCAATGTCAGGGAATTAGAATCACTACAATGTATACTGTGATTGTACAACACATTCTTAGCAGCGGTGGTGGTGTATTTGGCTCAATGTCAGGGAATTAGAATCGTTCACTACAATGTATACTGTGATTGTACAACACATTCTTAGCAGCGGTGGTGGTGTATTTGGCTCAATGTCAGGGAATTAGAATCGTTCACTACAATGTATACTGTGATTGTACAACACATTCTTAGCCAGCGGTGGTGGTGTATTTGGCTCAATGTCAGGGTATTAGAATCGTTCACTACAATGTATACTGTGATTGTACAACACATTCTTAGCAGCGGTGGTGGTGTATTTGGCTCAATGTCAGGGAATTAGAATCGTTCACTACAATGTATACTGTGATTGTACAACACATTCTTAGCAGCGGTGGTGGTGTATTTGGCTCAATGTCAGGGAATTAGAATCGTTCACTACAATGTATACTGTGATTGTACAACACATTCTTAGCAGCGGTGGTGGTGTATTTGGCTCAATGTCAGGGAATTAGAATCGTTCACTACAATGTATACTGTGATTGTACAACACATTCTTAGCAGCGGTGGTGGTGTATTTTACGGTTATTGTTGTTTGTTTGAACAAATTCAAGATTGAACACCTATATTTTCTATATTTGTTGTTGGTCATATTGTTGACTTAATACAACATTACATAGGAGGATAACAGCAACCTTGTCTCATTTTAATCCTACCAATTGAGTTCCCTCATTTCCATCCTTTCCTTTATTTTATGCATTCACTTATGCATTTCATATTTTGCATTTCCCTTTGCAATTTGCCCATCTTTTCGCCACCTTTTTTACATCTATCTGCCAAAAATATTAAGTATAGTAATACTTTGTACTTCACACATACAGTATATACTCATGCAATGAGAGAGAGAAAGAGAGAGAGCATTAATATTGACAAGTTGGAATTAGCTTTTCTCTTTTTCTCCAACTTGTTTTTCCATTGACTCATTGATTTTGTATCCTTAATACTTTCGTGTCATCGAATGTTCTATCTCTTGTCTCCCTAACGTTTCTCTCTCATACCCGATACTTTAACCCGTGGAGCCCCGCCTAGTTTTTTATTTTTTGTTCACCAGAACCCGGCCCGTTTTCAATTTTTTTTTTATTCCAGAAACTATAGCGAATGGGTTAGGAATGAAGGAAAAACCACGAAAAACCGCTCAAAAAGCTTAAAGAATGGTCCTACAGAGCCCCCGAAAACGTATTTTACAAGAGTAAAAAATGTAAGGCAATTTCCCAAAAAAAACCAGGTTATTGCGCGCTCACGCGCACGTACGTGGACTTTGAGAGTTTTCAACCATCGGCACGGTTGCGTGGGATACGTACACAGTTCCCATACAAATCTGAGCCCTCTCGAGTGGCTACACCTGAGGTTACGGTCGGAGCAATTAGGATGACTCGTCAGACGCATCGCTGGGGCTGTGCGTTACATATATATGCGATGCGCCAGACGCGTCGCTGGGGCGGGACGGGTTAATGCGTGACCTTCTTCACTTTTCGTTTTTCACTTTCCTTTTTTCCTAACTTCCCACACAGAGCACAGCCATTATTCAGGCTGTCATAAAAGTTAGGTCGTTGGTACGTGCGCGGTGACACTAGTTTAAGAAGACAGATGATAAAAGTTGCCCGAAGGTTTGGTAAAACTGCCGAGGTAAAGTCTAGGAAACCATTACTATTTTAATTGTTGTCAACCCTTGTATGTTTGCCTCTTTATGAAATTATCTCTTGTTCTTTGTTTTGGTTCCCTCAGTTGTAATGTTGTTTGTCTTAACCTATTTTGTAATGTTAAGACATATTCCTCTTTCTCGTCATTTATATATGTTAACAATGCAACTTTCCTGTCATCCTTAGGTCCACAGTGTTCCTTTTGTTCAGGAAAGTATACAAATACCCCTTTTATTTTCAATTTTAATATTCTCCTTTCTTCCAGTCATCATCCATTCCTGCTTTACTTACATTCCTCCCTCTTCCCTCCTCCCCCACAACCACACCCGACTGTCACCAGCGTACTATTTTAGGACGTTTATCCCCATCCAGGTGTCCCGCGAGCCAGCAAATTTATAAAACAAAATTTGACAGCAAGCTAAATTTTTACATGTTTCGATAGAAAAATGTCTCCGACAAAGCCGGATTTTTCTCCCTACAAAGCTGGCTCGCTATAGCTCGCCAGGAAGAAATCAACACCTAGATGGGGATAAACATCTTAAAACAGCAGGCTGAATGGGACCGTATGGATACAAGCCAGAGAAAGAGAGAACAGGAGAGAAAACAAGCAGGTCACCCCCCTTAACCTCACTCACAACATTATAATAACAGTTCTGCTCTGCCACCAAGGACCTTACCACTACCACCTCACTATATCATTTATTGTTAACTTGACTCACAACATAATAATAACAGTCCTTCTCTGCCACCAAGGACCTTACCACTACCACCTCACTATATCATTATTGATTGACTCACAACATAATAATAACAGTCCTTCTCTGCCACCAAGGACCTTACCACTACCACCTCACTATATCATTTATTGTTAACTTGACTCACAACATAATAATAACAGTCCTTCTCTGCCACCAAGGACCTTACCACTACCACCTCACTATATCATTTATTGTTAACTTGACTCACAACATAATAATAACAGTCCTTCTCTGCCACCAAGGACCTTACCACTACCACCTCACTATCATTATTGTTAACTGGACTCACACATAAAATAACAGTCCTTCTCTGCCACCAAGGACCTTATCACTACCACCTCATTTCATTGTTAACATCACTCACAACATTATAATAACAGTCTCTGCCACCAAGGACCTTATCCTACCACCTCACTATATCATTTATTGTTAACATCACTCACAACATTATAATAACAGTCCTTCTCTGCCACCAAGGACCTTATCACTACCACCTCACTATATCATTTATTGTTAACTTGACTCACAACATTATAATAACAGTCCTTCTCTGCCACCAAGGACCTTATCACTACCACCTCACTATATCATTTATTGTTAACACCACTCACACCATTATAATAACAGTCCTCCTCTGCCACCAAGGACCTTATCACTACCACCTCACTATATCATTTATTGTTAACATCACTCACAACATTATAATAACAGTCCTTCTCTGCCACCAAGGACCTTATCACTACCACCTTACTATATTCTTACCACCATTAGGTTGCACCATTTTGGGCCGTGCGACTAATTTGGTTTCAGCGACCGATCTGAGCATTGCATCCAATATGGACCAAGCTATTTACTCAAGCCGCCCAATTTGGCCACATTTTAGACTAAATAGCCAAATTCGACTGAATTCACACATACACCATTGTTAAATTCTGCCTAAGAATTGTTCCTTATTCAGTCCAACAATACGTTGAGTGTGTGTGTGTGTGTGTGTGTGTGTGTGTGTGTGTGTGTGTGTGTGTGTGTGTGTGTGTGTTGTGTGTGTGTTGTGTGTGTGTGTGTGTGTGTGTGTGTGTGTGTGTGTGTGTGTGTGTGTGTGTGTGTGTGTGTGTGTGTGTGTGTGTGTGTGTGTGTGTGTGTGTGTGTGTGTGTGTGTGTGTGTGTGTGTGTGTGTGTGTGTGTGTGTGTATGTTCAAAATCATTGTGAAATGTCGCTCAGCTTTAATGTTTTTTTGCATGAGTGTGTGTGTGTGTTTTCCAAAACACTCAGGCCTGTGTGTCACCTTTAGTGTTTGTACTCGTGATTGTTTAACTGGTTAATATCACAACAGAGAAGAGAGCAAGACATGCCGGGTCAGAGAGGAAGGGTGGAACATGAAATAATAAGTTGTGGAACGCTGTCAACATCCTGCATTTCCTGTTACTCAAGGGCCGTAGTACTTGAAGCAATCCCAGTATTTTCGTAATGTCACGAATAGTAAATATAGTATTGCCCTGAGTACATGATCTACAACAACTATAACCATGATGATAATAAACCTTGTACCGTACACAACTAACACCTCCTCTTCCATAATTATGGTCACCTGCATGTCTCTAACTCCTATAAGTATCCCTTCATTCTGAGGTACACAATGAACTTATAGGACACAGTGACCTTCCAGTACCGCCTGTCATTGGTTGTTCTATACTGGTGCACCATCCTTGGTACAGTGACCTTCCAGTACCGCCTGTCATTTCTATTGCACCATCGTGGTACAGTACTTCCAGTACCGCCTGTCATTGGTTGCACCGTCCTTGGTACAGTGACCTTCCAGTACCGCCTGTCATTGGTTGTTCTATACTGGTGCACCATCCTTGGTACAGTGACCTTCCAGTACCGCCTGGCATTGGTTGTCTATATTGGTGCACCATCCTTGGTACAGTAACCTTCCAGTACCGCCTGGCATTGGTTGTTCTATACTGGTGCACCATCCTTGGTACAGTGACCTTCCAGTACCGCCTGCCATTGGTTGTTCTATACTGGTGCACCATCCTTGGTACAGTGACCTTCCAGTACCGCTTGTCATTGGTTGTTCTATACTGGTGCACCATCCTTGGTACAGTGACCTTCCAGTACCGCCTGGCATTGGTTGTTCTATACTGGTGCACCATCCTTGGTACAGTGACCTTCCAGTACCGCCTGCCATTGGTTGTTCTATACTGGTGCACCATCCTTGGTACAGTGACCTTCCAGTACCGCCTGTCATTGGTTGTTCTATATTGGTGCACCATTCTAGGTACAGTGACCTTCCAGTACCGCTTGTCATTGGTTGTTCTATACTGGTGCACCATCCTTGGTACAGTGACCTTCCAGTACCGCCTGCCATTGGTTGTTCTATACTGGGGCACCATCCTTGGTACAGTGACCTTCCAGTACCGCTTGTCATTGGTTGTTCTATACTGGTGTACCATCCTTGGTACATCCCTCCTTCCTCTTTCCCCTTGTAATGGACCCCCAGAGATGTCTTTAATAGTCCCCCTCCCAACCATTCCAACACTCTCTGTCATTACTACTTTGAGTCCACTACTGGGAAGCACCCCACGGGGCCAATCAAGGAGATGGGAACACTTACACAGCACACACACATACAGTCGCACACGTCAAACGCCTCCCCCCCCCCCCCCCCATACACACACTGTCTCTCTCTCTCACACTGTTCAGTAACACCTCTCTCATCCGGTTCATCAATATAATATTTCCCCTCCCCACTTGTTCATTGATCTCTCCCTCTCCCCTTCCCTTGAGCCCTTTTTAGGGAGACATTACCATCTGTGTTGTTATAGCCACCATGTTGTATACCTCGTGGTGTATCCTGTTTGGCTACCAGTGTTGTTATAGCCACCATGTTGTATACCTCGTGATGTATCCTGTTTGGCTACCAGTGTTGTTATAGCCACCATGTTGTATACCTCATGATGTATCCTGTTTGGCTACCAGTGTTGTTATAGCCACCATGTTGTATACCTCATGATGTATCCTGTTTGGCTACCAGTGTTGTTATAGCCACCATGTTGTATACCTCGTGATGTATCCTGTTTGGCTACCAGTGTTGTTATAGCCACCATGTTGTATACCTCGTGATGTATCCTGTTTGGCTACCAGTGTTGTTATAGCCACCATGTTGCATACCTCGTGATGTATCTCGTTTGGCTACCAGTGTTGTTGTAGCCACCATGTTGTATACCTCGTGATGTATCCTGTTTGGCTACCAGTGTTGTTATAGCCACCATGTTGTATACTTCGTGATGTATCCTGTTAGGCTACCAGTGTTGTTATAGCCACCATGTTGTATACCTCGTGATGTATCCTGTTTGGCTACCAGTGTTGTTATAGCCACCATGTTGTATACCTCGTGATGTATCCTGTTTGGCTACCAGTGTTGTTATAGCCACCATGTTGTATACCTCGTGATGTATCCTGTTTGGCTACCAGTGTTGTTATAGCCACCATGTTGTATACCTCGTGATGTATCCTGTTTGGCTACCAGTGTTGTTATAGCCACCATGTTGTATACCTCGTGATGTATCCTGTTTGGCTACCAGTGTTGTTATAGCCACCATGTTGTATACCTCGTGATGTATCCTGTTTGGCTACCAGTGTTGTTATAGCCACCATGGTGTATACCTCGTGATGTATCCTGTTTGGCTACCAGTGTTGTTATAGCCACCATGTTGTATACTTCGTGATGTATCCTGGTTGGCTACCAGTGTTGTTATAGCCACCATGTTGTATAGGGATGTATCCTGTTTGGCTACCAGTGTTGTTATAGCCACCATGTTGTATACCTCGTGATATATCCTGTTTGGCTACCAGTGTTGTTATAGCCACCATGTTGTATACCTCGTGATGTATCCTGTTTGGCTACCAGTGTTGTACTGAACCATTTCAGAATAGAATGTTGTTTGTCATTGTACTATTCTGGCCAGCATTACCCTGAGCGTCGCCGTAGGGTTGAAAACGCAAGGTATTGTTACCGTCCTTGTGTGTGTTTTGTGTCTGCCTGACTGTGTGTGTGTCTGTCTGACTGTGTGTGTGACTGTTCACAAAATATCTGGAGAACCAATGAATGCATGTTGACGTTACTTAGCCACCTCCTTCATTCGGTACCTGAAAGGATCATGTTAATATTTCGTCAATATTGGACACCCCCAGCTTCCCCCCTCTTGGACCACTCTCAATATGTACATTAGAAGCTTTTGTTCAATAATCATGATAGTTAGGTACTAGTTCTTGGTTAGTTGCGAACCTCACACAAAAATGTTCGAGATGATTGGATAACCATATTGAGGGGTGAGGATTTGTCCCCCTTACTATAGCACGGAATAATACAAGTTTGGGTGTATTTATTGTGGCTCATAAGCTTTTGTATTCGATACTTTGAGAGTGTACTTACGTCTGTCTGTTTGTTCACAGGATATGTAGAGTATAATGATTGTATTTCAACCAAAGTTTGTCAATCCCTTCCTTCCGTACCCCCAAAGTATCTTATTAACTATTACTCTCACCTATCGCCATACAATATTATTCAACTCAAGAAATTCGATCACGATGCATGTCCGTATTCGTCTTATTATTTTTAATTTGTTCTAATTTTCTCAGAAAAATATCTTCAATTTTCTACATCCATGATTCCTTGGTGTACTGAACTTGTTTTTGTATATCTTCCTCTCTGTCTACCTTATGGCTGAAGGTAACTGTCAGTGCAGAGTGTTGTGATCCACACACCAGGCCATCACCCAGATCATGGTAGCCAACCCTTAACCCACTCAGCCAGCCAATTAATCAGAGAATCAATTACAGTTGGTGGTGCCGTGCGTTCCTCTCTGGTAGTAATTGTTATAGACGCATCCATTAATTAGTCTGGGTGTTGTGGTGGCTGTCATAATTGGCACCAGCTGTTATGAGGCAGGCATGTTTCTATTGATATCATAAGGTCTGGTAGATGTTATCACCACTCTTTAGTGCCTGAAACTAAGGCTTATCTTATGACAAGCGAGTCTTATATGTCGCAGGTGGGACAAGTGGTGTTGATGAGACTGATGTTGTTTGTGAGACAAATGTTGATTGTGACAGATGACAGTTTGTTCGGTTAAGGTAAACTATTTAATGATGTTAAGGAGGCAGGCAAGAAGGTTGTCAGGGAGTGAGAAATTTCATTAGGTCACTGTGTGAAAATTTAAAGAATTTGTTGCCATGGACAAAACAAGACATTTCAGTTGGTCTGGAACGCAAATATACATTGATTGTGAGGAATGTGGTGAAGATTGGTATTGATGGGATGAACAGGTAAACACATCAAGTACCGACAAATCTCATTATCCAGGTAGATAAGAAAGTTGTCTAGATCAAAATATGTTCATGGTGGGAAATATAATTTCCAAAAAATAATGTTAAGTTGGATTGAGTCAAGTTGTGGGTTAAAATAAAATAACTTTGATCAGTAAATAGTGTGAACCATATGTGTTTAGGGGTATTAGAACAATAAAATGTGAATACTATGTAACACATCCCATGGTATATACGTTGTGAGCCGCAACATCTATACGATAATAGGTTCTCGTGTTACTCGGCCACATTGGAAATGCATTTGGAGACCTAAGGGACCAACCATTGTATTGGAGGGCTGGAGGTGTGGGAAGGTTGGCAAGAGGAAGGAGGAAAATGGTATTTCAGAAATGGAGGAGGACACAATGTAAGGAAATGCTGACATGAACAAGGCCAGTGTATTCGTTGTTTGACATTTTATATAACAATTGTATACTTTATCTTCGTAGACTTTTCTATGTAGACTTTTCTAAGTGAGTAATATCATATCTTGGTTGATGAAAGCCAACACATTAAATATGTTTTGTGTTAAGTCTAAAACTAAAAACTATTGGTGTTGCTTTGTCTTTCTTCTTTATATTTGAGTACACCTATTCCTTTTTTCATTGCTTCCCTTATTATCCAGCCATGTGACAATGTTTTCAAATTATTTCTTAAGCTTTTCATAATCCAATGTTAGCTATACATAGAAACACTAAATATATGCAATCTAGCGTTAATTCGTTGTATGTTGGCGTTCCAAGTAATACAGATGCCTAGCATTCAAACCTCTACAATATACCCCATCCTAACAAACACAGCAGAAAACACAGAGATCCGATGTAGTAAAGTTGTGTTGCTATTGTGGTTCTCCTCCACACTGATGCCTTTCCTACATTATGGTAAAGGTTTCCACAAACTCTGTGGTGTTGTGGAACCTTTTACGGATATCCAGCCCACAATATTATATCTGACCTGGTACTGTGGTTATCACTCCACAGCGTGCGCTTATAAGAGAGAGAGAGAGAGAGAGAGAGAGAGAGCGAGCGAGAGAGAGAGAGAGTACAAAGGAGTACAAAGGAAATCAAGCAACAACAGATCTAGTGACCCTTCTAGGCTGCTTGTCCTCCAAACCACTGAGGATCAAGTGTCCAAACGGTTTAGAGTGGGTAAGGGAACATTGGAAAGGGACCTACTGCACTGCCACTAACGTGGCAGGACTAGGAAGTTAGTAGGGGACATATGGGTTAGTAACTGAGGGGAGGATAAAGTTATTCATTTACAAACGCAGTCAGTCGCGGGTTTGATGCGAGATATTTGTCTAGGCGGAATTTAAATGAATCAACGGTGCTGCAGTCTATAACGTCTCGGGGAAGCCCATTCCACAAGTTGACAAACTCGATTGAAGAAGAAATTCCTTAGATTCGTGCGAGTTAAAAGATTTACCAATAATTTTGCAACCGTTTCCCCGCGTGTAATTAGATTGGTCGATAGTGAAGTACTTACTACAGTTCATATTGTCGATGCCTTTGATGATTTTGAACACTTAAATTAAGTCGCCTCTTAATCTGCGCTGGGTTAAAGGAAATATATTTAATTATCTAAGACGCTCTTCATATGGTTTGTTCTTTAGGCTAGGTATCATTTTGGTAACTCTACGTTGAACTCGTTCTAGTTTGTTTATATCTTTTTGGTAATAAGGGCACCAGGATTGAACGCAGTATTCCAGAAGAGGGCGGACTAAGGAATTGTAAAGGGTTAGGATAGCTTCTTTGGATTTATGCTCAAATGACCTGCCTATAAAGCCAATTATTTTGTTTGCCTTCTTAACAACTTCTGAACATTGTTGACTCGGTTTTAAGTTACTCGATATTGTTACTCCCAGATCAGTTTCTGTGTTTACATGCTAAAGCGGAGTGCCATTCATCGAGTAGTTTGCTTTCTCATTTAGGTATCCGACATGTAGTACTTTACATTTATCCGCATTGAAACTCATTTGCCAAATTTGGGCCCAACATGACAATTTATCTAGATTGTGTTGCATATCGTCAACTTGTTCTTTTGAGAGTACGCTATTTGCAATTTTTGTATCGTCAGCAAATTTTGAGATTGTGCAGGTGAGACCCTCATCTATGTCGTTGATGTAAATTAGAAAGAGAATTGGTCCTAGTACTAGAGAGAGAGAGAGAGAGCGTGCGTGCGTGTGTGTGTGTGTGTGTGTGTGTGTGTGTGTGTGTGTGTACACATCACATAATAACCCATGGAAGCAATAATTGTATACAGTATAACTGTAACTATAATATATTCTGTGGTACATACATTCACTGCCGCAGCATCTGTTACACAATAGGCTCTCGTGTTATGCTCAGCCCCGTTGGAATCACATTTGGAGAACCGTTCATTGTGATGGAGAGCTGGGGAGGGGGAGGGGGAGGGATGGTAAAGCAGGAGGAGTAGTGGGGAAGAGGAGGGAGAGAAAGAGCTGGGGGGGGGGAGGGGGGGGGATGGTAAGAGCAGAGGAGGGAGTGGTAGGAAGAGGAGGAGGAGAGAAAGAAGAGCTGGGGAGGGGGAGGGGAGGAATGTTAAGAGCAGAGGAGGAGTAGTGGTGGAAGAGGAGGAGAGAGAAAGAGGAGGGAGAGGGGGAGGGATGGAAGAGCAGAGGAGGAGTAGTGGAAGAGGAGGGAGAGAAAAGAGAGGGGGAGGGGAGAGGAATGGTAAGAGCAGAGGAGGAGTAGTGGTGGAAGAGGAGGAGGGAGAGAAAGAGAGCTGGGGAGGGGGAGGGGGAGGGATATACAAAGGAATATACAAATATACAAAGGAGAACAAACTGCAACAGACCTATTGGTCCTTACGGGGCAGTTTGGATATCTAAAACTACTAATCTACTGACTACGAGGTAGAGAAAAGGATAGCAAAGAAGAAGGCTCCTCCCCACCCACCACTCCCTCCAGCTAATACTGGCATGGAAACAGATAGGAAAAATACCATGCAGTATTGAAAAACTGACACGGAAATTCGAACAGGACAGGGAGAAAAAAGAAGTTGATTTGTAATCTAAGCTAACTCTATTTACTACAATTCTGAAAGGGAACAGATGTATGAAAATCAATATACATTGCGGTATGCGTTGACATTTCGTTGCGCGTTATTCTGAAAGAAACTGTGTTAATCGGGGGTTATTTGCCATGTGTTTATCCAGATGGTTCTTAAATGTTTCGACAGTATTACAGTTTACAATGTTCGAGGGTAGTCTGTTCCAATTATTCACAACGCGGTTGAAGAAGAAATGCTTCGCCTCGTGAGAATGAAAACGCTTGCCTATAATCTTATAACCATTGTTTCTCGTGTTTGCTTGATTGATCGTAAATAATTCGCTTACATTTAGGTTGCTGAATCCCTTGAAGATTTTGAACACCTATTAGGTCACCTCTCATTCTGCGCTTTGTTAAGCTAAACAAATTTAGTTCTTTTAAGCGCTCTTCGTACGGTTTATTACGCAATCTAGGTATCATTTTAGTGACTCTGCGTTGCACCCTTTCAAGTTTATTTATGTCCTTTTGGTAGTACGGTGACCAGAATTGCACGCAGTATTCGAGATGGGGACGCACCAATGAGTTGAATAGAGTAAGTATGATTTTTTCTGATTTGAATTTGCATGTTCTGCCGATGAAACCCACCAATTTATTAGCAGTTTTTATTACCTCTGTACACTGTTTACTCGGCTTCAGGTCACTTGATATTATAACTCCCAGATCCTTTTCATTATTTGTATTTGATAGTTGAATGTTGTTCATTGAGTAATCTTTTTTAGCGTTGTTACTACCGATGTGTAATACTTTGCATTTTTCTATGTTGAATTTCATTTGCCATTTTTCTGCCCAGTTTTCTAAAGTGTCTAGGTCACCTTGTAGTTTTTGCCAATGTACTGTTGAGGTTACTTTATTAGTAATTTTTGTATCGTCAGCAAATTTCGAAATTTTGCATTCTATTCCTTCGTCTAAGTCGTTTATGTAAATTATAAAAAGAATAGGGCCTAATACCGAACCCTGGGGAACGCCACTATTACTTTGCACCAATCCGATTCTTCACCATTTATTACAACTCGTTGTTTACGGTCTGAGAGCCAATTTTCGAGCCATTTCAGAGTTTTTCCTGTTATGCCATGAGCTTTTATTTTGTCAATTAGTCTCTTGTGGGGTACGGTATCGAAAGCTTTCTGAAAATCGAGATATATTATATCAACTGCTCTATCCTTACCATATGATTTGTAAACATCATTGAAGAAGTCGAGTAAGTTTGTTAAGCATGAACGTTTATTTCTAAAACCGTGCTGAGAATCTTTTATTAAATTATGTTCTTCCAAATGTTTTACTATTTTGTCCCTTATAATGGTTTCCATTAATTTGCCCGTTACCGATGTTAAGCTAATTGGTCGATAATTGCCGGGAGAGGACTTATTTCCTTTTTTGTATATGGGTGTCACGTTAGCTAGTTTACATTCGTTTGGAACTATCCCAACATTCAATGATTTGTTGAACAGATTTGCGAGTGGGTTTAATAATTCGTGTTTTGCTTCTTTTAGGATCCTTGGGGATATTTTATCAGGGCCTGGGGTTTTATTAACTTTCAAATTGTTGATTGCGAACAGGATATCGTCTTCATAAATTGTAAAGTTTTCGAGCTCAGTGCCATTTGATGATTCGTAGGGGTAGGTCGGTTACCGGTAGTATCTTCCGACGTGAAAAACTGATGCAAAATAGTTATTTAGGATATTCTCCATTTGTACTTTGTTATCTGTATGATCTCCATTTTCTGCAACAAGTGGGCCTATTGTTGAAGTTACCGTTTTCTGTTTCTTATATAGCTGTAAAATTCTTTCGGATTGGACTTGCTGGAGCTGGCAATATGAAGTTCCAGATTCTTCTTACTTCCTTTGATGAGATTTTTGGTTGTTCGACGCAGTCTATCGTGTTCTAATTTATCGCTATTATTCTGAGTTGCCTTATATTTTTGGTATGCCTGCTTTTTTACTAAGAGGATGTTTTTTTATTTCATTATTCCACCATTTTGGCTTATATTTGCCTGCTGGGCGCCGGTTTCGAAGAGGGATGCTTGTATTTATTGCTTTGTTTAGGTTATTAGATAATATGTTCCATAATCGATTTACATCATGAGTTTCGGTCATTTCACTCCAGTCCAGTATTGGCAAGATGCCTTCTAAGTTTGTTAAAGTCGGCCCTTCGATAATCTGGTACTTTTTCCGTGCTCACGTTTTCTTTGTCATTATTTACTTTAATGTTAAAGGACACTATCCTATGGTCACTAGAGCTAAATTCCGGTCCGATTTTAACGCTATTTACCAGTCTTTCATTTGTCGTTAGAATAATATCCAGAATGTTATTTCCCCTCGTTGGGTGTTCTACGTGTTGCTAAAGGGCACTTTCCTGAAGATTAGCATATAGATCATGTCCCGCGTGAGCATTTAGTGGTTCGCCCCATGTTGTGACAGGCAGATTGAAATCGCCAAATATTACTGCTTCTTCCTGACAACTTATTTCGGCTATTTGATCATAGAGTTTCTCGTCAGTATCGGGTGATTGTGCAGGAGGTCGATAAATTAGGCCAATTATTATCTTGCTTGCTTGATTATTTATTTGAACGTAACTAGTATCAATATTATTTATGGCAGGTTTGGTTACCTTGATTGGGTGAAGATTACTTTTAACATATAGCAGAACCCCACCTCCCATTCTATGGGATCTTTCGCAGCTGAAGGGAGTATAACCTGGTAATGCGTATTCCGCCAAAAAATCACGCTTTTCCGTGTTGATCCAAGATTCTGAAACGCCGATTATATCACATTCCTCCATACATGCAAGCGCTTCCAGGTCTTCGAATTTATTGCGTAAGCTGCGTGCATTAACGTAGCAGGCCGTGATATTATTTTGGATAGAGTTTACATTTGATATGGGGTAGTTTATGTCGCTGCTACTGCCCCTGCTCGGTTGTCGTTTTTTGATCTGAAAGTGCAGACTGCATCATGTAGGAGTCTGCCTAGGCGTGCTCCTCCGACTGAATTCAAATGGCAGCCATCATCCTGAAAGAGAATGTGTTGATTGTAGAAATGGTCCCAGAGATTGAGATATTCGACATCTTCCTGTGAGCAGAGGGATTTAAGTCTGTTATTAGTACTGAACGCCTTATCGTAGAAACCGGTGTCTGCATCGATCTTGGGAAGAATGCCTGAAATGATTATGTTACATGACTTACTCTTGTAACGCTGGATTGCCTTACGGTATTTTTCCATTAGTTCCTCTGATCTGGTGCGCATTACATCGTTCGACCCTGCGTGAATCACGAACAGGGTGTTCTCGTCAGCGTTGATGGTGACATCGTCGAAGGCTGCTGTGATGTCGTCCAAACCTGCACCCGGTATGCAAAAACGCTTTCTGCACAGAACTCTTCAAGTTGTCCTCGTAAGATGGAGTCTCCAATGAGCCTGGTCTCCTCAGTTTCGTCTCCTGTTTCTGTCAGAATCTGGTATTTATTAAATGTGGTGACCGGCAGATGTGACCTCCTTTTTGATTGCCTCGCCCCATTTCTTACGGGAGTAAAGCTGGTGGGAGAGACTCTGGAATTTTGAGGGGATGGAGGGCTGTTGTGGGGGCCGGGTGGGCTGGCTGGTGGGGGTGTTAGCGGCTGGTCAATTCTGGGTGGGGAAGGAGATCTAGGGGGAGAAGGGAGGGCAGTTGCGTTGTCTTGGCTAGACACCTGCACTGGTAGTCCTACATCCTGCTGGGTTTCTGGTGGAGGGGGATGGTAAGAGCAGAGGAGGAGTAGTGGTGGAAGAGGAGGAGGGAGAGAAAGAGAGCTGGGGAGGGGGAGGGATGGTAAGAACAGAGGAGTAGTAGTGGTGGAAGAGGAGGAGGGAGAGAAAGAGAGCTGGGGAGGGGGAGGGGGAGGGATGGTAAGAGCAGAGGAGGAGTAGTGGTGGAAGAGGAGGGAGAGAAAGAGCTGGGGGGGGGGAGGGGGAGGGATGGTAAGAGCAGAGGAGGAGTAGTGGTGGAAGAAGAGGAGGAGGGAGAGAAAGAGAGCTGGGGAGGGGGAGGGATGGTAAGAGCAGAGGAGGAGTAGTGGTGGAAGAGGAGGAGGGAGAGAAAGAGAGCTGGGGAGGGGGAGGGATGGTAAGAGCAGAGGAGGAGTAGTGGTGGAAGAGGAGGAGGGAGAGAAAGAGAGCTGGGGAGGGGGAGGGGGAGGGATGGTAAGAGCAGAGGAGGAGTAGTGGTGGAAGAGGAGGAGGGAGAGAAAGAGAGCTGGGGAGGGGGAGGGGGAGGGATGGTAAGAGCAGAGGAGGAGTAGTGGTGGAAGAGGAGGAGGGAGAGAAAGAGAGCTGGGGAGGGGGAGGGATGGTAAGAGCAGAGGAGTAGTAGTGGTGGAAGAGGAGGAGGGAGAGAAAGAGAGCTGGGGAGGGGAGGGGGAGGGATGGTAAGAGCAGAGGAGGAGTAGTGGTGGAAGAGGAGGAGGGGGAGGGATGGTAAGAGCAGAGGAGGAGTAGTGGTGGAAGAGGAGGAGGGAGAGGGATGGTAAGAGCAGAGGAGGAGTAGTGGTGGAAGAGGAGGAGGGAGAGAAAGAGAGCTGGGGAGGGGGAGGGGGAGGGATGGTAAGAGCAGAGGAGTAGTAGTGGTGGAAGAGGAGGAGGAGGGAGAGAAAGGATACAAATATAATACGTTAAATTATAGTAAGTAAACAGATGCATCAAGAAGCTCAGATTTGTGAATAGGAAAGCAGCGTACATGACAAGTGTGTGTGTATGTGTATCTTTGTAGCTATGAGTGTGTGTGTTCAGTTTGATGTACATATGTGTTTATGGTCACATTATAGACACACAAGCGTGTGTATATTTATATAAGTGTACAGTATGTATGCAGCCGTCAACAGAAATAACTATTACAGACAGACTTCTTAATTATGCTGTTATAGCTATAATATATCTGGATATTATTAACTAAACCAAAACAGGATTTAATCATCAACGGGATTATTTAAGGTTATATATTTCATTTATCATATGCTTATAAATAGTTACAATAACATAATACAATTAGCCTTGTACCAGCTATCTTTGTTGACCTGTTGACATGCACGATATCTTACACAAATGTATGGCCTATGGAATATATGTAGGTAAATAAGCAGTTTCAGCGCAAGTTTTCTGCTCTATATGTTTCCATGCACCTCCCTGGAGAATAATACAAATACGAAGACAATCTTGAGCCAGTCTGCACCTCATGAATATTTCTGTTTGTTGTTTGTTCTGGTGTTTCAACACAAGTGCTCCATCCTCCGGGAGGCGGTGGACGAATATTAATAGTTACATTTACAACATGTGAACAAACATTCTGCCCTCGGTAGATGTTAACACTTTAAGTACCGGGGCCGTTCCTATATATGTATTCTGGCTACTATTAGACTATTGCATTTACTTCAAAAGGGGACTCCAATAATGAATAGGCTTCGAACTATCTCACTTTACCCTTTATGGTACCACAGTTCTTTCTTAAACTACACAACATCGTCTACATATAGCTAGAATAAAACATAAAAAGACGTCGCCGGTACAGAATGGGTTAATATATTTGGTGTGTAGTCCAGGTTGGTATCACAGCTGCAGGACCAACCCGGGAAGTTTACATCATAACTTACGGGAAATCTACACAATGTTTTCGGAAAACAATAATGACTATCAGTCTAACCCTGACCCATTAACATAGGAACGAACCGATTGTTAAAAGTTTGGTCATTTACACAATGAACTGAGACAGAGAGAGAGAGAGAGATTGGTTTTGATTGATTTGCAGTAAGGAATAACTAAATCAGTATATAAGTTATACAGTATAGTCATGTTTTTCAACCTCAATATCAATTCGGTTAGCACTGAAGTAGTGGAACCTGTGTGTAGTATGTTGTTTATCATACTGTTTAGCAGTATCTATCATAATATCTATATCAATTCTCTCATAATCAACCTTGTCAGTCTCTTGCTCCACCAATGTGAAACAAACAAAATATCACATAATACTGAGGCAGTAAGAGTCCCCAGTGGGTAGGCAGGAACAGCCAGCACTCCCAGCGGGGGAGACTTACAGGAACAACTTATTGTTTCCACTGAATGTCGTCGTTCACCCACGGCGTTGTAGGACGGTAGGGAGCTGGCTTCCACCTGCACCTTTACATGTATGAAAGCTCTCATGCAAAGTAACTGGCAGAAACATTTATATTCGTAAGTGCATACAGAGCGTGTAGTTTTGGGGCGCCACACTAGGAACATGGTTTTTATTTTATTTATTTGTATTATTATTATTATTTGTTTACATCGGAATGCTTATCGTTATTAATCATATTATAATCAATGAACATATAATAATAATAACCTTTATGGTGATATTTATGGTTTTAACTATTGTCCATTTTAGCCCACCTGTGTCAGCATCTGCACCGTGTTTCGTCTTTATGAAGAGATACTTCTTTACCAGACTGCTCTACATATCTTGGTTCTTATGGCAGCTTTGAATATTATTTGTCATCACTGGTTCCTGTTTCTCAGTTATTGTCTTTTTCCTATTGTTTTGATAGTTTATGAACACAAGGGAGATTTCCTTTTTGTTTTTTGTGTTCTTAACACTACCTGATTACACATCCTCTACTGTCTACCACATCCTCTACTGTCTTACACACTGTCTACCACATCCTCTACTGTCTTCCACACTGTCTACCACATCCTGTACTGTCTTACACACTGTCTACCACATCCTCTACTGTCTACCACATCCTCTACTGTCTTACACACTGTCTACCATATCCTCTACTGTCTTACACACTGTCTACCACATTCTCTACTGTCTACCACATCCTCTACTGTCTACCACATCCTCTACTGTCTTACACACTGTTTACCACATCCTCTACTTTCTTACACACTGTCTACCACATCCTATACTGTCTACCACATCCTCTACTGTCTTACACACTGTCTACCACATCCTCTACCACATCCTCTACTGCCTACCACATCCTATACTGTCTTACACACTGTCTACCACATCCTATACTGTCTAACACACTGTCTACCACATCCTCTACTGTCTTACACACTGTCTACCACATCCTCTACTGTCTTACACAGTGTCTACCACATCCTATACTGTCTACCACATCCTCTACTGTCTTACACACTGTCTACCACATCCTCTACTGTCTTACACACTGTCTACCACATCCTCTACTGTCTTACACACTGTCTACCACATCCTCTACTGTCTTACACACTGTCTACCACATCCTCTACTGTCTACCACATCCTCTACTGTCTTACTCAGTCTACCACATCCTCTACTGTCTACCACATCCTCTACTGTCTACCACATCCTCTACTGTCTTACACACTGTCTACCACATCCTCTACTGTCTTACACACTGTCTACCACATCCTCTACTGTCACACACTGTCTACCACATCCTCTACTGTCTTACACACTGTCTACCACATCCTCTACTGTCTTACACACTGTCTACCACATCCTCTACTGTCTTACACACTGTCTACCACATCCTCTACTCTCTTACACACTGTCTACCACATCCTCTACTGTCTTACACACTGTCTACCACATCCTCTACTGTCTTACACACTGTCTACCACATCCTCTACTGTCTTACACACTGTCTACCACATCCTCTACTATCTTACACACTGTCTACCACATCCTCTGTCTTACACACTGTCTACCACATCCTCTACTGTCTTACACACTGTCTACCACATCCTCTACTGTCACACACTATCTACCACATCCTCTACTGTCTTACACACTGTCTACCACATCCTCTACTGTCTTACACACTGTCTACCACATCCTCTACTGTCTTACACACTGTCTACCAGATCCTCTACTGTCTTAAACACACGGTTACAAATTCTCCTCCACTGTCTACCACATCCTGCCGTACTGTCTTACACACACTGTCTACCACATCCTCTACTGTCTTACACACTGTCTACCACATCCTCTACTGTCTTACACACTGTCTACCACATCCTCTACTGTCTTACACACTGTCTACCACATCCTCTACTGTCTTACACACTGTCTACCACATCCTCTACTGTCTTACACACTGTCTACCACATCCTCTACTGTCTTACACACACTGTCTACCACATCCTCTACTGTCTTACACACTGTCTACCACATCCTCTACTGTCTTACACACTGTCTACCACATCCTCTACTGTCTACCACATCCTCTACTGTCTTACACACTGTCTACCACATCCTCTACTGTCTTACACACTGTCTACCACATCTTCTCATCTTTACAGCCACACACGGGATAAACTTGGTGCATTATAATGATGTGTTCAGCTATTCACCATCTCATCCTCCATGTTCCCTTATGTTATGACCACGTTAGTTTTGTATGATGTAATATTTCCTCACCAGCCGGTTTACTTGTCTTGTCTCTCACATTTGTCAACTTTTATCATCATCGTTCTTGCATGGCTTTTGTTAATCAGTTTTATCTTTCTGTTCGCGATTTATTTAATTTGTGTTTTACTCATTTTCTTCACTATATGATCTCTGTTAGCTCTTTATGTCTTGATTATGAGTGTGTATTTTACTTCGAAAATATATATTAAAATCAATATATTATAAACATTTGCCTCAGATTAAATATTTTGTTGTCAGCAACACTACCTTGCAATGCAGTGTTTCCTTGACTCTCGCCCCGTAATTTCTTATTTATTTGTTTCAATTACCTTTTCCTCTCAAAATTACCATTAACGTCCTTAATCTCTCTCTCTCTCTCTCTCTCTCTCTCTCTCTCTCTCTCTCTCTCTCTCTCTCTCTCTCTCTCTCTCTCTCTCTCTCTCTCTCTCTCTCTCTCTCTCTCTCTCTCTCTCTCTCTCTCTCTCTCTCTCTCTCTCTCTCTCTCTCTCTCTCTCTCAAATAATCTAAACAAGAAATTCAACCGTTAGTGTTATTGTTCTCAGTGAAATTCCAACACAAATAATTACACAATTTCGAACATCAGCATTTCCGGAAGGTTGTGTGACTCCTAATGATGGTAAGGAGGAAAGCAGAAATAACAGACAACTGTTAATAGTGTTTGTTTAGTGCGCCGGTTCCTGCTGCCTCATTTATATATATATATATATATATATGTAGCAAATTTACAGCAGTACTGCACCAACAAATATTCACAGAGCCTGTATATGCAATTCCACTTGTAAATCATGGACAACATATAAATAGTGTAAGTTACAAGCAAGTCACGTACCTAACCACCACCAGCATAACACACACACATACACCTACACATAAACACACACACACACCTACACATACACATACACACTCACACACACCTACAAACACACACACACACACACACACACACACACACACACACACACACACACACACACACACACACACACACACACACACACTTACACACACACAGGGGAGGTGTGGCGGAGTGGTCTTGCCACTGGACTGGTAATCCAATGGACTCGGGTTCGAATCCCAATATGTCAATAGGAAGATATTATTGGGATGGAATTTGTGCTGTACCTAGTATGAGTGCATTACCACAGCACACCGAAATGCCAAAAAAATACCCTCATTGTTCCCTGATAAAATAGCATTGTATGAATATTCCCATATTCAAAAATATGCTATAGGGGGGCAATGCCTAGTGAGTTAATTGCTCAATAGGTGGCGTTCTGAGAGTGAGGGTCCGAGCCTGGGGTATGAGATTGTGAAGCACAGAGGCGGAGCAGCTTCAGAGATGGAGTTGCTTCACTGTTTGGACACTTGATCCTCAGTGTTTTGGAGGACAAGCAGCCTAGAAGGGTCACTAGACTGTTGTTGCTTGATTTCCTTTGTACTCCTTTGTACTCTCTCTCTCTCTCTCTCTCTCTCTCTCTCTCTTTCTCTTTCTCTTTCGTCTATCAAAGACAACAACAGACGACAACAATCTTTAATGACTTTTCTGCATGTTAGCTGCTCAGACAGTTACGCAACATTCTCCCTTTATGAGTGTGTGTGTGTGGTGCCACTAAGGTATAGCGTTCTGGGTCGTGTAAACAATAATCACCGACAATGTAAATATGTTGACGAGGGTTTTTACATTGATGAGATCAAACAATTTTGAAGTGATTTCACGGGAGGGCTGTAGGCATATTATATGATTTTATATTTCCTTCTGGGAATATATTAAACATTACAACCATACAAAAACTATTATATTGAAGCATAAATGTGTATTATGATTAGACAGAACATAGTAAAGCTGAACAGAATGGCTGAATAGTTAAATATTGCATATAGCATATTCAAATAGCTTAGTTAGGAATCATTAATATGTGTTCATTGTAAGGGATAATTGCTATTATTGCTATCTAAACATAATTTTGCTAAAATGTCTATTTGTGAAACGGGATTGTTAATTAGTAAAGTGCATATGTTCGTAAACTCTGAATTGCTTATATTAGTTTGTCTACCATTGACCCCATATGGATCTCTGTTGACCTACCTTGTAATGTGCTTGACAGTCTGCTTGTATATGAATCTATGCCACCATAGTGCAGTGTTATGGTGTCCGAGTTATCCCGCATCAGGTTAATAATTCACCATGGACCACATTTACCCAACAACCAATACCACTGTGTGTACCATCACGTTGGTTATGTTGTTACTGTATATTAATGACCTACACTCTGTTATATAGTCCTATTATTGCTATGATAAGTTTGTGTTTATTAATGACCTACACTCTGTTATATAGTCCTATTATTGCTATGATAAGTTTGTGTTTATTAATGACCTACACTCTGTTATATAGTCCTATTATTGCTATGATAAGTTTGTGTTTATTAATGACCTACACTCTGTTATATAGTCCTATTATTGCTATGATAAGTTTGTGTTTATTCAAGATAACGTAACATGTTTTTATTTAGGTTTATAGTCCTATTAGTGCTATGATAAGTTTGTGTTTATTCAAGATAACGTAACATGTTTTTATTTAGGTTTATAGTCCTATTATTGCTATGATAAGTTTGTGTTTATTCAAGATAACGTAACATGTTTTTATTTAGGTTTATAGTCCTATTAGTGCTATGATAAGTTTGTGTTTATTCAAGATAACGTAACATGTTTTTATTTAGGTTTATAGTCCTATTAGTGCTATGATAAGTTTGTGTTTATTTAAGATAACTTAACATGTTTTTTATTTAGGTTTATAGTCCTATTAGTGCTATGATAAGTTTGTGTTTATTCAAGATAACGTAACATGTTTTTATTTAGGTTTATGAGGCGTTACAAGGTTGTTTTTAGGATAAAAGTGAGAAGGGAAGATGGAAGGTAGAAGTTTGACAGGTGAGGACTGGAGGTAAGGTGCTAGGCAGATAATGAGGTATACAGGTGAACATTTGGGGCTACAGGAAGGGAGGTAGATGGGGAGAGGTTGAACTATATATGGAATGCAAATTAAATGTAGCCTAAAGGGAATAACGATATACAATGTAAGGTAGTTTATAAGGAAGGTTAGATACAGAGAAACTGGAGGAAAGAGGACATTACATGCCTTTCTTTCAAAATTGTCCTTTGCCAATTGTTTGTATTCTCATTCCATCTTGGTTTCATTCATTCCCAAACTTACTTCCATTCTTACTCCCATTCCTCCTCCTTCCCTCCTCCACAACCACTCCCGACTGTCACCAGTTTATAGTGTTAACGTCACTCACAACATTAAAGTGACAGTCCTCCTCTGACTCCTCAGACCTCATCACCACCTTCATCTCACTATGATCACGCCACCAGTTTGGGTAGTGCGCCAAATGTGGTTTGGAATTATTATATACTAAAATAGATGGAAGCGCTTTGCTTATACCCATTATGATAGGGATGAACAATGAATGTTGTATTACACAACAATATTGCTATGTAGTCATTGTTATCATATCACAAATACATATATATAACACATACGGTATATATCAAGGGACTGCATAGAAAACTCGAAAACAAATAGTAATCCAACAAGCTGTGACCCATAATCCGATTTGTCCCCCAAACATGATGGTCTTCACACACACACACACAGGCGCGCGCGCACGCACGCACGCACGCACGCACGCACGCACGCACGCACGCACGCACGCACGCACGCACGCACGCACGCACGCACGCACACACACACACACACACACACACACACACACACACACACACACACACACACACACACACACACACACACACACACACACACACACACACACACACACACACACACACACACACACACACACACACACTAGTTAGTGGGATGAAGTTGGTTGACTGGGAGACAAACAGGACAGACATCAGGAAGTGAGGGACAGACAGCTGAGAAGGTCAACAGTGGAAGATACACACACACACACTAGTTAGTGGGATGAAGTTGGTTGACTGGGAGACAAACAGGACAGACATCAGGAAGTGAGGGACAGACAGCTGAGAAGGTCAACAGTGGAAGATACACACACACACACACACACACACACACACACACACACAATTTTATATTCCACTCGTTTTGCTTCCTCTTCCTTCCTCTGCTCTCATGCGGCTCAATGCATCTCACATTTATGTCGCCTTCAGTTATTTAACGCAGTGTTATTTATCTGTTATGGCACCTGTTGGAGGCCCTTTTAAAACTGAATAACATCGTCTAATAGTGCTCTGAGTAAAGTAAAAAGTAAATGTAAGCATGTTTTCTTCTATTTTTTTTTTTTTTTTATTAAGGTGACAGTTACAAAGTGGTGTACAATCTATCTTATTCTAGTTACATTGTAGTTTATCTTATTGTACCAGTACCTCCCTACAATCAACCTAGTTGTTCCCCAATTCGTCCCTCAGCCACGACCATTTCAAAGTCCAAGTCTCTCACTCTTGTCCTCTGTAGCGGGGAGGACCTTGTACCCCTGAGACATAGGAGTGCAGACCTGAGAAGAGAGAAAGAGAGCCGGCATCTCATCCAAGTTATGACTTGGCTTCTATGCTGGCGCTTTTTCTCCGATAATTGTTCAGCTAATCTGGCATAGAAGACACTTGCAGAAGGTCCCATACCTCCCAACGATGAGAAGACCAGAGGAGTAAATCTTCCTTGATCCCTGTTCAAAATTCTTTCTTCATAAGCACGTTTTTTCTCACTTTCGTTTCTCAAGTATGCCGCCTTGTGTCCTCGCTCACGATATGTTTGTGCTCTTGGGTTGAAGATTCTAATGTCGAAAAAAGCCCGTTGTCCCCTCGTCCAAAAACCTCGAGCACTTACGTCCACTCTTGTTTCATTTGAAGTATTTGCAGTATTGTGGGCCAAGCGCTGTCCGTCCATAGGCAGAAGTTCCGGTTCGATTCTGACATCATGGCACACCTCGTCCAGCATTTGTGCAGTGATGTCTCGTACTTCATCATGCCGGATACAGATGAATCCTCCTTTCTTACAGGTCATACAGTGGTCTGGGTTGTTTATTTCACCGCATGCACATTTCAGCGGCAGGTTCGAAACTGGCCACCCATACCTCAAGGCTACGCATCATTGAATTCTTGTTTATTTAAGCTGAAGCCTTTCTCCTTTATTGGTAATGATGTGAGCCAATTTGAAGCCCCCGTGTCTTTCGCCATCTCAACTCTCATTTTCAGTTCTTCCCTACATCTGGTCTTAATTTGTTCTAGGCTATGTTTCTGTCTCTCTTCTCTGCTCTTTGTAATTTCCTGTCTTGCATTTCGTTGTTCCTCTTCGTCCACCTCATCATTTTCATTTTGCTCCCGTATTTTTTCTGTCAGAGACGTAGTAAGTTTAAGGGAATTTTGGTACTCATGAGGTGCCGCCTCAACTGGGTTTATAATCCCCATACCTCCGAACCTTGGCGGAAGAGCTAATAGATCTCTTAGCTCTTGCGTGACGCCTTCCATCTCTGTTAAGGCCGGTATGAATGCTCCTCTGATTGCTTCTTCCAGTGGTTGGAGCATCTGTCTAATGCCAGGCACTGTTCTCATAAGAAAGGTCCATCTGTGCTTAACACCATATGTGAAGGCAGTATATGCAGCATGTGGTTCAGATTTCGCAATGTCTGCCAGGGTTTTCACTTCCTTTACCCACTCCGCTACCTTTTTTCGCACATAGTCTCTCTTACATTCTTCTGTGCCTATTACTGCTCCCAAATGGCGTTGACCCTCCTTTGTAATCTTCACTCCTGTCCCATCAAAAGTCCGCACCGCTTCTTCATACTTGTTTTCTTTCACTATTAGTACAGATTTACTAGCATTCGGATGGTACCCAATGACTTCGCCCATTGTACTCTCCGCCACCATTCTTTGAGATCCCCTATTTTTCCTGCACCTGTGAGGTCATCTGCATACGCCACTTGTTTCACTCGGGTTACCCATGTTTTATTTTCTGCTGCAGATAAGAACATAAGAACATAAGAACATAAGAAAATGGGAGTCTGCAGAAAGCCGATTGGCCTAAGCAAGGCAGATCCCTGTCCCACACAACCCCAATTACAAAGCCCAATTATAGGCTCAACACTCTAATACCCTGAGGATCATCTTACCAAACCGGTTAGAGATTAACGCAGGATTACGGGGGTCTGCAGAGCGCTGATTGGCCCAACCCGGCTGATCCCCCTTCACACCCAACCCTTCTCGTCCATATGCTTATCCAATTTTTTCTTAAAGCTCCCTATCGTTCTTGATCCCACTATATCACTTGGTAGCCTATTCCACCCATCTACAACTCTGTTACCAAACCAATATTTGCCTATATCTTTTCTGAAACGAAATTTATCTAATTTGAAACCATTGGTACGAGTTCTTTCGCTATCACTGAGCTTTAGTACATTTGTCATGTCCCCTTTGTTAATCCCACTAACCCACTTGAACACCTCTATCATATCCCCTCTAACTCTGCGTCTCTCTAACGAATGTAAACCTAATTTCTTCAACCTTTCTTCATACGGAAAATTTCTAATATTATGGATCATTTTTGTCATTCTACGCTGAATTCTCTCCAATGAATCTATGTCCATTCTGTAATAAGGACACCAAAATTGGACAGCATAATCCATATGGGGTCTCACTAATGACAAGTAAAGTTTTAAGATAACATCAGCAGTTCTGTTACTCACACTCCTAGAGATGAACCCGAGAATCCTGTTTGCCTTATTACGAACGCTTATACACTGTTTTCTAGGCTTCAAATCATTGCTAACAAACACAACCTAGATCTTTCTCGCAGTCTGAATTTTCTAATTCTAAATTAGCTAGTTTATATTTAACATTTGTTTGCATCTTCCCTATCTTTAATACCTTGCATTTGTCAATGTTAAACTTCATCTGCCAATTTACTGACCATTCATGTAAGGTATCTAGATCCCTTTGGAGGCACTCTATATCGCTATCTGAATCAATTGATCTCCCCATTTTAGTATCGTCTGCGAATTTACTTATCCTACTAGTTATACCTAAATCTAGGTCATTTATGTATATAAGAAACAACAGGGGACCTAATACCGATCCCTGGGGGACACCACTTTTGACTGCTCCCCACTCTGACTTGGTACCATTTATGCGGACTCTCTGTTTCCTACCAATTAGCCATGACCTAATCCATCCCAACAACGACCCTCCTATTCCATGTGCCTCAACCTTTCTCATCAATCTCTCATGAGGGACTGTCGAAAGCTTTACTGAAATCTAAATATATAATATCATATGACTTGTCACTATCTACTGCTTCATATACCTCTGAGAAAAAGCTAAGCAAATTAGTAAGGCAAGAACGTCCCTGAGTGAATCCATGCTGAGAAGAATTTATTAAGTTAAATTTTACTAAGTGGCTTCTAATTTTCCTAGCAATAATGGACTCTAGCAACTTTCCTATGATTGATGTGAGACTAATGGGACGGTAATTGGATGCTATCGATTTATCACCTTTTTTGAAGATCGGAACTACATTTGCAAGCTTCCAAGCTTCTGGAACTAAACCTGTTTTCTAATGACTTGTTAAATATAAATGCTAATGGACTACTTAACTCATCTCTGCATTCTTTTAATACTCTAGCATATACCTCGTCAGGACCAGGCGATTTTTGAGGTTTCAGTCTGTCAATTTCCTTAAGCACATCATTTCTACTTATACTAACTGTACTTAACATATTTTCTATACTATCACTATATACCATATTGACTTCTGGAATCTGTGCCAAATTTTCATTAGTGAAAACGGAAAGAAACTGACTATTTAATGTACTGCACATTTCTAAATCATTTTCTGTTATTTCTCCTATTGAAGTTTTTAGGGGGCCTATTACATCTCTAACTTTAGATTTATATAGTTGGTAAAAAGCTTTAGGGTTATTTTTTGAGTCGCTGGCTATCCTTATTTCATAATTTATTTTTGCTTTCCTGATTTCCTTTTTGACCTGTCTTGATAGAGTCTGATAGTATATATGTAAATGATTTTCACCTTTCTTTATTTTTCGATATATTCCTTTCTTTTTTCCTATAAGATCTATTAGCTTATTAGTCATCCATTTTGGTTGGTTCTGCGTCGATCTAAATCTTCTTTTAGGGATATATTTATTTTGAGCATTGTGGAGTGAAGCAATAAACTGGTTATATGTAGGTGGCAAGTTTAACTCTGGCATATCTTGACTTAATTGCTTAACAATAGGGTCCACCCTTAAGCCTCTTCTTAGCCCACCATAATCGGCTTTTCTGAAATCTGGGATAAGTGTCGTATTCTCTTTAGCATTCCCTGTCCATTGTATATTAAATAAATAGATTTATGATCGCTATTTCCTAGGTGGTCACCAATCTCTACATTATTTATCATATGTTCATTGTTACTGAAAAACTAAATCAAGAATATTAATACCTCTAGTCGGCGTATCTATGAATTGAAATAAAAAACTATCTTGTACTACCTCAATAAACTCTACTGAATCGGAGTCGCCTAATTGGTGCTGCCAATCAATGTTCGGAAAATTAAAATCCCCCATAATGCACACATTGCTAAACCTTGATGCTATTTTAATTTCCTCCCATAACGATTTTCCGCCATTTCTACTCATATTAGGCGGTCTATATATAACTCCAATAACTATGGTCTCACTACCTTCGTTAACCTCTACCCAAACACTTTCATTATCATTATTTAGTCTAATACCTGATTTAATACAGCTTTTTAATGTACTCCTGACAAACACTGCTATACCCCCGCCCCTCCTACTTGTTCGGTCATATTTAAACAAACTATATCCTGGAATATCAAATTCTGCTAAAAAATGCCTAGATTCTGTATTAATCCACGTTTCAGTTAGCGCTATTATGTCTATATTTTCTGTGCTAACGAGTGCTCTAAGTTCGTTCATTTTGTTACATAAACTCCTACAATTTGTATAATATACCCTCAACCTATTACTTTTATTTGCAACTAATTTTCTATTGTGTTTAGCTAACTTATTATTTCCTGTTGAACTACTAGCTCTAGACGGAAATTCTACTCTATCAGTATTCTCATCTTTACTATCAGTTACATGTGTAACTCAATCCCACCCCTACTCTGTGCAACTCTCCAACCCAAGAGTGAAACGTTACTCTCAAACTTTCTTCTACTCAACATCTGAGCTCTGGAACTCTCTCCCAGAATCAGTCTTTCCCTCTTCCTATGACTTAAATTGCTTCAAACTCCGTGTGTCCAGGCATTTTGGCTCGAACGTCCCTTGATTTTGGCCCTGTCACTCTTTCAACTATGGGGGAGGCACTCGCTATAGGCAGTTATGCCTTTTGCCTCCCTCAATCACAGAAAAAAAAAAAAAAAAAAAAAAGTGTTATCGATACTACTATTACACATCACTATATCCGCACTATCTTGACTGATTATTTCTATTTTACTCACTGGTTTGTCACATGAAGTACCTGCTCCATATGGAGACAGTATTTTACTTACACACCCAGGTTTTTTTAACGAAACCCCGCAACAATCTTGTCGAGTGAGCTGGCCAAGGTCGAAACTCCTAGTCGAGAGAGATGTACTCCATCCTGGGCATACAGTTCATCCTTACCATAAAAGAGGGACCAGTTATCCAGGAATGGAATAGTATTTGCCTTACAATACTTCTCCAGCCGGCTATTTACACCAATAGCCCTGGAGGACCATTCCTTCCTTACCCCTCTTCTGGGCAGGATACTGTTTACCACAGGAACTCCACCTTTACACACACACACACACACACGCACGCACGCGCGCGATAGTCTACAAGGATTTATACTAAGAAGACGCAAGCAAATGCAAGTACCGGTACATTTTATCCGTAATGTAGACAAAAGATTGATTGGTGCAAATGGCTGAGGTCCCTGGGGAGTAGTTTTAATTTTGGTAATTTATACGTTGACCTAAATTAAATGGTCTGAAGGCAGTAGCTGGGATTTTGCTAATAACAATATCGGTTTGGGGAAACAAAACGCGTTTATAAAATCATAATGTGTCTTGCTCTTCTTATCTAATAGTGTAAAACTGTGGTTTAATGTATCTATATTGTCCAATATTTAGAGTTTATATGATATATTTATTTTTTCATCATTTGTCCAATATTACGTATAATATTAATTGCATTATTTTCTGTTTATTCTGTTTCCTCACCCCAACCATTCTGCTCTGTATAATTATCATACATCAATCCATCATTGCATTGTTTATCGAGAGGTTCAGTGGCTCTTTGTGTTCTTATTGATAATGTCTTATCTTGCTCTAGCATCATGTGTGTGTGTGTGTGTGTGTGTGTGTGTGTGTGTGTGTGTGTTGAGTTTACTTGCCTCAGAAGAGAGAGAGAGAGAGAGCGCGCGCATAAGGGGCCAACGACAAGAGCAAGTGGTAGAGTATAAAATTGGAGAGGGGGAGGGAAGGTATAAGAAATTCATGGCAAAGGTCAAAGAGGGGGCAGACACGGACAATGATAGGTACTGAGGGTTGAGAGAGAGAGAAAGAGAGAGAGAGAGAGAGGACTAATTATTTATAATAAAACCACTAGCAAGTTTTAACAATTGGATTGTATTCTTTAACTATATTTACATAATCATAAAACATCCTCTCATTTTTGTATTTAAAAAATATATCGGTAAATTTTGCATGATGTTCATTATAGCAACATTATTTAAATTTTGACTGGTAGGAAAATGCATAGTTGAGAAAGAGCTCTAATCTAGACAATATGTGAGACATTATTGAAGATGTCCATATGTTGTGTGTTAGTGTGTGTGTTGTTGCTTAAACTACCGTGACCTGGTGAGCAGAGCTTTTATGGATTGTGATTATACATAGTCTTCGCTCAGCCAAAATGCCTTGTTGATGTTCTTCAAACGGGTCCCAGCCAAATAAGAGTTGAGTTTATGTTGAGTCAGATAATTATGTAGGTGAGGAGCAGAGAGAATTTCCAATGGATCCAAAAACATCATCTGAGGAGGAGCACTTTATGAAAAGATAGCTTCTTTTCAAGTACCGCTCAACAGAATTTTCAATATTATTAAAGGCAAGCACTCCCCTTATTAATTTGTTAACCATCTTGTTTGGCTGGTATGTTATTTATCGTTTAAAACAAAATCTTTGGCATTTATCCCCCCTCTTTACTCCTAAAATCCTCACTTCCAAGCGCAGCCACACGCAGCCGTATAGGGCAGAATGATTTGCTTGTCTCTTTTTTTTTCTTACCCAGTTTGGAGAGGCTGAAAGGACGCTCAATATTTCAACTTTTAAAACCTTTGACTTCATTTAACTGTTTACGTTTCTTCCCGTGATTGGGTTTTCCTTTTTGCTGACCGTATCCTTTTTTCTTGGAGTTTTACTATAGAATGTTTGGAACGTAGTTGAACCTGTACACTCAGCACAAATAATGTGTACGGGTTTGTGTAACCGGTGTGAAAATTAACATTTGTTTTATATAACTGTAAACTAAGAACACATGATGGTAGTCGGGAGATGCGTATCAGCTTATAGATAATTAGTATGTTGGACGGTAGATCATGATACAAACAGTATATACAACTAAAATAATTGGTACCATGATAAATTTATATAATAAACTGTGTTTCATATAAATTACGCTATATGCGTTTTCCAATATGGTTTTATTATCCTAACAATACTTATTTTCCACACTCAATGAAATCCATAA
Source organism: Paralithodes platypus (assembly GCA_032716605.1). Classification (NCBI taxonomy): domain Eukaryota; kingdom Metazoa; phylum Arthropoda; class Malacostraca; order Decapoda; family Lithodidae; genus Paralithodes; species Paralithodes platypus. The sequence goes on from CM064573.1 coordinate 7,696,873, forward strand.
CATGTTCACACACACACACACACACACACACACACACACACACACACACACACACACACACACACACACACACACACACACAAACTCTTTCTTTTCCCACTCGTATATATAAACACAGGCAAATATACTCAGTAATTCCGTAGCACACCAATTGAAATGTTTCCCTCCTAATATATTCCACCCAGCTCAGATTACTCTCGTCCTCCTCATTTTTACCTCCTGGATTTTCATTCTGGGTACTTTTCATCTCTCTCACCTTTCATGTTGTACTCCTTGAGGCACATACTCACTGCTCTTTGTGCCATTCACTTTTGTCTTATTTTAGTTTACTGTGTGGCCATATCTCTCTATTTATCCTCCCAGTCTCTCACTCACTCACTCACTCACTCACTCTCTTTTGTTCGTGGTTAGATAGCAACTCGCATATAAAATATGGCAAACTATCGCTGGACATTTGATTGGTTGGTAGGCGCAGTATATTCACCATGGTAGACTGGAACTGAGAGAATAGGATCATCACGGATAAACAATACATTAATGACCACCTTTCGACATACAACCACTTTCAACTACTATCATTCAGTAATTCTTAGCCACCCATTTATACCTGTATTTAATATTTCAAATTCTGACCCTTTGTCTTAAACTCACATGCAGTGACACCGATTAGTATTTAACTATTGCCATTAAATCGTTCTTATTCATATATCACTCATTTCCTATTTATATTATATCACTTTAACTCATTTCCTATTTATATTATATCACTTTAACTCATTTCCTATTTATATTATATCACTTTAACTCATTTCCTATTTATATTATATCACTAACTCATTTCCTATTTATATTGTATCACTTTAACTCATTTCCTATTTATATTATATCACTTTAACTCATTTCCTATTTATATTGTATCACTTTAACTCATTTCCTATTTATATTATATCACTTTAACTCATTTCCTATTTATATTATATCACTTTAACTCATTTCCTATTCGGTCATCCCTTATATTTCATTTATACAATCTCACTCACCTTTCATTCATCTTTCCATGGTCACAGTCAGCAGCCCCAAATATCTCTCAGCCGTGAAGACTGGAAATGTGGTCTCCGTTAAGTTAGACGTGGCCCTCCTTTGAAATGAAGAGAATATTGAGCCTGCAATATGGAACCATGTTGTTCTCAATAGCAGTGTGTTTGTGTGTAAGTGGTGGTGGTAGCTGCTAGTTAAAGTGCATTGTATATGAGGAGGCGGGGGGGGGGCAAGTGGAATGAATAGAGGGATCAGGTTTTAGTGAAGGAATGCAAAAGTGAGAACGAATATGGAAATTATGTGAATACATTGGACGTCAACAACATGTGAAGAGTATGAGAGGGCTGCATTTTACTAGTGGATGTTTTGATGAAGACAAACCTTGAGTCTCCTTTGTTTGCAATTGCTTGATGGTATGTGGGAGTTTTGTTGTGTCTGTGTGCGAGTGTCAGAGAGAAATATGTTGCATTACCTGCAGACTTGAGAATCTATTGTTAAGTGTTGTGAGAGGAAAGGAAATAGTGCAGTGTAATGATATATAGAGATAGACCAGTTGAGAGTGAGGAAGTGAGAGTGAGAGAAGGGTAAATGGTCGAATCTTCATAATGTGTATTTTGTTAAGAATTGTAGATTAATGAACATCCTTTCCTAAAATATTTTGTTAAGAATTGTAGATTAATGAATATTCTTTCCTAAATTATAATTCTTCAAAGACAACATCCTATTTATATATGGTACTGAATAGGAGACTCTCTAATACAAGTATATTTATAAGTGTGTGTGTGTGTGTGTGTGTGTGTGTGTGTGTGTGTGTGTTACTCAGTTACTCAGTTACGCAGTTACTTGTTCGTCAAGGGGAATCCACGCAATGCGAGCTAAGCTCATTATTATCGCGCCTCCTTAACTGGGAATGTATTGCGTGAAATGCATGTTAACCCCTTCAGATTCATATGACGCAGAAGTTGCCAGATTAGCAATAAGAAATAAAGTTCTCTCACTCTTATAATTACCTCTCCAAAATTAGTTTTCTGCCCACAGCTAACTCAAAGACAACTGCAGAGGTTGAAGTAACTAAACTAAAGGTTTCTAAATACCCCTGATGGTAACAAAGGCTTTAAAGTATCCCTAATAGGCTCAAAATCGCGTCATATGTCGGAGAGGGTTAAGTGTTTTATGTACTGTTGGAATGGCTGTGGATGTGTGTGTAGTCTGTATTTAGCCAATTGGCGACATTGAAACGAAGGCTTAGGGTGGATCTGTATGGTACCATTCTCACTATAGACGGTACCGTCTCGCCCGAAGGCTTAGGTAGCCATCAGCTTAGGTGAACCATATGATACCCATCTCGCCTTGTACCATTTTTGCCAACCCCAGATGGGACGTCACAACGTCGTCCACTTATTCCAGGTACCTATTTACAGCTAGGTGAACTGAGGCTAACACATGAAAGGAGACAAGCCCAATTTGTCTCCGCCCGGTGGGGATTGAACCCCGACCCCTCGTGTGAGACGAGAGCTCTACCTACTAGGCTACGGGCTCTCTGTGTGTGTGTGTGTGTGTGTGTGTGTGTGTGTGTGTGTGTTTTTTTTTCTCACAGAAATAACAACACTGGAACATATTGCAGATCTTATAATGTTAATGGCTCTAATTCCCTCTTGAGCAATCGAGTGTAATAGATATTTGAAATTGTATTTTCCGCTCAGCTGGTCCGAGGCCCAGAAACATTTATTATATATACTGAATCTGGAGTTCCCTTGTTCCAGGAGACTTGGGGCTCAGGTTCCTGAGAATTGTTGTAAGAATTGTAGTAAGTAAGCTATTGTTATATATATATTTATACTCTATCTACACCCAACCACGCACACGCACACACACACAATATAATAATCTGTTTGAATTCAAACGTTGGAAACTCAACACTGTTAATTGGCTGTTAATTGAATGCATCAAAGTTATATTTTAATAATAAATTAATAAGTTTTTTAATGAAACTAAAAACAAATAAGCATGACCGACGAGTACCATTCACAACTGTCAAAATACAGCAATTTGTTTGTTTCTAAAATGTGTTATTTCAATTTGTGTTGAGGAACAAAACTCGTCATACTTTATAGGATCCATCATTAAAGGTCTGCCCCTCACTCGTTGATTAATGATAATTGAATGTGATATTCCTCTGTGTGTTAATAACGCCTTGTTAACAAGAGGAAGTCCCGTGGGTAGGGCCTTCGGTAGCGTCTGTGTGTGTGTGTGTGTAGTGTGTACGTCCAGTGTTTGTGTTTGTAATGTGTTGAATGGGTATGTCTGTTATAATGGTAGTGGTAACAATGTGTTGCCTGGACATGTTGAGTGGGTATGTCTGTTATAATGGTGGTGTTAACAATGTGGTGCCTGGACATGTTGAGTGGGTATGTCTGTTATAATGGTGGTGTTAACAATGTGGTGCCTGGACATGTTGAGTGGGTATGTCTGTTATAATGGTGGTGGTAACAATGTGGTGCCTGGACATGTTGAGTGGGTATGTCTGTTATAATGGTGGTGGTAACAATGTGGTGCCTGGACATGTTGAGTGGGTATGTCTGTTATAATGGTGGTGTTAACAATGTGGTGCCTGGACATGTTGAGTGGGTATGTCTGTTATAATGGTGGTGTTAACAATGTGGTGCCTGGACATGTTGAGTGGGTATGTCTGTTATAATGGTGGTGGTAACAATGTGGTGCCTGGACATGTTGAGTGAGTATGTCTGTTATAATGGTGGTGTAACAATGTGGTGCCTGGACATGTTGAGTGGGTATGTCTGTTATAATGGTAGTGGTAACAATGTGGTGCCTGGACATGTTGAGTGGGTATGTCTGTTATAATGGTGGTGGTAACAATGTGGTGCCTGGACATGTTGAGTGGGTATGTCTGTTATAATGGTGGTGGTAACAATGTGGTGCCTGGACATGTTGAGTGGGTATGTCTGTTATAATGGTGGTGGTAACAATGTGGTGCCTGGACATGTGAGTGGGTATGTCTGTTATAATGGTAGTGGTAACAATGTGGTGCCTGGACATGTTGAGTGGGTATGTCTGTTATAATGGTAGTGGTAACAATGTGGTACCTGGACATGTTGAGTGGGTATGTCTGTTATAATGGTAGTGGTAACAATGTGGTACCTGGACATGTTGAGTGGGTATGTCTGTTATAATGGTAGTGGTAACAATGTGGTGCCTGGACATGTTGAGTGGGTATGTCTGTTATAATGGTGGTGGTAACAATGTGGTACCTGGACATGTTGAGTGGGTATGTCTGTTATAATGGTAGTGGTAACAATGTGGTACCTGGACATGTTGAGTGGGTATGTCTGTTATAATGGTAGTGGTAACAATGTGGTGCCTGGACATGTTGAGTGGGTATGTCTGTTATAATGTGGTGGTAACAATGTGGTACCTGGACATGTTGAGTGGGTATGCCTGTTATAATGGTAGTGGTAACAATGTGGTACCTGGACATGTTGAGTGGGTATGTCTGTTATAATGGTAGTGGTAACAATGTGGTACCTGGACATGTTGAGTGGGTATGTCTGTTATAATGGTAGTGGTAACAATGTGGTACCTGGACATGTTGAGTGGGTATGTCTGTTATAATGGTAGTGGTAACAATGTGGTGCCTGGACATGTTGAGTGGGTATGTCTGTTATAATGGTAGTGGTAACAATGTGGTACCTGGACATGTTGAGTGGGTATGTCTGTTATAATGGTGGTGGTAACAATGTGGTGCCTGGACATGTTGAGTGGGTATGTCTGTTATAATGGTGGTGGTAACAATGTGGTGCCTGGACATGTTGAGTGGGTATGTCTGTTATAATGGTAGTGGTAACAATGTGGTGCCTGGACATGTTGAGTGGGTATGTCTGTTATAATGGTGGTGGTAACAATGTGGTAGTGTGGGTATGTCTGCTATAATGGTAGTGGTAACAATGTGGTGCCTGGACATGTTGAGTGGGTATGTCTGTTATAATGGTAGTGGTAACAATGTGGTGCCTGGACATGTTGAGTGGGTATGTCTGTTATAATGGTGGTGGTAACAATGTGGTGCCTGGACATGTTGAGTGGGTATGTCTGTTATAATGGTGGTGGTAACAATGTGGTGCCTGGACATGTTGAGTGGGTGCTATAATGGTAGTGGTAACAATGTGGTGCCTGGAAGTGGACATGTCTGCTATAATGGTAGTGGTAACAATGTGGTGCCTGGACATGTCTGCTATAATGGTAGTGGTAACAATGTGGTGCCTGGAAGTGGACATGTCTGCTATAATGGTAGTGGTAACAATGTGGTGCCTGGAAGTGGAGTGGGTCTGCTATAATGGTAGTGGTAACAATGTGGTGCCTGGAAGTGAATGTCTGCTGCTATAATGGTAGTGGTAACAATGTGGTGCCTGGAAGTGGACATGTCTGCTATAATGGTAGTGGTAACAATGTGGTGCCTGGAAGTGGACATATCTGCTATAATGGTAGTGGTAACAATGTGGTGCCTGTACATGTCTGCTATAATGGTAGTGGTAACAATGTGGTGCCAGGACATATATACACGACATTACATCCGTTATAATGGTAGTGGTAACAATGTGGTGCCTGCATGTTATGACGCATAATGGTAGTGGTAACAATGTGTTTTCTCACTCTTATAATTACCTCTCCAAAATTAGTTTCTGCCCACAGCTAACTCACGACAACTGCAGAGGTGAAGTAACTAATACTAAAGGTTTAAATGATGGTACCAGGGCTTATATCCCTAATTAATGTACCGTCAAGCTAGAGGGTTAATTAATTGATCGTCATCAGACTGAGCTATTACAAGGTTAGTTCATTGAAGTTTTGAATATACTTAATGGGTTTGATAATATTGATCATAGGAACATGTCTAGTCCCAATATGAATACAACACGCAACCATGGCTGGAAGTTAGAATTAAACAAAATCAGCACTAGTATTAGTGGACACTTTTTCACATATAATATCTGTTCCACCTGGAACAAACTTCCCTTTATAATACAGTATGATGAGAAGACTACATCATAATGTTGTTTTTTCAAAATTACATAAAAGTATATCTAAATACGATTGCAATATATGCAGTACTGTGTAGTATTTTGTATAAATTAAAGTATGCTCAACTAAATAATTTTGCCAATTCAGGCATAAAAAGGTGCTTCTGTGAAGGTATGTTGGTCTAAAAATATGTTAAGACAGAATGTCACTATCGTAATGGCCAATATTATGGGAACCACTTCAGCTTATTGGTTCAGGAACACATCTCCATCATTTACCTGCCAGTAAGGTTACACATACATACATACATAACATTTTAAGACTGAGTGTTCCACACATCAGTGCAGTTTCAGTCTCTTGTCCTAATGGCGGCGTTCCAGGCAACCCTGTTAAGGGCTGCTTCACTTGTCAAGTTCTTGGATTTGAGATCGGCGCGTATAGTCCGATCCCAGGTCTTCCTCGGTCCACCCCTTGGTGCAGCTCCCTCCACAATCACAGACCTGCATTTTTTCACCCAATTTTGTTCATCCATTCTCTCCACATGTCCATACCATCCCAGTCTTCTTGTACGCATCACCTCGCTAATACTCTTTATACCTAAACGTCTCCTCAGCTCAACATTTGTTATTCTATCCTGTAGCCTGGCCCCACACATCCATCTCGCCATTCTCATCTCATTACGCTCCATTCTGTTGACATCCTCTACTTTAACGGCCCATGTTTCTGAGGCATACGTCATTGCACTTCTAACACATGAGGCATACACCTTTCCCTTCAGGGGGAGAGGCATTCTTTTCATGGTCAGGATTGGCATCAATTCTCTGACCTTCCCCCAGCCACACCTAATTCTAGCAACAGTGGCAGCCTCGGCCCCACCACCGGCAGAGATGGTATCTCCTAGGTAACAAAACTTGTTCACCAGCTCCAAAGACTCATTTCCAAAATTCACAGCCACAGGATCATCACTTAACACAAGCTCGCCTTTGCACACTACGCACTCAAATTTCTCTATTTCTGACTTATCCTTCGGCAGGGGCCCCTTTATTCTACTACAGCGCTTACTCCCATGGTGTACCCAACATCGACAGATGCTACATTGAATTGAGTTAACGCCCACTCCCTTTCCACACACTGCACATGGGTATGCACCGCTCTTTTCCACATTGCCTCGTCTCAAACTACAATGCATAACCTTGGTTTTGTTAATATTGACTCTTAAACCCTTGCTCGCCATGCCCTCTCTCCACTCTCTGAATTTGGCCTCAGCATCCTGCATACTGTCAGCTATTAGGACTAAATCGTCTGCATAAACAGTTCCAATGGGAGTCCGCCTCTAAAAACTCTAGACAGCGCCTCCAAGACCATAATAAAGAGGAGGGGGCTTAACACTGAACCCTGATGGACTCCAACACAGACTGCGAACTCATCACTCAGTACACCCTTCACCCTCACCGAACTTCGCGAATCCTCATACATCTTCATTATCACACGCACCAGCCACTCTTCCACACCAAGTTTCCTCATAGCCCACTGCACAACATCTCTAGGTACCCTATCAAAGGCCTTCTCCAGGTCCACAAACACAAAGTAAAGATCCCTGCCTTTTAGTAAGTATCTTTCCTGTATCTGCCTGACTATGAAGATAGCATCGGTTGTACCACGTCCTGGCATAAAACCAAACTGCATATCATCAATAGAGATGCTTTGCCTGATCAAACCCTCAAGGACTCTCTCACAGACCTTCATGATTTGGTCAAGCATTTTCAGGCCCCTATAATTTCCTCTATCTAGCCCATCCCCTTTTCCTTTGTATATATTTACTATTACACTTTTGAGCCAATCCTCTGGGATTTTCTCATCTTTAATAATGGTGTTTATCAACTCAGTGACTAAGTTTACACCTTAAGTGTTTATGGTCAGAGTTCACAGTAATTGCTCTCCATCCTACTGGCTCAAACGACCTCCAAAATCACTCAGCAACTTGTTCATTAACATTATTCCTATATTAGTTAGTCACTCACATTTTAACATAGTCTAGGCTTTACAAAGAACAAGGAAGATAGCAACACTGTAATTCTAGGACAACTCTTGAACACAATTTACAATGCAAGACGAAAGCTTGCGCGCGCGCGCACACACACACACACACACACACATTTTATTTCTCTCTCTCTCGAACCGACAGGTTTAGAACTAACTTTTCGTTGAAAAACTTACTTACTTTTTAAATTCCAGCCTTGTTCATCTTCTATTCATTTTCATCAGATCTTCTAGCTCTTTCTTGTCTCCCCACATTTGTTTTCTGTTACCCAATAGTTTAAATCATTAGTAGCCTACTGAATCTACATTTAGATTACATTGGCAAGATAGCCTATGTAACTAAAGATATATTCAAGATAAGTATGCAATAATGTATGAATTACTAATTATTAGAATAATACCATCTAATTATCAAGAAGTGGCAATGACTTAACCTGTGTTCTAATACTTGCACGTTATTGTATAATATGATGAGCATTATTTATTTGGAAAACTATTATCGTCAATACTGCCACATATCTATTTCAGAATACACCATATTTCATTGTAGTCCTTAGTATTAACATACATATAGCGCAGTAGGTGATATTTTACTAAAACAACAAACATAGTGTTGAAGGAATCAGTTCGAACACGTGGGGCTTGAATGCCTCAGTCCTGCAGCAGCCTCAGTCGCTCAGTGTTCTTTGTAGAGTGAAGTAGTGCTGTTCACGGCTGATATATTTCTTCACTTCCCGGGACTGTAAGTGCATTATATTATACAAACCTTTACTGTGTTGTTATATTGCATTATTATTGATATTTTAGATCGTATGAAGACGCTAGATGAGGGGTAAAATACACGATATAGCCGAGTTTAAATGCCTGCTTGGTTGGCAGTGACGACTCCCATCCATGTTCCCATCTTATATTAAATCCCTCTCCCTATTAATTTTCTGCCCCACATTTTCCTTTTAATCCAACATCCCGAGATGCGAAAGCCATATATGTTCGTGTTTTGGATGTAGGTGTTATTATTGTGTAATGATTGATTTAGAAGTCTATTATAAGTAGGCTATAATGTAATAATTATGTTTCAGGCCAGACAGCCCAGGATGACGCCGCAGGGTTACCAGGGTTGAGTGGCAGGGCTGCCAACACCACGACAATTAAGGTATTATATTGTTGTAATCATACTAAATTTAACAATATCACTCATAGCACGACTCTAACATATCTTGTAACTACCATCAGACTCATTTTAAAGCTCAGGAGTCCAGTGTCATAGATGTCGTGCACCAGAAGTTTCATAAACAATCTGTATCTCACACAATTGGGTTGTGTAAACATTAAGTTTCGTACATAATTATTTTCGTACTTAACCCATTCTGTACTAGGGATGTCCTATTTATCACTTCCTGGCAACTATTAGACGATTTTAGTCAGCTTAGGAAGGACCTCTAGCAATAATGAGGCTTCAAACTACCTCAACAAACCATTGTAACTACCACAGATCCTTCCTAAGCTGTATAATATCGTCTAAATATAGCTAGAATAAAATATTAAACACGTCGCTGGTACTCAAAGGGTTAATGGGTTTCTTACGCAATGGGTTTGTACACATTGTGTTTCGTACGCAATGGTATCGTACACATTAGTAAATTTTGAATAATGGGTATCGTACACAATGAGTTTCGTACACATACTGTGTTTATTAGCTACCGCCAGACGATTGCCGTTAGTGCAACAATGTTTGTTGCCAACAAGTTGTCTTTATTTGTCTAGTTTATGTTATGTTGGTCTGTCTCCAACATCTTCCTTGCATATTATCCGAACTGGTGGTTTTGCTTCTCTAAATATTTGTTTGTATACCTCACAATAATGTTTTTTTTTTGTTATCTCTCATAATGACTCTTCACTCTCACACATCAATCTGTCACTCTCGTCCATCACTTGGCTGTCCTCACTTAATATAGTTATCTTTATATATCAATACAATCCCGGCACATTGAATCTCTTATCATATTGAAAATATATACTGACGGTGCTTATATTGCATGCCAAAAATAGTAGTTAGAATGTTAACATTTCACAAAGGTAATAGCTACTGCATCCAATATATATTAGGGAACAGTAAAACAGTTGTATGTTTAGCACTGATACTTAATATGTTTCCTGACTAATACCAGACGGGTTTGTTCATCTTAGGAAGGAGCTCTGGTAGTAAAGGTGTTAATGTGTCACTATTACAACGTTAATATGAAGGTGAGGCTGAGTTTAATAGTTTGTCTGTAAGTTTGATTGACTGTCAGCAGGATGTTAACATAAGTTTATAACCAGTTTCCACAGGGAGGCAGACGGCCGGGAGATACATTTTAACATGTATATACAGTACGGTATATACTGTATAGGCCTATATATTTTGTAATTATCGATTAGGCCTAGTCTGTATTTTAAATTACACATTATATTAATAATCCATCAACATGAGATGTGTAAGCGATGTATGTGCCTCTTGGATGTAGAAGGTGTTTTTGTGTACTGGTTGATTTAAAAAAGGTATGTTATAAGTAGACTAATATTATATTTTATTTTCAGGCCAGACAACCCGGGATGACGCCGCAGGGTTGCCAACACTGGGTGGCAGGGATGTCAGCACTGAGTAGCAGGGCTGCCAACACTGAGTAGCAGGGCTACCAACACCACGGCAACCAAGGTATTTATACCATATTGTGTAGCAATTTAATTCACATGGTTCAATCATATATTTTAACTACCATCAGACGATGTTTAAAGCAGAGGAGTCGTGTCATAGTTGTCGTGCATCCGTAACTTACCAGAGTCAAGTAGCCTACACCGGGAGTTTCATAACTGTGAGTTTCTTACACAATGAGTTTAAAACACAGTTTCGTACACAATGAATTTCATAAACAGAGAGTTTCGCACATACGGGGTTTCGTACACAATGATTTTTTTTTTTTTTTTACACTATTGTGTTACTAAAACAATGGGTTACGTATATGGAGTTTCGTACACAAGATTAGTACACAGTCTCTTACACAGAGTTTAATGTAGTTTATAAAAATATGTTTTTAATATAATCGTGCCCATAATTTCGTACACAGAATTCACAGAAAGTTATCCTTTTACCATACTCAAGACTTTATACATTTTCATTAGTACCAGTATGATATTTGATTTTGACTGTTATTTTAAAAATTACATGTTACCTAACTTAGCCACTTACCTCTCCTTACTCATTTATATGTCCATCACTACTAGCCTACTATCACCATTCCTGCAACTCCCCATCTATCTTTCCATCATAATAGGTACCATACACTAATAGTGTATTTACTATTATAGTACAGTATATTACCTAGAAGTAGTATGGATACCGGCACATGTCTTTGGTTCTCTATAATCTAATATATTTATGAATTAATTGTATAATTCGTCATGGGTGTGATACACTTTATTGTGACGTAGATCGATTACATAGAGTAGCCTAATTGTTAATAGCCTGAGCTTATATATAGTACCATAATATATTCCCGGGCGTTTCCTCACCCTCCTCAGCTCCCCGCCATGGAGTGGCTTCGGTCACCCAGGCTTTATTGTGGTCGGCAGGGAGGGTTCTGTGGGGGCGCTCGGTTATGGCCTTGGCCTTGCTCGGGGCTAGGGGCTGTTCGGCCAGGCAGCTTGGGGAACAGCAACAACAACAACAACCATAATATATTTACTAATCTTTAAAGCTGTCTAATATATAATGGCACACTTATAAAATTTCTTTAGTATGTTGCAATGTTGAGAGTTGTCCAGATTCTGTTCACTGAAGAGTACAAACTCACAGCTGACTCACGTTAGATTAATGGCCACTCCACGTCTGCCAAACCCTTGTAAAATTACGAAATTTACGACACAGGATAACAAATGAGAATGAAAACATTTACAGTGCATAATATAATCTGTAGCGCGCCTGGACATTCGGTATTTATTCGTAGCAATGTCTGGTGAACCACAATGATATTCTTTTCATTAACCCGTACAGCCCCAGCGACGCGTCTGGCCCGTCGGCGATGTATGTAACGCACAGCCCCAGCGACGCGTCTGACAAGTCACCCTAATTGCTCCGACCGTAACCTCAGGTGTAGCCACTCGAGAGGGCTCAGATTTGTATGGGAACTGTGTACGTATCCCACGCAACCGTGCCGATGGTTGAAAACTCTCAAAGTCCACGTGCGTGCGCGTGAGCGCGCAATAACCTGTTTTTTTGGGGTAATTGCCTTCAATTTTTTACTCTTGTAAAATACGTTTTCGGGGGCTCTGTAGGACCATTCTTTAAGCTTTTTGAGCGGTTTTTCGTGGTTTTTCCTTCATTCCTAACCCATTCGCTATTGTTTCTGGAATAAAAACATTTTTTGAAAACCGGCCGGGTTCTGGTGAACAAACAATACAAAACTAGCCGGGGCTCCACGGGTTATCACTTAGTATTACGTTAATATACAGTACTCTGCATTGCGTGATTAATCTTCATGCCTCACCAATATTCTTCCTCCCAGCACCTTATCACTAGTGAGCGGCAATTCGTCTTTTTACTCATTATGCACTTTAACCTAATGTATCTTTCCTCTCCCGTTATATTCTAGATATATTTATTCCTGCTCCATAAAACTCACTTAAGTTTAATGTGTCTACAGCTAAGAACATTCTTGAAACCCGGGAGCTTTTATGAATAACCTCTGGCAATCCTTACGTACTTGAGAATTCTTTTAGGCAGGCTGTTCTTATTTTGGGAACGGCTTGAAAAATACTGACTCTGAATCTACGAAATATTTGTTTATTTCAAAGGACCTAAAGCTTACCTAATGCTTAATTAAGAAACAAAATAGGTATAATATATGTCTTTTCAAGCATGATCTTTATCATTTCATAAATATAGATAGATGCATAGATAGTTATAAGTACACTACATGTTAATCATGGTGACTACAAAAAATCCTATTGACACTATTGTCACTTTACATTCAAGCTATGTTCGTCAAACACTAACATTATGTCTCTCCTGCGTCATGTTCTATCACTTAACTTCTTCCTCGTTCAGTTCCGACCATTGCATATCATGCTGTCCACGAGCAGCACTTGTTGGAGTTTAAAATTGGAATCACAACTCGCATAAAAAACATTGTTCATATACCTTTTGCTAGCCTAATGTGTTGACAGGCTCATTCGTGTAGTTAAGGTTGATGTAACAGGTATATTTAAAATGTAAATGCTTGATTGTACAGTTGAAAGTAGACAGTAGGATCGGTGTTATACTTTGTACAAATCGGAAAATAATAAATAATTTGAGCTAATTTAGTACTTTAGTTACTTAGTATTTACATGGACACATAACCTTTCCAAGCCTTATATAATATGTTATATAGTAAATACATACACATAATCTTGGATATACACCATTGATATGTGGTATAAAAGACATTCCACAAATATATCGATAGCAGCAATAGAATCGTACTATCAATCTTTATCTTTACAAAGATAAATGATGACCCGACACAGATATTCAAATTCAGTGGAATACCAATCAACCTTTTAGTCCCTCTTTTTCTCAATTCAATTTTAGACGGTCTGATATTAATCTCATGGGTTGAAAGAAGTGATGGACGCGAGAGGTGGAGGGAGAGTTTGTTGTTGTTGCTGTTCCCCAAGCTGCCTGGCCGAACAGCCCCAAGGCCCCGAGCAAGGCCAAGGCCATAACCGAGCGCCCACACAGAACCCTCCCTGCCGACCACAATAAAGCCTGGGTGACCGAAGCCACTCCATGGCGGGGAGCTGGGGAGGGTGAGGAAACACCCGGGAAACCAAAGCCCCACCCAGGGCCCTGTGCCCCTCAGCAATTATGAAGAGAAAGTTGAGGGGCCCCTTTGCCCCTTTGCTTTGGAGTGAGAGTTGATGTGAATGGTTCTGTTTGGAGTCTGATGTACCTTAAGATTAATGAAGAACCTGAATATGGACGAATGAGATATACATATGGTAATAGAGTGGTGGTGGCGAGAGAGGAAGAACCTCTGAAGAAGCTGGATTTTGAGAACTGACATATAGAAATTATAAAGTGTAATTGGGAATTAACCCCTTGAGTACCAGCGACGCACGTTATGCGTCGCCTACATATATAATACTAAACCCCAGGGACAAAATGGTTGCATTTGTGTCAAATACTCTTGTCCTATGGCACCTAGAGGGTTCAGATCTGTATGGGAACTGCTCTAGTATCCCATGCAACAATACCAATGGTTGGAAACCCTCCAAGTCCAACCGCGGGAGTGATTTTACAGTATTTTGCCTACCCAGTTCCCCACGTTAATTGCGACTTTCCGCCGCCCCGCAGGACCCCTAAATGACCTTGGTGAGCGTTTTTTTTTTTTTTCCTTCATTACTAACCCATCCCATGTGTTTTCATGAAAACAAAAATGACAACCTGCTGGCCCCTCGATGTACATTTATTATATATCAGCTGGTGCTCAGTGGGATAAGAGATCCCAGTTAACGTTAGATGCCTTCTGAAAGATTAATCATACAAGAACAGATTTAGTGGGGCAGAAAGGCGACATAATTAACAAGAGTATTGTTGTTGTTATTGTTGTTGTTCCCTAAGCTGCCTGGCCGAACAGCCCCGAGTCCCTGAGGAAGGCCATGGCCACGATCAGGCTTTCCCACAGAGCTCTCATTGAGTGTAGATTGTGTTGTTGGCGTAAGTGGTTGTGTGAAATGCAGTCTTCTATGATGTGTTTAATGGTATGGGGTGCCCTGTTACATCCCGGGCAGACGTCGACGACGGAGTCATCCAGTCTCTTCTGATAGCTCAGGAGAGCTGGATGGTGTCCGCATCTCAGCCTGGCCAGGTGGACTCTGTCCTCGCGAGGAAGGGAGGATTCGGAAGGATGGATTTCGGGAGGTCGTGCTTGCAGCTGTGTGTTGTCTGTGAGAGAGTGGATGGATCGGCGAGAGATGTGAGTATGGATGTGCTTCTGGAAGTTGGTTCGGGGTGGACAGGGAGGGAGAGAGGATAGTAATTGTGTGTTGGGTGTTGTTTTGATATTTCTTGGTGTCTGTGGGTGTGTTGCCATGTAGTTTAGTGGGTGGTCCTCGTTCGTGGAGGCTGCTGCCAGGAATTGAGTGCCTCTCATGTCCAGATGGTCTTTGACTTTGAGGATTTTGGTTTCTTGATGTAGGTGATCTGTGGGTGCAGTAGCTGTGCAGCCTGTAATGATCTTTAGGGCTTTGTTTTGAATAGTCTGTAAGGTCTTATGATGTGTTTCAGCTAGGTTAGAAGCCCAGGCTGGGCTTGCGTATTCCATCACTGATCTTATGTATTGTTTATATACTGTGGAGGTGGTTTCTTTGTTGTGTCCAAATTTTGTGTGAGCAAGTGACCTGAGGGCATTAAGTCTGGGTGTCAGTTTCTTTTTAATATTTGTGGTGTGCTGTTTGAATGTCATATGAGTATCATATGTTACTCCTAGGATTATGGGTGTGTGTGTGTGTGTATGTGTTAGGGGTGTGTTGTACTGTCGTACTGTACTGTACATATTTGTTTTGGTTGCTATTAATATCCATTAGGTTAGAACAACTCTTACTGTACTGTACATATTTGTTTTGTTTGCTATTAATATCCGTTAGGTTAGAACAACTTGTACTGTACTGTACATATTTGTTTTGTTTGCTATTAATATCCGTTAGGTTAGAACAACTCGTACTGTACTGTACATATTTGTTTTGGTTGCTATTAATATCCGTTAGGTTAGAACAACTCGTACTGTACTGTACATATTTGTTTTGGTTGCTATTAATATCCGTTAGGTTAGAACAACTCGTACTGTACTGTACATATTTGTTTTGGTTGCTATTAATATCCGTTAGGTTAGAACAACTCGTACTGTACTGTACATATTTGTTTTGGTTGCTATTAATATCCGTTAGGTTAGAACAATTCGTACTGTACTGTACATATTTGTTTTGGTTGCTATTAATATCCGTTAGGTTAGAACAACTCGTACTGTACTGTACATATTTGTTTTGGTTGCTATTAATATCCGTTAGGTTAGAACAACTCGTACTGTACTGTACATATTTGTTTTGGTTGCTATTAATATCCGTTAGGTTAGAACAACTCGTACTGTACTGTACATATTTGTTTTGGTTGCTATTGATTGTTCGGCCCGTGATTCGATTTTGCGGTGAACATTTATGTCAAATATACCTATCTCTATAAATTATCAGTTACTCATTCATTATTTACGACAAACCTATCGTAAATGAAAGGTGAAAATTGCCTACTGATACTTTTAAGGAAGTTGTTCCAATGCTTAGTCCATTAGGATATATATAATTTACTTAGCATCCATACTAAGGGGGTGCCTTAGGAAAAAATCGACACATGGCTGGGGATAAACGTCTTGAAACAGTAGGCTGAATGGTGCTGAATGGATACAACCCAGAGAGAAAGGGAGAGAGAGAAAAAAACGAGGTGGGCCCCCTTAGCCATCTTTATATCATAATTTTATATATTCTATTTCTGTTATCTCTTCCACATATTACCTCTAAAAAACATGATATCTTAATTACAAACTTTCAACTCTCTCTCGCACGTCTCTCCTTTCATCTCCTCTCTCCGCTGTTCAGATAATCTCCTCAGTCTTGTTTATCTTTATCTTTATCTTCCTCGGTCGCGTTGCCCTCGTTCTCTTTCACGAGTCTCATATTTATGGTTTTGTTGTCACTTTTACTCTGACTGTTGTTCTTTTGCGTTTGTTGCTGGTTTCGTGTGGCTGTTCTGTATTAACCCTCATCTCGTTCCCCTTCCTTCTCTCTTGTTCTGGTTTATCTTTATAGCTATCCCTCTGTGTTCTCTCCTTCTCCCCTGTTTCCCTCCCATTAATAACCTGAATTATTCCACCCATGAACCTTCTCACCCTCCCTTCGTTCTTCGTCTCGCCACCTTGGAATTGGAGTTTGAAATTCAGAGGAGTTGGAGTCGGAACACAAGAGCAAGTGAGTTTGTTGTGCATATGTACACAACATCTGCCTTTGGCTTTGAAAGTAGGATAGCTGGTTGTCTATTATTGTATTAATGCTGAATACCATTATCTGAAAGTAGGTAGATTATTATAAACTAATCAAGATTGAAAAAGTGATTGTTACGTTTTAATCTGTATTCATCATCTAGTTACTGCTGTTATTTGTCTCATTAATATATTTCCTTGTTAGTCTTTACCGTTGCAAATATTCTCTAACATTTTTAGAGTAGCATCCACTATATTATATACTATATTGCTTTGTTTGTATATTTATGCACTTGTTATACTGTGTTGTGTATATTCCCTTTGTATGGTGTTCTCTGTCTAGCATACTCCCTGCCAGGCTGTGATCCCCCCATATCTCCCTAGATATTGCTATGCTGTCTATCATACTCCCTGCCAGGCTGTGATCCCCCATATCTCCCTAGATATTGCTATGCTGTCTAGCATACTCCCTGCCAGGCTGTGATCCCCCCATATCTCCCTAGATATTGCTATGCTGTCTAGCATACTCCCTGCCAGGCTGTGATCCCCCCATATCTTCCTAGATATTGCTATGCTGTCTAGCATACTCCCTGCCAGGCTGTGATCCCCCCATATCTCCCTAGATATTGCTATGTTGTCTAGCATACTCCCTGCCAGGCTCTGATCCCCCCCCATATCTCCTAGATATTGCTATGTTGTCTAGCATACTCCCTGCCAGGCTGTGATCCCCTCATATGTCCCTAGATATTGCTATGTTGTCTAGCATACTCCCTACCAGGCTGTGATCCCCCCATATCTCCCTAGATATTGCTATGCTGTCTATCATACTCCCTGCCAGGCTGTGATCCCCCCATATCTCCCTAGATATTGCTGTGTTGTCTAGCATACTCCCTGCCAGGCTGTGATCCCCCCATATCTCCCTAGATATTGCTAATTTAAAATAAATGCTGTCTAGCATACTCCCTGCCAGGCTGTGATCCCTCCATATCTCCCTAGATATTGCTATGCTGTCTAGCATACTCCCTGCCAGGCTGTGATCCCTCCATATCTCCCTAGATATTGCTATGCTGTCTAGCATACTCCCTGCCAGGCTGTGATCCCCCCATATCTCCCTAGATATTGCTATGCTGTCTAGCATACTCCCTGCCAGGCTGTGATCCCCCCATATCTCCCTAGATATTGCTATGCTGTCTAGCATACTCCCTGCCAGGCTGTGATCCCCCCATATCTCCCTAAATATTGCTATGCTGTCTAGCATACTCCCTGCCAGGCTGTGACCCCCCCCCCCATATCCCCCTAGATATTGCTATGCTGTCTTGTTCATATCGTTGTATGGTTTTGGTTTGCTTTTTGCGTTGGTTCGTAATTATCTCGCCTCTCTGCCACTATGTTTTCCTTGTGTATACTACCCTACAGGTATTGTATCCATTTGTAAGTTTGGGGTAAATGAGGTCGATGCTGACATAACTAGCTTATTTTAAACTTACCTGAAGTATACTGATATTAACATTTCAGAGACAAATTAAGGTCATAATCCATGCGTGCAATTCTTCCTCAGATAAATTATAAATTTACATTGTCATTTTTAGAAGATGGTACAAATCCTCAAAGAGTTAAACTGGCCGGATTGCTCTCCTATTAACCGTCTTCCCAGATAGTCATGATTATTTTTCTTGAGAATTACCGGGTGTTGTTCTCTGTAACCTTTTTCGCAAGTCTGATATGACAGTTTTTACATTAAAGTTAAGGTTTTATTTTAATGCATAATTACTACCGGTATGATATATATTTAACGGGAATATCTGTTCTCTAGGTCCTTCAACATTATTTAAGCTGTTAACCCTCTCCGACATATGACGCGATTTTGAGCCTATTGGGGATACTTTAAAGCCTTTGTTACCATCAGGGGTATTTAGAAACCTTTAGTTTAGTTAACTCAACCTTTGCAGTTGTCTTTGAGTAACAGGGAAAATAGGTGATAATTGAAGGGACCGGGGGGGGGGGGGGGGGGAAGGAGGAAGGAGGGGATGTGGAGGAGTGATATGAGGTATGGAGGGGAACAAAAAATTGAAGTGCTACTGGGGCCTTTTAAAAGATTTTTTTTAGGCCTTACCTCTTAAGAGGGTCCTCACCCTTGCCCACCAAAACCTCTTAAGAGTGTTCTCGCCGTTCCCTGGTTAATGGTAAAGCTGGGAGGGTTCTGTGGGGGCGCTTGGTTGTGGCCTTGGTCTTGCTTGGGACCTTGGTGCTGCTCAGCCAGACAGCTTGGGGAACTACAACAACAACAATTCACTGTTTACATCAATCTATTTGTCCTTTCTTTGAGTGGGTGTGACATTTTCCCTTCAGAGAGAGAGAGAGAGAATTGAAAAAGAGTGTGTGTGGCAGTATGTGTGTGTGTGGGTGGGGATGTGAATCTAAAAATGGATAGAGACACAGGCACAAGCATAGTCCACAGATATAGCCAGGCATGCCGACAGGCTAAAAAAAAATAAAAAATATGCACACACAAAAAACGGAAAACAAAGTAAAATTTCAATATGGAGCAGCAGGTACCCTCCTCCTCCTTCTTGTCCCTCGGTGACCACAACATAAAGGTCACCAATCACCAAACCTTTTACGTTATGTCAGCCATATTGCAGGGGGGAGGATAAACGGAAATCGCATTGTAGAACTATCGAGGTACCTGAATTTTCTGTTCTGCATTGCCTATATATATATATATATATATTATTTAACTTATAGGCTATTATGCCTTAGAATTTCACATTAAAAAAATTATTATATTACTACAATTATGTAATGTCATATCAAGCTAAATTTAGAACAATGGTTCAGTTTCAACTAACAAGGATAAATAAGTAGCCGACTATATTGGTTTACAAACTCAGCTGAGATTGTATCATTAACAGTAAAATTACGCTTATTTTAATCCAATATAACCTGAATACATAAACAAAACATAAACAGGTGGACAATAAATCCTGCCAGAAACCAAACCGTAAGCATAAACACGGTAATAGGTATATAACATAGCAGCATTACAATAGGTATATAACATAGCAGCATTACAATAGGTATATAACATAGCAGCATTACAATAGGTATATAACATAGCAGCATTACAATAGGTATATAACATAGCAGCATTACAATAGGTATATAACATAGCAGCATTACAATAGGTATATAACATAGCAGCATTACAATAGGTATATAACATAGCAGCATTACAATAGGTATATAACATAGCAGCATTACAATAGGTATATAACATAGCAGCATTACAATAGGTATATAACATAGCAGCATTACAATAGGTATATACATAGCAGCATTACAATAGGTATATAACATAGCAGCATTACAATAGGTATATAACATAGCAGCATTACAATAGGTATATAACATAGCAGCATTACAATAGGTATATAACATAGCAGCATTACAATAGGTATATAACATAGCAGCATTACAATAGGTATATAACATAGCAGCATTACAGGTATATACATAGCAGCATTACAATAGGTATATAACATAGCAGCATTACAATAGGTATATAACATAGCAGCATTACAATAGGTATATACATAGCAGCATTACAATAGGTATATAACATAGCAGCATTACAATAGGTATATAACATAGCAGCATTACAATAGGTATATAACATAGCAGCATTACAATAGGTATATAACATAGCAGCATTACAACAATATATATTTACTTCTCTCCACAAATGGAAATGTGAAGCGTCTACAATGGAATCCTATTATTCTTGTTGTAATAATCCCCAGCGACTCCTCAGTTATTTCCAACCCAGCGGGGAGACTCATTATATTTCCACTGAATTCCTTCACTCGCGTCTGTCGTTGGATGACAGGATGAGCTGGCTTATCTCTTCTGTGTACCGCCTTATATATTTCATGCCGTTTTCAGGTAAATCTAGATAAATGGTGTAGTCAGTTATTTATAAAGTGTAACAACATAACAAATGTTAGGAAAGCCTTTTTCTCTAAATTTCCGGGATGATGCGGCTCGAGTCATATTTTATTCTAACTCCTCCATAAAGCTCACTTGAGTTTAATGTGTCTGCAGCTAAGAGCATTCTTGAAACCTGGAAGCTTTTATGAATACCCTCTCGCTATCCTTACGTACTTGACAAATATTTAAGGATGGGTGTTCTTACTTTTGGAACAAATTGGAAAATACTGACTGAATATACGAAATATTTTGTTATTTCAAAGAACCTGAAGCTTACCTAATGTATATGATTACAACATAGGTATATACTAATATAAATTATGTGTCTTTCTAGCATGATCTTGATCATTTCATAAATATAGATAAATGCATGCATATTTATATGTACACTAAATGTTAATCATGGTGCCTATAATAATCCTATAGATACTATTGTCACTTTACAAGGTATGTTCGTCAAACAATAATATTACGTTTCTCCTTCTTCAGGTTTTATCACTTAGCTTCTTTTTCCTTAATTTCCGACCATTACACAACATCTGTCCACGAGCAGCAGCACTCGTCGGAGTCTAAAATAGGAATAGCAACTCACTATAAAAACATTTTTCTTATAACTCTGGCCAGCCTAATGTGTTGACAGGCTCAGTTGTGTAATTAAGGTTGATGTAACAGGTATATTTAAAATGCTTGATTGTACAAAGGTCTTTCATGTAGACTTTTGTAGAGTGATAAAGTAGACAATGGGATCGGTGTTTGAAGTTGTACAAATAGAAAATTATGGGACAATAAGTAAGTTATTTTAGTTACTTAGTAATTAATAATAATAATAATAATAATAATAAGCATGTTACTTATTTCTCATAAGCGCCAATTTTTCCGAAGAATTCACTAGCGCTCGAAAAGAGAAAGAAAAAAGAACAAAAATCAATGCATCAAAAGAAGGCTTATATACAACACACATTTAACAATCACTAGCAGTGGCAAAATAGCCTAAACTCTATAGCCATCTGTCATGACACCTCTCTCAAGATCATAGCTTCTCTCAAAGAGAAAAGTCTTAAGTTGTCTCTTGAAGCATTCAACAGAACTCAGTTGTCTCATGGACAGCGGCAACCTGTTATACAACCTCGGAGCCATGTAGGAGAATGACCTCTCAAAGAAAGAAGACTGCTGGAAAGCCCTTGGTTCATCAAGACGAAAAGGGTCATGACGCACAACTACACCATGGTGTGCCGGTGGGCGCCTGAGAAGCTCCGCAAGGTACCTAGGCTCACCAAATTTGAGAACCTTAAAAGTCACCAAACACAACTTAAATTCTATTCTTGCTCTTACTGGCAGCCAGTGCAGTTCTATGTGAAGAGATGTAGTAGGAGTTCTAGGTAGAACACCAAAAATTAGTCTTGCGGCCCTGTTAAGAACAGACTGAACTTTCTTCAAAATATAATTTGGAAGACCCACCAACAGGGCATTGCAATAATCAACACGAGAGAAGACCAATGAGTGAACCAACGTCAGGAGGCAACGTCTGGTTAAAAACGGCTTCACCAAATAGAGATTTCTGATGTGCAAGTAACAACTTTTAACTATCTGGTTTACATGCTCTTTGAAATCTAATCGGGAGTTCACATATACACCCAGATTTCGAACAGAGTTGGCCGGTCGCAGCTGAGATCCACCCACATTGATGGAGAGGGCACCCACTATATCATCAGCTCTTCTATTTCCTCGGATGATGAGAATATCAGTTTTACCATCATTTAGTTTAAGTTTTCTCGCTCTCATCCACTTCTTGATATCAGACATCAACAATTCCATCTTACTCCGTATATCAACTATATTTGTGATGCTCACATAAATCTGGGTGTCATCTGCATAAAAGTGAAAGGTGACATTATGTGCACGAAGCAGAAGAGACAAACTGCTAATATAAATTATAAATAGGATAGGACCTAAAACTGATCCCTGCGGAACACCATACTGCAGGGGTGTCGAGTCCGAGACCACTTGATTTACCATCACACTCTGGGATCTACCTGACAAGTACGACCCAAGAAGCAAGAGAGCGGAGTCACGCACACCACAATCATAAAGATCACTCAATAACAACTCGTGATCCACTGTGTCAAAGGCCGCAGAGAGATCAAGCAAGACCAATAGTGAGGCCACACCATTGCAAATGTTCTCAACTAGATCATTATGTACTCTAATCAATGCTGTTTCAGTTGAATGATGCTGTCGGTAAGCAGACTGAAAAATTGGGATAGTTTCATTCTGCTGAAGTAGTGGTTGTAATTGGTCAAGTATTGCACGCTCTAATATCTTTGATATGAAGGACAGGTTGGAGACAGGACGATAGTTCAACATGTTCTCAACATCAAGTCCAGGTTTCTTTAGAGTAGGTCGGAGTAGTGCATGCTTTTCAGAATGTGGGAAGCTACCTTCAGAGAAGCACTTATTAATTATTTTGGAAATAAACTCAACTGTGTGATCATAGACTCTTGGTAGCTTGGAAACATTTATGGGATCCAACGGGCAAAATGTTTTATTGAGGTTTCTTATGTAGGACGAGATCATGTCCACCTCTACTGAGTGAAAGGATGAGAGGACATTATTAGGAATGTGTCGGGGTTGGAGTACAACTGAAAGTTCTTCACCAACAGAAGCATCATCCAGTTCCTGTCTTATGCGAGTTATCTTGCCAGCAAAAAATGCCACACGACATATAACATTTCCAAGCCTCTTATAATATGTTATACAGTAAATACATACACATAACCTAAGATATAAACCCTTGATATGTGGTATAAAATACACTCCCCAAATCTTTCGATAGCAAAAAATAATTGTACTATAAATCTTCGTTTTCTATAGGACGATAAAGGATGACGGGCACAGATATACACATTCAGGAGAATACCAATGAACCTTTTAGTCCCTCTTTTATCAATTCAATTTTAGACAGTCTGGTATCAATCTTATGGGTGGAAGGAAGTGATGGACACGAGAGGTGGAGGGAGAGGAATTAGAGTTCCCATTTAATGTCAAATGCCTTCTGAAAGTATTTTATTAAGCATACAAGAAGATTTATAGTGTGGCAGAAAGGCGACATAATTATAAAGAGTATTACTGGTCTTAATTATCTTGATATATACATGGGTTTCATCACGTATTAAAGTACACTCTTTCATGTTGTACCTTGTCCCGGTAGTTTCATCATAATTACTCTTGTATTTTGTTTTATCTCACCCTCTGATTTTCCTGACTTCCCAAACAGAGCTCGGCTATTATTTAAGCTTTCATATAAGTTATTCCTGAGGTACGTTCGCAGAGACTAGTTTAAAATGCCAGAGGTTAAAAGTTGGCCAAAGTTTCTGTGAAGCTGCTGAGCAAAAGGCTTGTTAGGAAACCATGACTATTTAATCATTGTTATACATTATAATTATATTTGCCTTCATTGCCTTGTATCACTACACTTTATTTCATGTTCCTTGTTTCTTTTGGGCTTTTCAATTGTTGTTTTATTGTATTGATATTTGACAGTTATATAGTTTTACTGAAATATATGCCTCTTAATCGTCAATTTCTCAATCCACTAGTGACTAGTCTATATTAACAACACTTGATGCTAGCTTTGTATTTTCTTCGTTCCTTAGATCCGTGTATTTCAATGTGTTCATCTTCCATTGCTGCCATATATCTCCTCCTTTTCATCCTTACGCTTATCACTCTATCTTGAATTGGTTTAAGTTATTCTATCTTTCGTATTAATGTCGTTCCTTTATTAATATTCACCATCTCTGTCTCTTGGCTTTTCTTTTTTCCTTGCTAAACAAAAGTATCCCTTTATTTTCTTCCTTTCTTTCACTCATCCCTGTTAAACATACCTTTTAGACCGTCCTACCCATTTCATCGAGTTATTCTTTTCCTTCATTAATTAACATGTTCTTCTTTCCCCATTGGATGAATTATTCTTCCTTCTAGCCATCATCCGTTCCTGCCCTACTATCCCCCCTGCTCTCTCCTATTCACCCAGACAATCTCCCCAGGTTGTCACCAGCTTCTAGTGTTAACGCTACGATGACATTTGAAGTGACAGTCCTCCTCTGCCTCCTCAGACCTCCTCCTCCACCATCTCACTATACTGACACCTGAAATTCATCAACACGAGCATCAACTCATAAGTTTTACCTCGCTACTGCTCTCACTATCACAATACACATGTGAGGATCAGAGAGAGAGAGAGATTTATGATCACACTTTATCACGGTGTTCGCTTAAAGTTACCAACCCCTCCCCTGAGGACACGCAAAACATTTACACATTCATTTTACAAGAATAGCGGATTTGGGGTTTAAGGTGAGATACTATTTCCACATTTATTATCCAAGAATATTTAATAGAGACTAATTTGAGTTTGTAAGTAAATGTTTTGATGGATCTTATTGCAAGCAACAATGTTTGTGTGTATATGTTTAACCGCTTGTATAGGAGAGTACTATCGTGTGTGCGTATTTGTGTGTGTGTGTATGTATGTGTGTTTGTGTATGGGTTTTTGTGTGTGTGTGTGTGCGCGCGCGCGCGCGCCAAACTGCTGAAAGAACAAATTTGAGAATATTCAGGAGAGAGCAGGATGAATGTTCGCCTACAGCCATAGTGTGCATGGTATGTTACACTGAATATTAATATCTTTATGGGATCAAAGTGTTATCAACATATGTGTTGTTGTTGTTGTTGTTGCAGGGGTTCTCGTGGGTCGGATAAAGCAGTTGTACGAGGCTATATATTAGTCAAGGTAGTTAATGTAGTGTAAGCAATTATGCAAATGAAGATTAAAGGTCTATACATAACGAAGCACATTTCATTTGTATATATATTGCAACTGGTTATTGAAATATGTGAAATCTAAATATCAAATGTATAGAACATTTGAAAAGCAAAATGGGAGATAGAACGTTATGTAGGAAGAGATAATGTGGAGATGTAGAGAGGTGGAAGAGATGATAACAGTAGTGAAGAGGATGGAAGAAGGGAAGCAAACCAGATGGGGCTGTTATGTAAATGTTAACGACTGTCATAACATTGGATGGAGATAGAGACGGTCATGGTTAGACACGATAACTAACATCTTAACCCTTTCACGCATTTATGACGCAGAGGTTGCCAGATTAGCAATAAGAAATAAAGTTCTCTCACTCTTATAATTACCTCTCCAAAATTAGTTTTCTGCCCACAGCTAACTCAAAGACAACTGCAGAGGTTGAAGTAACTAAACTAAAGGTTTCTAAATACCCCTGATGGTAACAAAGGCTTTAAAGTATCCCCAATAGGCTCAAAATCGCGTCATATGCGTGAAAGGGTTAATAAGAGGTAAATTATAATAGTCTTCTTTATATCATAAACAATGTAGTTTACAATTCAACCTCACAGATTTGTACAAGATACAAGAGTAGGTAAATATATGATTATGAAAATATTCACGAAAATAGACTGGGAAGAGTTTGATTGGGAATGATCAATCCAAGCAAGAGTGATGGTACGAGCCTGGGATGGAACGAGGGCTGCTCATGAAAGAAAGATGAACTGACAGAAGTTATGGGATGAGGCGACTCAGGCGAGAGACGAGGAAGTGAACCATAAATAGAATGGAAATAGCATTATGCATGGAGTAGATGAGAAAGTTAGATTAAGAGGACAGTATACTGACAATAATTAAAGCCATAATAAGGGGGAGGTGTGGTGGAGTGGTCTTGCCACTGGACTGGACTTGCATACACAAGTCTTTATTATATAAGTGGAGGGGCTAGGGTCCCGGAGCTTTATGTAACACAGGGAACCAGATCTGGGAGATAATGGCCACGGAAAAGGGAGATTAAAAGCTTCAATGCGGAGAGGACAGAGGATCCAGTCTTCGTACTGGAACATTTAACAACATTTACTGTATATATGGCAGTCGGTTTGCTCTGTTATAAAAAGTGCAAGGGGGGAAATCGACCATGCTTCGTGTTTATAAGAAAACTACATTATTTATCTGTTTCATTTTCATCTTAGAAAATAGACATATGTTAACTTCTACTTATGATGTCACTTAAATATGCCTCAATAGTGTGTATGATTATTTGGCGTTCAGTTGATAGACAAGTGGATAATAGTTAATCGTCAACCGTGTTCCCTGTGCATCCCGTAACACACAGGTTTCGTCCATAATTGACATAACCAGATTTAGATCCCCTAGCAGTATATAATAACTTATACAATAGTTAGCAGACATGTTTGCCATCCTATGATATGGGTAGTTAAACTGTGATAACTTTAATAATGTCAGTAGCCCCCTTCTACCAAGCTTGATTACTTCCCCATCCCGGGCCCCAAGAACAATGATGTGGCAATGAAAGCACACTGCCTGCCTTACGTTCTACTTGACTTTACCCCTATATATATTTATGCTTAACAGCCGAATATTAACACATGGAATTCTTAATTTTAGCAGTGATTATAAATATAAGTTGAGCAACTTCTCACCCTTACATAACTCTGGGAGCAACTTCTGACCCTTACATAACTCTGCGTGTTTTTCTCACAAATATAATAATTGTCTTTGATGTGGATTAAATACTATATTGCTTTACGGTAGTTGCCACTAGATTATTGTATTCAACTAGACCCCGTTACTAGAGTATTGAATAACATGGTCAAAGAAATTAATGTTCCATTATCCAGTCATATTAAATAAATGTATTTAATAATGAAAGAGTTATGAAAAGGTAGTTACTGTATATATGGATGGAGTTATGAAAGAAATACTATCAAGAGCAGTGGATGTTGGTGTATCGCTGAAAAGGGAGGGAATTGAGTGGAAGCTACCTATACTGCTGTTTGCGGATGATACAGTTCTGATGAGTGATAATGAATGGGAGTTGCAGGGTCTGGTAAATGAGTTTGGAACAGTGTGCGAAAAACGGAATTTGAAGGTAAATACGGGGAAGAGCAAGGTTATGGTCTTCGAAAGGGGTGAAGTCACAGAGTGTGAGGTGAAGCTGAACGGTCAGGCTATGGAGATCGTCAACTCTTTTAAGTATCTGGGCAGTGTGTTGAGTAAAGATGGGACTATGGATGAAGAGGTGCGGGAGAGGGTACAACAGGGGAAGAGGGTTGTAGGAACGCTAAAAGCAGTAACAAGAAATAGGGTGGTCAGTATGGAAGTGAAGAAGTCCTTGCATGACAGTGTGGTAATCCCGACACTGACTTACGGAAGCGAAGCATGGACGTTGGTTGAGAGACTCAGACCAAGAGTGAGAGCAGTGGAAATGAATTACTTAAGGAGTGCGTGCGGAGTTACATGGAGGGATAGACAGACTAATGAGGAAGTAAGAAGGAGGTGTGGTGTGGAGGTAGATGTGCTGGAAAGTGTGAAAAGGAACAACTTGAGATGGTTCGGCCATATGGAACGTATGGAAAGCGAGAGAATGACTAAGAGGGTGTACGAGAGCGAGGTGGAGGGACAGACGGGGAGAGGTAGACCGAATATGAGGTGGAAGGATGGAGTGAGGAACTACATGAACGAAGGCGGTGCTGGTTGGGGGGAGGGGCGTCGACTGACTGGGGACAGAGGTGCATGGGGGCGGTTCGTTCGTGGCCACCCCTTCGGGGATCACGGCGTCAGGCAATAGATAGATAGATAGATAGAACATTAGGTTTTAGCTCTCAATTATTAGTGTTCTTTCTTAAGATTAATATAACCACCTGGCGGTAGGTTATTTAACAGATGATAATACACATGATTGCCATATAACAGAGGGACACCCTTAACAGCTCAGTAATGTAAACACGGATCATATCACCATGTATCCAGAACATCCGTGTGGATGCTGCACCCAAATCAGTAACAACTGTCTATAGTCATATTGTTTACTATACCGGGTATGTCAATTAACAAACAAGTGCGGGTAAGCCTCACGTAATATAATAAACTTCATCACCTGAGATAGTAGGCAACATACCTCACGTAAAATAATATACGTCATCACCTGAAAGAGTAGGCTATTTACTCACCACACGTAATATAATAATAAGAATAAAACATAACTAATACATCATCATTCTTCCTATTTACCTTAGTCATCACTATACTGATACATTTTAGTTGACCAGTTCCGCCAACATTGATCTGACATAATATAATATTATGAGTAAAGTTGTAAACACGATATAACACAGTATTTATGGCAGTGTAGATGTTGCTCTGTCACCTCCATCACTCCGGGAACACCAACCTCTCGCTGGACGGATATTGTACATGTTATTTGGAATATTATTTTATACCATTTACTTTAAATCATAATTATGGAGAGAGTTATAGTTTGAATTATATTGTTACCATAGGCTTAGTCTTAAGTCAGGAAGTAAGCTTTGTCTTGTATTGTATAACTATTGCTGTATCTGCATTAGATAGCATAGACAGGATAATCTATTGCTGTATCTGCATTTAGATAGAATAGACAGGATAATCTATGTAACTAGAGATGCATTCAAGATATGCAATTAATGAACTAATTACTAATTATTAGAATAATACCATACAATTATCAAGAAGTGGCAATTACTTAACCTGTGTCCTAATACTTGCACGTGATTGTGTATATGATAAGCATTATTTATTTGG
Organism: Paralithodes platypus; assembly: GCA_032716605.1. Taxonomy (NCBI): domain Eukaryota; kingdom Metazoa; phylum Arthropoda; class Malacostraca; order Decapoda; family Lithodidae; genus Paralithodes; species Paralithodes platypus. The sequence continues at coordinate 7,726,678 of CM064573.1, forward strand.
AAAACTATTATCGTCAGTAATGCCACATACTGTATATATTTCAGAATTCACCATATATCATTGTAGTCCTTGGTATTAATATACAAATAGCGCATTAGCTGAGAATGTACTAAAACAACAACAATAATGTTGGAGGAATCAAGTTCGAACACGTGGCGTGGGGCTTGGATGCTCCGATGCAGGCATGCAGCTTACTTCAGTCGCGCAGTGTTCTTTGTAGAGTGAAGTAGTGTTGTTCACGGCTCTGATATATTTGTTCACTTCCCGGGACTGTAAGTGTATTATATTATACAAGCCTTTACTGAGCTGTTATATTGCATTATTATTGATATATTAGGTGGTATTAAGACGCTAGATGAGAGGTAAAATAAACGATATAGCCAAGTTTAAATGCCTGTTTGGTCAATGGTTGGCAGTGATGCCTCCCATCTTATTAAATCCCTCTCCATACCCATTTTCTATCCCACATTCCCGAGATGTGTAAGCGATGTATGTTCCTTTCTTGGATGTAACTGTTGGTATTGTGTACTGATTGATTTATAGTTGCATTATAAGTAGGTTATAATGTGATTTATGTTTCAGGCCAAACAACCCAGGATGACGCCGCAGGGTTGCCAACACTGAGTGGCAGGGCTGCCAACACCACGACTATTCAGGTATGTTGTTACCATATATTATGCAACACTTTCAATCACATCACGATTTATCATGTATTTTAACTAACATCTGACGATTTATAGTTCAGGAGTCCAGTGTCATAGTTGTCGTGCATCCGTACCACACCAAAGTCAAGTACACCGGGAGGTTCATAAACAATGCATTTCGTACACAATGAGTTTCATAAACGGAGTTTCGTACACATTGGGTTACTAACACAATGGGTTTCGTATACAGAGTTTCGTACACAAGATGATTAATAAAAGGTTTCTTACAGAGTTTAATCTAGATTCTAACAAGGGGATTTCGTAAATAATATCATGCCCACAATTTCGTACATGGGCTCTCGGAAAATTATCCTTTTACGGTACTTCTTGTCTGAAACCTGCCTCACTCTCTCCTGCTTGTCACGCATCTTCCTATTTACCTACTACTCGTCTCTCTCTCTCTCTCTCTCTCTCTCTCTCTCTCTCTCTCTCTCTCTCTCTCTCTCTCTCAGGATATCAAATGTGTACATGGAAATACATTTATTGGTTACTGTATACCTGGTTCTGTGGCTGAAGCTAAAAGGTTTTCAAAGTATAACATGTTCAATTTCGTTACCTGCACCATGATTGACGACCTACAGGGAAACTTAATCGAGTATTGTACAGTAGTAAGCAGTTATATATATATATATATATATATATATATATATATATATATATATATATATATATATATATATATATATATATATATATATATATATATATATATATGTGTGTGTGTGTACGTATGTATACAGGAAGAGAGACTGTGCATTTGTGTATGAGAGAGTGTGTTAGTGCGCCGGCACACGAAGAGTAGCCTAAATACAGTAAGTGGAATAATGTATATACCTTCTCAGACACTAGCAACCAGAGTACCAGCGACGTGTGCTATATTGTATTCTAGCTATATTTTGACGATATTATGAAAGCTTAGGAAGGATCTGTGGTAGTTAAAAGGGTTGGTTGAGATATACTGAAGCCTTATTATTTATATATGTGCAGAATATGATAAAAAGGACGTCTACGATACTGAATGGGTTCAAATATATCATAATAACAACGAAGCATTGCAGCAAATGTTGGTCGAGTATTTGGTTCAACATTATATATATATATATATATATATATATATATATATATATATATATGTATGTGTTTATAATTACTGTTTTATATATTACTGTAGCACTTACTCGTATTCCGTATTCAGTAAGTGACCCTCCATCATCTCAGGGGCTGGTATGTTATAACATCTTCCCCAAGCAAGTCTGGAACCCACAACACTTCGCTGGAGTTACCACGCTACGTGAGAACACTACCCATGCTACTACCTTGCCGTTCTAGCTTGTTTATATCTTTTTGGTAATAAGGGCACCAGGATTGAACACAGTATTCCAGAAGAGGGCGGACTAAGGAATTGTAAAGGGTTAGGATAACTTCTTTGGATTTATGCTCAAATGACCTGCCTATAAAGCCAATTATTTTGTTTGCCTTCTTAACAACTTCTGAACATTGTTGACTCGGTTTTAGGTTACTCGATATTGTTACTCCCAGATCGGTTTCTCTGTTTACATTCTTAAGCTGAGTGCCATTCATCGAATAGTTTGCCTTCTCATTTAGGTATCCGATATGTAGTACTTTACATTTATCCGCATTGAAACTCATTTGCCAAATTTGGGCCCAACATGACAATTTATCTAGATTGTGTTGCATATCGTCAACTTGTTCTTTTGAGAGTACGCTATTTGCAATTTTTGTATCGTCAGCAAATTTTGAGATTGTACAGGTGAGACCCTCATCTATGTCGTTGATGTAAATTAGAAAGAGAATTGGTCCTAGTACCGATCCCTGGGGTATCCCGCTACTTACATTGGTCCATTTAGATGCCTTACCGTTTATGACTACTCTTTGCTTTCTGTCGATGAGCCAATTTTCTATCCCATTTCAACACACCGTCTTGTATTCCATGCACTTTTAGTTTTAGCAGTAAACGTTTGTGGGGAACTTTGTCAAAGGCCTTTTGAAAATCAAGGTATATAATATCTACAGCTTTACTCTCATCGTAGAGGTTGAGGATATCGTGGAAGAAGTCTAAGAGGTTTGTTAAACAGGAACGTTTTTTACGAAAGCCGTGTTGAGTATCTTTAAGTATGTTATTTTCCTTTAAGTGATTTACGAGTCTGTCTCGTATGACCGTTTCTAGCATTTTACATACAACTGAGGTTAAGCTAATTGGACGATAGTTACTGGGTAGGGATTTGCTGCCTTTTTTTAATATCGGTGTTACGTTGGCTAGCTTCCACTGATCGGGCATAGTTCCAGACTGCAAGGATTTATTGAATAGTAATGTCAGTGGTTTGGAGAGCTCATCCTTAGCTTCCTTTAGAACTCTAGGTGAGATTGTATCAGGTCCAGGCGTTTTATTTGCTTTGAGTTTATCTAAACAATTCAATACTTCTCTCTCTGTAATGGTGATATTGCTTAGAACATCTGAATTATCAATCTGAATCGGCGATGGTGTAGGAATATCACTGAGGTCTTCTGTTGTAAAAACTGATGCAAAGAAGGTATTGAGGGCATGACTCATTTGTACTTCGTCTTTGGTGTATTCTCCATTTTCATCGACTAACGGTCCAACAGTTGAAGTAACTACTTTGTTCTTTCTGATATAACTATAGAATTCTTTCGGGTTTGTTTTACTTTGATTCGCAATATGTAACTCTTAAGGTATTTTTACTTTGCTTAATTAACTTTTTGGCTTTGCGTCGTAGCTCTACAAATTTCAGCCGTTCTTCGTCATTTTGTGAGGATTTTAATCTATTATTAGCAAAATTTTTAGCAAGCAGGCAGTTTGAAATATCTTTATTCCACCATTTGGGCTTATTATTATGGCCTGGACGCCGTATTTTCGATGGTATGCAGTCTTGCACTGCTTTTAGGTAAGTGGCTTCGAATAACTTCCAAGATGTATTTATGTCGTTATTGTGAATTAAAAAGCTCCAGTCAGTTTCTTTAAACTTAGCTCTAAGTTTATGGAAGTTTGCTTTCTTGAAATTAGGGACTTTTTCGATGCTACTATTTGGTTCGTTACTAGTAAACTTTAAAGTGAAAGTTATCGTACGATGGTCGCTGTTACTGAATTCATCACCAACATTCAAATTCTCTATTAATTCTTCTTTTGTTGCAAGTACAATGTCAAGAACGTTATTACCACGGGTCGGTGTTCGAACAAATTGATAAAGCGAACTCTCTTGCAAGTTCGTATACAAGTCATGTCCGGAGTGTGAAGTAAGAGTATCGCCCCACTTGGTCACAGGTAAATTAAAGTCGCCAAAAATTACGGTATCTTGTGAGTTACTTACATCTGCAATTTGTTCGTAAATTTCTCGGTCAGTTTGCACTGATTGAGCTTGAGGTCTGTATATTAATGCAAGTATTATTTGTGTACCTTTATTATTCTTTATTAGCACAAAAGATGCGTCGACGTTCACAATTTGAGGTTTAGACAAGAGGGTAGGGTTAAGACTTTCTTTGATATAAAGTAAAACGCCACCTCCATTTCGATTTATTCGGCTTTTCTCAAACATTACATAACCGGGAAGTGAATACTCTGCTAAAAAGTCTCTATCTTCTGTATTGAGCCAAGATTCTGTTATGCCAATCACATCATAATTTTCTGTAAACGCTAGCTCCTCTAAATCTGAAAATTTATTGCGTATGCTACGAGCGTTTGCATAGAAAACCTTTAAATTTGTTATTTTAGAACTCACGGAACGCTCTTTAATAATATTTTTGGTTCTTGTCGGATCTACATTTATGTTCATGGCTGTCCTCGGTCGTCGCTGTCTTCGGTCCTTATCGCTGGTGAGAGAGAGAGAGATTTGTCATCGATCAAGCTGTTACATACACGCACATACAGTATACAGTATACAGTACATGCAGTAATAACAACAACACTAACTATTATCAGGTCACCAAGACCAACATCATCACCACAACATTTACTCCCTTAAAGTTGTGTCCAGTGTGGTGTCAATATGTAAATTGTCTATAGTGTTGTGACCTTCCTGCCAATATACCTTTAACCTGTTGCTCAGTTCACCTGTGGAGTTCACGGATGGAATGTTTGCTGTTCAATGGCGTTATCATAATTTGGGTTATTGGTTTCTTTCAATTTATGTATATATTTATTTGTTTGATTAAACTAGGACTTTATAGGCGTATACCAACTCGGTTCAGGATTATTAAGCCATCATAACATGTTTTAAGAACATAAGAACATAAGAAAATGGGAGTCTGCAGAAAGCCGATTGGCCTAAGCAAGGCAGATCCCTGTCCCACACAACCTCAATTACAAAGCCCAATTATAGGCTCAACACTCTAATACCCTGAGGATCATCTTACCAAAACGGTTAGAGATTAACGCAGGATTACGAGGTCTGCAGAGCGCTGATTGGACCAACCCGGCTGATCCCCCTTCACATCCAACCCTTCTCGTCCATATGCTTATTCAATTTTATCTTAAAGCTCCCTACCATTTTTAATTCCACTATAGCACTTGGTAGTCCATTCCACCCATCTACAACTCTGTTACCAAACCAATATTTGCCTATATCTTTTCTGAAACGAAATTTATCTAATTTGAAACCATTGGTACGAGTTCTTTCGCTATCACTGAGCTTTAGTACATAAGAACATAAGAAAATGGGAGTCTGCAAAAAGCCGATCGGCCCATACGAGGCAGATCCCTGTCACACCCAATCCCAATTACTAGGCCCAATTATAGGCCCAACTCACTAATACCTTGAGTACTGACCCCACCAAAACGGTCAGAGACGTCTTTTGTATTATATTGTAGCTGCATTTAGAGTTTTTGACGATTCTATAAAGCTTAAAAAGGATATGTGGTAGCTAAAACGATAAATTGAGATGGTATGTAGCCTTATAATTGGTAGACGTACTTCGTAAGCTGACATACATTTGTCATGTCATCTTTGTTAATCCCACTAACCTACTTGAACACCTCTATCATGTCCCCTCTAACTCTGCGTCTCTCTAACGAATGTAAGCCTAATTTCTTCAACCTTTCTTTATACGGAAGATTTCTAATATTATGTGTGATAACCCGGGTTCGAATCCCGGTGGATCATATATACTTTAATTAATTTCATTGGGGGTGTGGTGGTGAGATTAATAAAAATAATATTATTAGTAGGTTTAGGGATATTTCTTCGAGAGGCCGGTCTATATGATCTGTGCCCCATGAATATTCTTTCCTCTCACTTAAACAGTAGGCTACCATAGTGCGGTTGGGAATATGAACATGATTAGATTAATATCCAGTATTCGAGAATGGATAATAAGTCGTAGGCGTGTGCATAAACCTTTAACCGTCCTGGTGGTGTAATGGTTAAGGTGGCAAAAATATGTGTGTGATAACCCGGGTTCGAATCCCGGTGGATCATATATACTTTAATTAATTTCATTGGGGGTGTGGTGGTGAGATTAATAAAAATAATATTATGGATAATTTTTGTCATTCTACGTTGTACTCTCTCCAATGAATCTATGTCCATTCTGTAATAAGGACACCAAAATTGAACAGCATAATCCATATGGGGTCTCACTAATGACAAGTAAAGTTTTAAGATAACATCAGCAGTTCTGTTACTCACACTCCTAGAGATGAACCCGAGAATCCTGTTTGCCTTGTTTCGAACGCTTATACACTGTTTTCTAGGCTTCAAATCATTGCTAACAAACACACCTAGATCTTTCTCACAATTCGAGTTTTCTAATTCCATATTAGCTAGTTTATATTTAACATTTGTATGCATCTTCCCTATCTTTAATACCTTGCATTTGTCAATGTTAAACTTCATCTGCCAATTTACTGACCATTCGTGTAAGGTATCTAGATCCCTTTGGAGGCACTCTATATCTCTATCTGAATCAATTGTTCTCCCCATTTTGGTATCGTCTGCAAATTTACTTATCCTACTAGTTATACCTAAATCAAGGTCATTTATGTATATAACAAACAACAGAGGACCTAATACAGATCCCTGGGGGACACCACTTTTGACTGCTCCCCATTCTGATTTTGTACCATTTATGCTGACTCTCTGCTTCCTACCAATTAGCCATGACCTAATCCATCCCAACAACGCCCCACCTATTCTATGCGCCTCAACCTTTCTCATCAATCTCTCATGGGGGACTCTGTCGAAAGCTTTACTGAAATCTAAATATATTATATCATATGACTTGTCATTATCTACTGCTTCATATACCTCTGAGAAAAAACTAAGCAAAATAGTAAGGCAAGAACGTCCCTGACTGAATCCATGCTGAGAAGAATTTATTAAATTAAATGTATCTAAGTGGTTTCTAATTTTACTAGCAATAATTGACTCTAGTAGCTTTCCTATGATTGATGTAAGACTAATGGGACGGTAATTGGATGCTATTGATTTGTCACATTTTTTGAAGATCGGAACTACGTTTGCAAGCTTCCAAGCTTCTGGAACTATACCTATATCTAATGACTTGTTAAATAGAAATGTTAATGGGTAACTTAACTCATCCCTACATTCTTTTAATACTCTAGCATATACCTCATCAGGACCAGGCGGTTTATGAGGTTTCAGTCTGTCAATTTCCTTAAGCACATCATTTCTACTTATAGTAACCGTACTTAACCTATTTTCTATACTATCGCTATATACCTTACGGACTTCTGGAAACTGTGCCAAATTTTCATTAGTGAAAACGGAAAGAAATTGACTATTTAATGTACTGCACATTTCTAAATAATTTTCTGTCATTTCTCCTATCGAAGTTTTAAGGGGACCAATTACATCTCTAACCTTGGATTTATATAGTTGTTAAAAAGCTTTAGGATTATTTTTTGAGTCATTGGCAACCTTAATTTCATAAATTATTTTTTCTTTCCTAATATCCTTTTTTACCTGTCTGATAGATTCTGATAGTAAGCAAGTAGGTGAATTTCGTCTTTCCTAATTTTTCTATATATTCCTCTCTTTTGTCCTAGAAGATCTAATAGTCTATTATTCATCCATTTGGGTTGGTTCTGTGTTGATCTAAATTTTCTTTTGGGGATGTATTTATTTTGTGCACTGAATACTGACTCGATAAAATTATCGATGTATCTACCAAGGTTGACGTCTCTTCCTGACTTAAGATGACAGGTGCCAGAGAAGGGGTACACTCATTTGGACACCTGGATCGACTTAATTTTTTGACCATAGGGTCTGCTAATTGGGCTCTTCTTAACCCACCATAATTGGCTTTTCTGAAGTCAGGTATTAATGTTGTATTCTCTCTGGTATTACCTTTCCATTGTATATTAAAATACACAGAATTCTGGTCACTATTTCCTAGGTGGTCCCCTATCTCTACATTATTTACCATATGTTCATTGTTACTGAAAACTAAATCGAGAATATTATTACGTCTAGTCGGCGTATCTATGAATTGAAATAAAAAACTATCTTGTACTACCTCTATAAACTCATCAGAGTCTCCTATTTGATGCTGCCAATCTATATTCGGAAAATTTAAATCCCCCATAATGCACACATTGCTAAACCTTGATGCTATTTTAATTTCCTCCCATAATGACGTTCCGTCATTTCTACTCATATTTGGCGGTCTATACATAACTCCAATAACTATGGTCTCACTACCTTCGTTAACCTCTACCCAAACACTTTCATTATCGTTATTTAGTCTAATACCTGATTTAATACAGCTTTTTAATGTACTCCTGACAAACACTGCTATACCGCCACCCCTCTTACTTGTTCGGTCATATTTAAACAAACTATATCCTGGTATATCAAATTCTGCTAAAAAATGCCTGGTTTCTGTATTAATCCACGTTTCAGTTAGCGCTATTATGTCTATATTTTCTTTGCTAACAAGGGCTCTACGTTCGTTCATTTTGTTACATAGACTCCTACAGTTTGTGTAATATACTCTCAATTTACTTCCTTTCTTTATACCTAATTTACCTTTATTTCTAACGACATTTCCATCTTCCGCTGCACCATCACTACTATCATTTGCAATATAGTCATAATTTTTAGCATGAGACTGAATATCCTTATCGCTTTCGCCTGACACTAAAATTGTTCCATTTAACCTCTCATTTACACTCAATATTTCTGTTCAAAACCCCACAACCACCCTATCTAAAGAACTAGCTAATGTGGAAACCCCTAACCGTGAAAGATGAACCCCATCCCTTGCGTACATCCCATCTCTCCCATAGAAACTATCCCAGTTATCAATGAATGGTATTGCTTTTTATTTGCAATATTTCTCCAAACGGCAATTGACACCAATCGCCCTGGATGTCCATTCCTTGGGAACTCCTCTTCTGGGTAGGATACAATGTACTACAGGGATCCCTCCCTTCATCCTAACCTTATCTAACACATCCCGATACTGCTGCAGCAGTTCCTCACTTCTACCCTTACCAACATCGTTACTCCCGGCACTGACACAGATAATGGGGTTATCTCCACTATCTTCCAAGATGTGGTCCATCTTCTCTAAAACCCTCCCAACTCCATGGCCAGGCAGACACACAACCTTCCTAAGTTTAGTGCGGGTAGCCCTAACTAAATGTCTTACCATGGAGTCGCCCACAATCGACACAGACTTACCTTCTCGGGAATCAGACTTACCTTTCCCTCGGGAGGATCCAGCAGCTGCAGTTGGAGAACCCCCGGTGGTGGCAGAAGCTCCCTTGGTGGTGGGGGTGGTGGTGGTGGTGGTGGTAGGTAGCACAGCGTCAGCGGTTGGAGCTGAGTCGGCGGCAGGCACTTCGGCTATCCCTCCCTTATCCTGACTATCTTTTCCCTCACATTCGTCTCACATTTCGTATCATTATCGGTTTCCCTTATATAATGTTTTGTATATATTAATTTATACTATTATTTTATATAAACAAATATCAACATGGTTATATAATTATACATTTGTTATTCCTTTATAATACCACACATATCACACGGTTCACAGTGTACATCACACCCGGACTTTTCAGTAAATGTTCCTTGTTCTTTATGAAGCCTAGACTATGTGATAATATTAGTGACTAGCCAATATAGGAATAATTTCAATGGAACATTTGCAGTGTGGTTTTGGAGGTCGTTTGAGCCAGTAGGATAGAGAGCAATTACTGTGAACTCTGACCATAAACACTTTAGTTGTAACCTTACTGGCAGGTAAAGGATGGAGATGTGTTCCTGAACCAATAAGCTGAAGTGGTTCCCAGAATATTGGCCATTACGATAGTGACATTCTGTCTTATCATATTTTTAGACCATCATACCTTCTCTGAAGCATCTTTTTCTGCCTGTATTGGCAAACATTATATAGTTGAGCATACTTTCATTAATTAAAAATACTATACTGCAATATATTGCAATCGGGTTATGATATTATACCGTTTATATAATTTTGAAAAGGAGAATGTTTATGTACTCTTCTAATCATACTGTATTCTAAAGGGAAGTTTGTTCCAGGTGGAACATATATTATAATTGGAATGTTTTCCACTAATACTAGTGATGAACTTTTTCAATTCTAACTTCCATGGTCGTGTGTTGTATTCATATTTGGACTAGATGTTTACCTATGATCAATATTAAGTACCTGTATATACAAAACTTCAATGAGGTAGCCTTGTAATCTGCTAGATCATAGCTCATATATTTCCCTATACTTTTAATTACAGAGGCTATCTAATAGTATTTAACGTTTTACATACTGTGTTTCGTCGTCATGCATCATATGTATTTATCGTTCTCACACTTTATCCACCTAATGCCTGCAATTTATCATTCACGTCACACCTGCTACACACACTTTCATTAAGGCCACAAGATTGATGGTCCCATGCCGTCTGGGAAATGAGAGCAATATCAGCGGATATATAACTGAAACTCAGACTAAAATCAGAAGTAAGGCAGAACCGCATTCATTTTATAGCGTAGACTTTGGAGCTTCATATTGATAACAGGCTGCTATTGTTCCTTCTTTTCTTTCCCTCCAATTGTTTTGTTTGTATTTACCAGTATTTCATTTATCTTTGCTTCTTTTCATTAACTACTTGCTGATCCTCGTCTTCCTAGTGTTGTCACCTTGCAAAACACATGGCGTTGTTTCAGTTGGAGCCGTAACGCCTGCCACATACACACGTAAAAAAATGTAGTGTGAATCTTATGAAGGAATGAAACTAGTATTGTAAATGATACTGACAGCTATGTGCAGCAATATAAGAAGGGTAGACACTGAAATGCTGATATAGCAGTTGTGCAGAGTAAGGAAAGCACTGTGTTAATAGAAGGGGGAGATGAGAAAGATTAAAATTTCATCAGCCGCATCCACTGAACAGTTTTCAAGCTTCCAGGGATAAAAGAATAGGTCGACTTGAGGCATTTCACTAGTTTGTTCCTCTCTGTCGTTTGATCGTTTATACTGCAGTTTTGATTTATTTATAGTGTAACAGTGGCAGTGTGGTTTGAATCAAGGCTTCTTTGATATGATATAGCACATTTGCCTCCAGTGCACCGTACAATCTACAAGGACGTATATTAAATTGACACAAATAAATACAATTATGTATATAAATACAATTATGTATAGTGTATATAAATACAATTATGTATTGTGTATATAAATACAATTATGTATTGTGTATATAAATACAATTATGTATTGTGTATATAAATACAATGTATTGTGTATAAATACAATTATGTATTGTGTATATAAATACAATTATGTATTGTGTATATAAATACAATTATGTATTGTGTATATAAATACAATTATGTATTGTGTATATAAATACAATTATGTATTGTGTATATAAATACAATTATGTATTGTGTATATAAATACAATTATGTATTGTGTATATAAATACAATTATGTATTGTGTATATAAATACAATTATGTATTGTGTATATAAATACAATTATGTATTGTGTATATAAATACAATTATGTATTGTGTATATAAACCATAGACTCCTCTACATAAAGGGGTCTATGATATAAACAAACGATTGATTGATATGCGTTGTTGGGATCCTTAAGGGGCCCCACCTCGTTATTTGTTTTCTCTCGTTCTCCCTCTCTCTCGCTGGGTTGTATCCATTCGGCCCCATTCAGCCTACTCTTTTCAGACGTTTATCCGCATCCAGGTGTCGGATTTTTTCAGCATATTTTTTATAATCTTGACAGCATTTCGATAGAAAATGTCTCCATTCTCCATACAATGCTGGCTCGCTATCGCTCGCCAGGAAGAAATCGACACCTGATGGGGATAAACTTCGTAAAACAGTAGGCTGAATGAGACCAAATGGATACAAGCCAGAGTAAGAGAGAAAAGGAAAGAACAAAAACAGGTCACCCCCCTTAAGTGAAGACAAGTTTGAATATTGGTCTTTCTGTGTTATTGGATAGCTAATTATAAACCATATATAATTAATATACCAGACAGTCACTGCTGCATCAGTAAACTATATAGCTAACTCAGCCAATACTGTCCCTACACTGCAGGTAGTTCGTCCACACAGTGATTATGGTTTAGTTGGCCGAAGTTACTTGTGATCAACTTGACCGTAATACTTTGCCAGAATAGTCTTGAAGTATTCCATTGTTCAGTTTGGTCTAGAGGACATACACACCCATGAATGGTCAGGCTCACATGTATGTAAACGTACACGACCTTCCCAAATACACACGTGTACACAGACGTGCCGGAGCTGGATACTTGTTATTGATTATATAATTAAACTCAACTCTTGAGTTTCTTCTTGACCTTCACATGGTTTGTTTTACGAACATATACAGTTAAGTTTTATCGTCGTTTGTATCAAACCATGTTATATTTTCTGAACTAACTTTGGTTGTATTCAAATAACTTGCGTGTATATCACTAGATTATATATTACGCCGATCTTATATTTGTGTTATTTCTCAAAATATTCCTCCCTTGTTATTACCAATTGAGCTCCCTCATATTCCTCCCTTGTTATTACCAATTGAGCTCCCTCATATTCCTCCCTTGTTATTACCAATTGAGCTCCCTCATATTCCTCCCTTGTTATTACCAATTGAGCTCCCTCATATTCCTCCCTTGTTATTACCAATTGAGCTCCCTCATATTCCTCCCTTGTTATTACCAATTGAGCTCCCTCATATTCCTCCCTTGTTATTACCAATTGAGCTCCCTCATATTCCTCCCTTGTTATTACCAATTGAGCTCCCTCATATTCCTCCCTTGTTATTACCAATTGAGCTCCCTCATATTCCTCCCTTGTTATTACCAATTGAGCTCCCTCATATAAATGTTCTCATTTATGTTATGCATCCATTTATGCATTTCATGTTTTGCATTTCCTATTGCAATTTGCCCATCTTTCGCGCCACTTTTACACATCCACCTGCCACAAATATTAAGTATAGTATGCTCATATATATACTCATGTAATGAGAGAGAGAGAGAGAGAGAGAGAATATGTTAGTATTCACAGGTTATAATTAACTTTTGTCTGTTTTCTCAACTTGCTTTTCCACTGACACATTGGTTTCATCTAATTGTTCAACTCTTGTCTCCCTAACGTTTCTCTCTCCTACCCGATAGGCCTACTTAAATTTATTACCCTCTTCACATTCAGTTTTTCACTTTATCTTTGTCCTAACTTCCCACACAGAGCACAGCCATTATTCAGGCTGTCATAAAAGTTAGGTCGTTGGTACGTGCGCGGTGACACTAGTTTAAGAAGACAGATGATAAAAGTTGCCCGAAGGTTTGGTAAAACTGCCGAGGTAAAGTCTAGGAAACCATTACTATTTTAATTGTTGTCAACCCTTGTATGGTTGCCTCTTTATGAAATTATATCTTGTTCTTTGTTTTGGTTCCCTCAGTTGTAATTTTGTTTGTCTTAACCTATTTTGTAATGTTAAGACATATTCCTCTTTCTCGTCATTTATATATGTTAACAATGCAACTTTCCTGTCATCCTTAGGTCCACATTGTTCCTTTTGTTCAGGAAAGTATACAAATACCCCTTTTATTTTCAATTTTAATATTCTCCTTTTTTCCAGTCATCCTCCATTCCTGCTTTACTTCCATTCCTCCGTCTTCCCTCCTCCTCCCCCAGAACCACACCCGACTGTCACCAGTTTATATTGTTAAGAGGATAGTGGCTGTTTTTTTGGTGGTATTAATTAATGTATTAAAAAACACCCCTTCAAATTTTCCGGCCGAAGGCCAGTTCCTCTTAAACTTACAGGCTCACTATCGTTCGCCAGGAGTATGAGGGAGAATAGTGTCCAGAGAAACGACCCATCTCCCCTTAACGTCACTCACAACATTATAATAACAGTCCTCCTCTGCCACCAAGGACCTTACCACTACCACCTCACTATATCATTTATTGTTAACGTCACTCACAACATTATAATAACAGTCCTTCTCTGCCACCAAGGACCTTACCACTACCACCTCACTATATCATTTATTGTTAACGTCACTCACAACATTATAATAACAGTCCTCCTCTGCCACCAAGGACCTTACCACTACCACCTCACTATATCATTTATTGTTAACGTCACTCACAACATTATAATAACAGTCCTTCTCTGCCACCAAGGACCTTACCACTACCACCTCACTATATCATTTATTGTTAACGTCACTCACAACATTATAATAACAGTCCTCCTCTGCCACCAAGGACCTTATCACTACCACCTCACTATATCATTTATTGTTAACATCACTCACAACATTATAATAACAGTCCTCCTCTGCCACCAATGACCTTATCACTACCACCTCACTATATCAGTTCACCACCATCATCTCACTATATTCTTACCACCATTAGGTTGCACCATTTTGGGCCGTGCGACTAATTTGGTTTCAGCGACCGATCTGAGCATTGCATCCAATATGGACCAAGCTATTTACTCAAGCCGCCCAATTTGGCCACATTTTAGACTAAATAGCCAAATTCGACTGAATTCACACATACACCATTGTTAAATTCTGCCTAAGAATTGTTTCTTAGTCAGTCCAACAATACGTTGAGTGAGTGTGTGTGTGTGTGTGTGTGTGTGTGTGTGTGTGTGTGTGTAATAATAATAATAATAATAATAAACGGTTTATTAAAGATTGGCAGCCTCATGAGCTGAAAATACACATTTTACAATTAGTGGATGAACAAGAGATGTACAGATATGAAAATGGTAAGCTCAGTTTACAATGTGTGAGTATAATATGCTTTACATTAACACAAGAAATTAATACAATAATTATGCTAGTGTTAAATACAAATTATCATAAATTAACCATGAGAGTAAGTGATTTACAGTGCATATACAGTACACATTTATTTTACTCAATTACAGAACATACATATATACGCATACGTACACACATACATACGCATATATATATACATACATATATAAGAACATAAGAACATGCAGTAAGTGTGCACATGCCCTATACATAAACGCTCACGTATGCAAACAAACATACATACATACAAAAACTGTTCTGGTAGGGTCATGTGAGGCTAATAATGGGAGTTAAATCCTTGGGAGAGATTAAATGAGGGAATTGGAAAAGGGTTAATGGGGCAACGGACTCTAGGTCAGGTAAAGCCAATTAGAATGGAATGTCAAACGTCGGAAGAGATCAAATGAGGAGTTTGAAAATGGTAAAGGCAAAACGCCCTACGGGTCCGTACAAGTAGGGTCAGGTAAAGCCTACTACAATGGGAGGTAATCCTCGGTAGAGAACAAAAGAAGAATATAAAATAAGGAGAGACAGCTGGGAGGAATTATAGTATATGGGACATTCTTCAGTGTGTGTGTGTGTGTGTGTGTGTGTGTGTGTGTGTGTGTGTGTGTGTGTGTGTGTGTGTGTGTGTGTGTTAGAATACTCTCAGCCGGGCTTGAACCACAAACAGTATACACTATAGACTCACACATATATAGGTAATTAACGCATACATACATACACATATACGCACACATACATACACATATACTGCGCATACATACATATACATATACACACACACACATAAACAAACTCAAGCAAATATATACATATATTCTAATACACACACGCACACACACTTATGCATACATTATTAAAGGATGGCGCGTATATATGGTGTGACAGGCCGTCATTACACATTATTAATAATATTTACAATGGTTGGGATAGGACTATTTTTGTATCAGTCAGTTCTTGCTCTTATTGGTTGGAGTGTGTTGAAGTGACGAGCTGCACGTGTTGGTCTAGGGGCGTCTGGTGGAAGTAAGTTTCTGTGTCGTGGGTGAACAAGTAGCTTAGATGCAAACTGCTTGAGTGTGTTGTAGTGGTGGGTTGAAAGTGCAGGTATGCTAAGAGTGGTGAGAGCTTCCTCGTACCCTGGGTATGTGCCACCCAGGATGATCCTGCATGCCCTCTTCTGCACTCTCTCCAATTGACGTTGTTGTGTCAGGGTTAGAGAGGAGGACCAGGCGGGAGAGGCGTAGGTGAGCTTAGGGAGTATAAAGATGTTATATATACTCTTCAGCTCATTCTCCGGCGCCCCCAGGGATCTCAGCCGCCTTAGCATAAGCAACTTGTGTGTGTGTGTGTGTGGTCAAAATCATTGTGAAATGTCGCTCAAAAAGCATGAGTGTGTGTGTGTATTCCAAAACACTCAGGTCTGTGTGTCACCTTTAGTGTTTGTACTCGTGATTGTTTGCCTGGTTAATATCACTACAAGACAAGAGAGCAAGACATGCTGGGTCAGAGAGGAAGGGTGGAACATGAAATAATAAGTTGTGGAACGCTGTCAACAGCCTGCATTTCCTGTTACTCAAGGGCCGTAGTACTTCAAGCAATCCCAGTATTTTCGTAATGTCGCGAATAGTAAATATAGTATTGCCCTGAGTACATGATCTACAACAAGTTACTATAACCATGATAATAATAAACCTTGTACCGTACACAAGTGACACCTCCGTCTTCCGTATGGTCACCTGCATGTCTCTAACTCTTAAAAGTATTCCTACATTCTGAGGTACACAATGAACTTATAGGACACAGTGACCTTCCAGTACCGCCTGTCATTGGTTGTTCTATACTGGTGCACCATCCTTGGTACAGTGACCTTCCAGTACTGCCTGTCATTGGTTGTTCTATACTGGTGCACCATCCTTGGTACAGTGACCTTCCAGTACCGCTTGTCATTGGTTGTTCTATACTGGTGCACCATCCTTGGTACAGTGACCTTCCAGTACCGCCTGTCATTGGTTGTTCTATACTGGTGCACCATCCTTGGTACAGTGACCTTCCAGTACCGCCTGTCATTGGTTGTTCTATACTGGTGCACCATCCTTGGTACAGTGACCTTCCAGTACCGACTGCCATTGGTGGTTCTATGCTGGTGCACCATCCTTGGTACATCCCTCCTCCCTCTTTCCCCTTGTAATGGACCCCCATAGATGTCTTTAATAGTCCCCCTCCCAACAAATGAGTTTCAATGCGGTTAAATGTAAAGTACTACATATCGGATACCTAAATGAGAAAGCAAACTATTCGATGAATGGCGCTCAGCTTAAGAATGTAAACAGAGAAACCGATCTGGGAGTAACAATATCGAGTAACCTAAAACCGAGTCAACAATGTTCAGAAGTTGTTAAGAAGGCAAACAAAATAATTGGCTTTATAGGCAGGTCATTTGAGCATAAATCCAAAGACGTTATCCTAACCCTTTACAATTCCTTAGTCCGCCCTCTTCTGGAATACTGCGTTCAATGCTAGTGCCCTTATTACCAAAAAGACATAAACAAGCTAGAACGAGTTCAACGTAGAGTTACCAAAATGATACCTAGCCTAAAGAACAAACCATACGAAGAGCGAAGAGCGTCTTAGAGAATTAAATCTATTTCCTTTAACCCAGCGCAGATTAAGAGGTGACTTAATTCAAGTGTTCAAAATCATCAAAGGCATCGACAATATGAACTGTAGTAAGTACTTCACTATCGATCAATCTAATTACACGTGGGGAAACGGTTGCAAAATTATTGGTAAATCTTTTAACTCACACGAATCTAAGAATATCTTCTTCAATCGAGTTGTCAACTTGTGGAATGGGCTTCCCCGAGACGTTATAGACTGCAGCACCATTGATTCATTTAAACTCCGCCTACACAAATATCTCGCATCAAACCCGCGACTGACTGCGTTTGTAAATGAATAACTTTATTTTATCCTCCCCCTCAGTTACTAACCCATTTGTCCCCTACTAACTTCCTAGTCCTGCCACGGACATTAGTTCCAGAGCAGTAGTTCCCTTTCCAATGTTCCCTTACCCACTCTAAACCACTGTTTGGACACTTGATCCTCAGTGTTTTGGAGGACAAGCAGCCTAGAAGGGTCACTAGATCTGTTGTTGCTTGATTTCCTTCGTACTTCCTTTGTACTTCCAACCATTCCAACACTCTCTGTCATTACTACTTTGAGTCCACTACTGGAACAATCAAGGAGATGGGAACACTTACACAGCACACACACACGCAGTCGCACACGTCAAACGCCCCCCCCCCCCCCCCCCACACACACACACTCTTTCTCTCTCTCTCACACACTGTACAGTAACACCCCTCTCATCCGGTTTATCAATATAATATTTCCCCTCCCCACTTGTTCATTTATCTCTCCCTCTCCCCTTCCCTTGAGCCCTTTTTAGGGAGACATTACCATCTGTGTTGTTATAGCCACCATGTTGTATACCTCGTGGTGTATCCTGTTTGGCTACCAGTGTTGTTATAGCCACCATGTTGTATACCTCGTGATGTATCCTGTTTGGCTACTGGTGTTGTTATAGCCACCATGTTGTATACCTCGTGATGTATCCTGTTTGGCTACCAGTGTTGTTATTGCCTCCATGTTGTATACCTAAAGCATAAATCCAAAGAAGTTATCCTAACCCTTTACAATTCCTTAGTCCGCCCTCTTCTGGAATACTGCGTTCAATCCTGGTGCCCTTATTACCAAAAAGATATAAACAAGCTAGAACGAGTTCAACGTAGAGTTACCAAAATGATACCTAGCCTAAAGAACAAACCATACGAAGAGCGTCTTAGAGAATTAAATCTATTTCCTTTAACCCAGCGCAGATTAAGAGGCGACTTTATTCAAGTGTTCAAAATCATCAAAGGCATCGACAATATGAACTGTAGTAAGTACTTCACTATCGACCAATCTAATTACACGCGGGGAAACGGTTGCAAAATTATTGGTAAATCTTTTAACTCGCACGAATCTAAGAATTTCTTCTTCAATCGAGTTGTCAACTTGTGGAATGGGCTTCCCCGAGACGTTATAGACTGCAGCACCGTTGATTCATTTAAATTCCGCCTAGACAAATATCTCGCATAAAACCCGCGACTGACTGCGTTTGTAAATGAATAACTTTATCCTCCCCTCAGTTACTAACCCATATGTCCCTACTAACTTCCTAGTCCTGCCACGTTAGTGGCAGGGCAGTAGTTCCCTTTCCAATGTTCCCTTACCCACTCTAAACCACTGTTTGGACACTTGATCCTCAGTGTTTTGGAGGACAAGCAACCTAGAAGGGTCACTAGATCTGTTGTTGCTTGATTTCCTTTGTACTTTTGTACTCCTCTCCTTTGTACTTAATTATTTATCTGTGATGTCCTAGGGTGGACTATCCCTTGTTTTGATGTCTAGACACCTGACATAAACCCTCAGTGTCGATCACTGTTTGTGCTAAGGTTATCTTGACAGAGAGGTTAATCGCACAGTTTGTATAAACGAAGACATGGGCGTAAACAAAACACTGATAGTCCCCATGGAAAAAACCCCGAGCTCTCGATCCCCTTTGTGGTGTGTACGGACCACCAACATTTAGTTCTGACATGTTTGAAACTCGTTATGACCCTATTTGACAAAATCGCAATGTTGAAAGAAGGGAAAAATAGGGGGAAAATATAGCTCAAAATTACCTGGTTAAGTGTTCAGGATCCCCAAACATTGTATAAACAAGTCGGACGTGCCTTGGGGCATACAATGAGATGTAGAATATAAAAATTAAAGATACCTAGGATTTGTCACATGTTACTACGGTCAAACTGAGAGTGCAGAGGGTTGAAGTCTTGGATTGTTCCAGGCCTGTGTGTGTGTGGTCTGATGTGTTAGTACTGTTCAACAAAGTCATTGGAGAAACAATGTGCTGTTAAAAAACGTTTAAATCTAAAACTTATCCCAAACGTCCCACTGTGTCATACGATTGGGTCAGACATGTGAATGTGCGTCAATTTGGGACAAGACCATGACAAAACCATTAGATCTGTGCAAGCAACCGACGTGTTCAATACCGGGGTAGCATGTTTGTGTTATAAGATCGTATTGTATACGTCAGTTGTTTCTTAAGTGTTAATTTCTAGTAATAACCAAACTGACGTTGGTGATGGGTGAGATATGGTGAGAAGAATTTAGGAAGTAATGGATGTATGTTCAATACATTACAGCTTATGGTAACAAGTATTGGACACTGTTTTATATAAAGTTTACATTGTTTTTATTTAAATTGATTATCAACTTTTAAACTTATATACATTTTTTAGTAATAATTTGCATGTTTCTCTTCTCGTTTGTTATAAATAGGTGAAGTATATTAATATGTAATGTCATACAACATGTTACAGACGGTTCCTACCCTTATTGCATATTTATAACTATATCTATGTGATATTATTGCTGTATGATGTGACACGCTTTATTTATTTGTGATGTGCCTCTTTTTTTGAATAAAATAAAAATTGTCTCGACACATCCTTTGTATTTGTTTTTTTTGGTAGACCATCTATAGTACGGTTAATGCTCTATTAGTAATGTATTTATGCCAAGGCTGGCTGAAAGATATATGAACAGCTAAGACCTGTGAACCTGGAATTAGAAGCCCTTCCACTATGCCAATCAGAATGTTTAAGTATTTGTTCCTCTGATTTCGCGTTCTTTGGTGTAATTAAGAGATCAACATAGCAAGATATTACTCTTTGTTTAATCTGGATAATGTTGCACTCACCAAGGAGAGAAACGGGGCCAAACATGAAAAGAATAAACTGTTAAAACATACAACTGTCTAGTGGACATGCCTTAAGAATGACAGCTCTAGTTGACAAATGGAAATTTTTAAGACCGCATTCGTAAAGTTTTGAAGGATCTATTTTTGTGGAACAACATGTTGTTGCATAATGGATCATGTCGAAGGTAACAAAAGAACGGAGAAAACCAATACAAGAATTAAACATCCCGAGATGTCGCATTACAGAATTTGTTGCCACCTCGACCCATCTTTCAACGAAATTGGTCTCCCCCACTCTTGCTACTAGGAAAGTGTTGAAATTTGTACTTATAAAAAACCACAAAACATTGTGTACCAAACCCATTCATATATTATCTGATTGACTTGTCTAGTATAATGGTTTCTTTCTAGCTATACATACTCCAAACTATAATTGGTTTGGTTGAAAGTTTAGAGTTGGGGGTTTAAAGTTCGTTAGAGAAGGATTTATCGGCTAGTTTTTGCTCTACACCTATGTTATAGGATGTTGGGTGTTTTATTTTAAAATAAGACTTAAACATGTCACAAACTATTAATTTATCAAAAAAAGACTGCTATGTTTGTGGGGCATTCACTTATGCAAAAATCTAACTATCCTTCGTTTCCTCTGTCTTTTCTTCCCATTTTAGCCCACCGCTGGAAACTACATGGAAGAATAATACTCATTGTCGGCATTCGACTTTTATAGGAACCAACCATTGTATACTGGATAATAATGCAAGAGGCAGGAGGACAAATTGTATTTCAGAAATGGAGGACACAATGTAAGGAAATGCTGACATGAACAAGGCCAGTGTATTTGTTGTTTGACATTTTATATAACAATTGTATACTTTATCTTCGTAGACTTTTCTATGTAGACTTTTCTAAGTGAGTAATATCATATCTTGGTTGATGAAAGCCAACACATTAAATATGTTTTGTGTTAAAACTAAAAACTAAAAACTATTGGTGTTGCTTTGTCTTTCTTCTTTATATTTGAGAACACCTATTCCTTTTTTCATTGCTTCCCTTATTATCCAGCCATGTGACACAATGTAAATTATTTCTTAAGCTTTTCATAATCCAACGTTAGTTATACATAGAAACACTAAATATATGCAATCTAGCGTTAATTCGTTGTATGTTGGCGTTCCAAGTAATACAGATGCATAGCTTTCAAACCTCTACAATATACCCCATCCTAACAAACACAGCAGAAAACACAGAGATCCGATGTAGTAAAGTTGTGTTGGTATTGAGTTGATCCGATGTAGTAAAGTTGTGTTGGTATTGTGGTTCTCCTCCACACTGATGCCTTTCCTACATTATGGTAAAGGTTTCCACAAACTCTGTGGTGTTGTGGAACCTTTTACGGATATCCAACCCACAATATTATATCTGACCTGGTACTTTGGTTATCACTCCACAGCGTGCGCTTATAAGAGAGAGAGAGAGAGAGAGAGAGAGAGAGAGAGAGAGTGAGTGAGTGAGTGAGTGCAAAGGAAATCAAGCAACAACAGATCTAGTGACCCTTCTAGGTTGCTTGTCCTCCAAAACACTGAGGATCAAGTGTCCAAAGAGTGGGTAAGGGAACATTGGAAAGGGAATTACTGCCCTGGAACTAATGGCCGTGGCAGGATTAGGAAGTTAGTAGGGGACAGATGGGTTAGTAACTGAGGGGGGGATAAAATAAAGTTATTCATTTACAAACGCAGTCAGTCGCGGGTTTGATGCGAGATATTTGTCTAGGCGGAGTTTAAATGAATCAATGGTGATGCAGTCTATAACGTTTCGGGGAAGCCCATTCCACAAGTTGACAACTCGATTGAAGAAGAAATTCTTAGATTCGTGTGAGTTAAAAGATTTACCAATAATTTTGCAACCGTTTCCCCCGCGTGTAATTAGATTGGTCGATAGTGAAGTACTTACTACAGTTCATATTGTCGATGCCTTTGATGTTTTTGTACACTTTGATATAAGTCACCTCTTAATCTGCGCTGGGTTAAAGGAAATAGATTTAATTCTCTAAGACGCTCTTCGTATGGTTTGTTCTTTAGGCTAGGTATCATTTTGGTAACTCTACGTTGAACTCGTTCTAGCTTGTTTATATCTTTTTGGTAATAAGGGCACCAGGATTGAACGCAGTATTCCAGAAAAGGGCGGACTAATGAATTGTAAAGGGTTAGGATAACTTCTTTGGATTTATGCTCAAATGACCTGCCTATAAAGCCAATTATTTTGTTTGATTAGTGAGTGAGTGAGTGAGTGAGTGTATTTTACAGGATTGAGATTACTCTCGTAGTGTCCCGTTAGCCTTTAACTTATCATAATTTACTTTAAAAGCTTGAATACTTTGTGCACACACTAGGTCGTTTGGTAACTTATTCCACTTCTCAACCATTCTATCTGGAAAACCAAACTTCCTAACATCCTTCCTAGCTCTCCTCCTCAACAGATTATAGTCATGTCCTCTCGTCCTCCCCACCGCTGGCCAAACAAAATGTGTTTGATCAAGATATTCCTTTCCGTGAACACACCTAAATAGAGCTATCATGTCTCCCCTCTCCCTTCTCTGTTCAAGTGAGGGAATCCCCAGGTGACACAGCCGGTCTTCATATTGTAAGTTTTTTAACCCTGGCACCCATCTTGTGATCACACGCTGAATTTTCTCGAGCTTACTTATGTGTTTTTTCATGTGTGGATTCCATACAACCGCTGCATACTCCAGGCTAAGCCTTAAAAACTGTGTTATTAATATCTTCACCATGTCTTCATTTAGGAATTTAAACGCTACCCTAATATTAGCCCACCACGAATATGCCTTATTTTCCAAGTTATTGATGTGGTCACCGGGATCTAACCTCCTGTTCACTACAACTCCTAAGTCTTTTTCCTTCTCTGACTTTTCCAACCTTACATCGCCCATACTGTACTCCCCATGGGGTCTTCCCTGGCCGTCTCCCATCTCCATCACGTGGCATTTATCAATGTTGAACTCCATTTTCCACATTCGGCTCCATTGATACAGCTTATTGATGTCCTCCTGGAGCATTTTACAGCAATTGTTATCAACCACTTTCCTTACTAATTTTGCGTCATCGGCGAACATGTTAACATAACATCAATACATATCTAGCACCAGGCAACAAAGGCCATATGGCCTGAATTTGTCTTGGCACCCTATACTGTAATATAATCTCATTGGTGTAATGCAATAAGGTTGTGTATTAGATGTTTTATAGAGCACACCAGTAGGATGGTGGTTTAATGTTTGCTGAAACTGAATAGATGTGATAAACATTTGATAGGATAAAAGCAACATTCTCCAAAACTCGATTGTGTTGTCACTTTATTACATTCACCAAAGGAATAGATAGCCAATTACCTGTAAACTGGCGTATTTCTTATCACGCTATGATATCATACTATCATATTCTTATCATTCTGTACATTGGGTATCAACACAACTGATGCCACCAACTGTCGTAAGCATGGAGAGTTTTGTGTGGCCGTTCGGTTATGGCCTTAGCCTTGCTCGGGGCCTTGGGGCTGCACGGCCAGACAGCCTGGGGAACAGCAACAACAACACCAACAACTGTCGTGAACAAATACCAATGAAATCTCCACACAATGAATAGAGTTCTGTAGCAGTTGCTGAAGGCCGTGGGAGGACTAACACATTCCAGGCCTCAATATGAATACAACACACGACCATGGCTGGAAGTTAAAATTGAATAGGTTCAGCACGAGTATTTGTGGAAACATGTTCATATTATATGATTATGTTCTACCTGGTGTAACTTCCCTCAGTTCTGTAATGAGTACCGAGTATAAGAACATAAGAAAATGGGAGTCTGCAGAAAGCCGATTGGCCTAAGCAAGGCAGATCCCTGTCCCACACAACCCCAATTACAAAGCCCAATTATAGGCTCAACACTCTAATACCCTGAGGATCATCTTACCAAACCGGTTAGAGATTAACGCAGGATTACGGGGGTCTGCAGAGCGCTGATTGGCCCAACCCTGCTGATCCCCCTTCACACCCAACCCTTCTCGTCCATATGTTTATCCAATGTTTTCTTAAAGCTCCCTATCGTTCTTGATCCCACTATATCACTTGGTAGCCTATTCCACCCATCTACAACTCTGTTACCAAACCAATATTTGCCTATATCTTTTCTGAAACGAAATTTATCTAATTTGAAACCATTGGTACGAGTTCTTTCGCTATCACTGAGCTTTAGTACATTTGTCATGTCCCCTTTGTTAATCCCACTAACCCACTTGAACACCTCTATCATATCCCCTCTAACTCTGGCGTCTCTCTAACGAATGTAAACCTAATTTCTTCAACCTTTCTTCATACGGAAAATTTCTAATATTATGGATCATTTTTGTCATTCTACGCTGAATTCTCTCCAATGAATCTATGTCCATTCTGTAATAAGGACACCAAAATTGGACAGCATAATCCATATGGGGTCTCACTAATGACAAGTAAAGTTTTAAGATAACATCAGCAGTTCTGTTACTCACACTCCTAGAGATGAACCCGAGAATCCTGTTTGCCTTATTACGAACGCTTATACACTGTTTTCTAGGCTTCAAATCATTGCTAACAAACACACCTAGATCTTTCTCGCAGTCTGAATTTTCTAATTCTAAATTGCTAGTTTATATTTAACATTTGTTTGCATCTTCCCTATCTTTAATACCTTGCATTTGTCAATGTTAAACTTCATCTGCCAATTTACTGACCATTCATGTAAGGTATCTAGATCCCTTTGGAGGCACTCTATATCGCTATCTGAATCAATTGATCTCCCCATTTTAGTATCGTCTGCGAATTTACTTATCCTACTAGTTATACCTAAATCTAGGTCATTTATGTATATAAGAAACAACAGGGGACCTAATACCGATCCCTGGGGGACACCACTTTTGACTGCTCCCCACTCTGACTTGGTACCATTTATGCTGACTCTCTGTTTCCTACCAATTAGCCATGACCTAATCCATCCCAACAACGACCCTCCTATTCCATGTGCCTCAACCTTTCTCATCAATCTCTCATGAGGGACTGTCGAAAGCTTTACTGAAATCTAAATATATAATATCATATGACTTGTCACTATCTACTGCTTCATATACCTCTGAGAAAAAGCTAAGCAAATTAGTAAGGCAAGAACGTCCCTGAGTGAATCCATGCTGAAAAGAATTTATTAAGTTAAATTTTACTAAGTGGCTTCTAATTTTCCTAGCAATAATGGACTCTAGCAACTTTCCTATGATTGATGTGAGACTAATGGGACGGTAATTGGATGCTATCGATTTATCACCTTTTTTGAAGATCGGAACTACATTTGCAAGCTTCCAAGCTTCTGGAACTAAACCTGTTTCTAATGACTTGTTAAATATAAATGCTAATGGACTACTTAACTCATCTCTGCATTCTTTTAATACTCTAGCATATACCTCGTCAGGACCAGGCGATTTTTGAGGTTTCAGTCTGTCAATTTCCTTAAGCACATCATTTCTACTTATACTAACTGTACTTAACATATTTTCTATACTATCACTATATACCATATTGACTTCTGGAATCTGTGCCAAATTTTCATTAGTGAAAACGGAAAGAAACTGACTATTTAATGTACTGCACATTTCTAAATCATTTTCTGTTATTTCTCCTATTGAAGTTTTTAGGGGGCCTATTACATCTCTAACTTTAGATTTATATAGTTGGTAAAAAGCTTTAGGGTTATTTTTTGAGTCGCTGGCTATCCTTATTTCATAATTTATTTTTGCTTTCCTGATTTCCTTTTTGACCTGTCTTGATAGAGTCTGATAGTATATATGTAAATGATTTTCACCTTTCTTTATTTTTCGATATATTCCTTTCTTTTTTCCTATAAGATCTATTAGCTTATTAGTCATCCATTTTGGTTGGTTCTGCGTCGATCTAAATCTTCTTTTAGGGATATATTTATTTTGAGCATTGTGGAGTGAAGCAATAAACTGGTTATATGTAGGTGGCAAGTTTAACTCTGGCATATCCTGACTTAATTGCTTAACAATAGGGTCCACCCTTAAGTCTCTTCTTAGCCCACCATAATCGGCTTTTCTGAAATCTGGGATAAGTGTCGTATTCTCTTTAGCATTCCCTGTCCATTGTATATTAAAATAAATAGATTTATGATCGCTATTTCCTAGGTGGTCACCAATCTCTACATTATTTATTATATGTTCATTGTTACTGAAAACTAAATCAAGAATATTAATACCTCTAGTCGGCGTATCTATGAATTGAAATAAAAAACTATCTTGTACTACCTCAATAAACTCTACTGAATCGGAGTCGCCTATTTGGTGCTGCCAATCAATGTTCGGAAAATTAAAATCCCCCATAATGCACACATTGCTAAACCTTGATGCTATTTTAATTTCCTCCCATAACGATTTTCCGCCATTTCTACTCATATTAGGCGGTCTATATATAACTCCAATAACTATGGTCTCACTACCTTCGTTAACCTCTACCCAAACACTTTCATTATCATTATTTAGTCTAATACCTGATTTAATACAGCTTTTAATGTACTCCTGACAAACACTGCTATACCCCCGCCCCTCCTACTTGTTCGGTCATATTTAAACAAACAGTATCCTGGAATATCAAATTCTGCTAAAAAATGCCTAGATTCTGTATTAATCCACGTTTCAGTTAGCGCTATTATGTCTATATTTTCTGTGCTAACGAGTGCTCTAAGTTCGTTCATTTTGTTACATAAACTCCTACAATTTGTATAATATACCCTCAACCTATTACTTTTATTTGCAACTAATTTTCTATTGTGTTTAGCTAACTTATTATTTCCTGTTGAACTACTAGCTCTAGACGGAAATTCTACTCTATCAGTATTCTCATCTTTACTATCAGTTTACATGTGTAGTGTTATCGATACTACTATTACACATCACTATATCCGCACTATCTTGACTGATTATTTCTATTTTACTCACTGGTTTGTCACATGAAGTACCTGCTCCATATGGAGACAGTATTTTACTTACACACCCAGGTTTTTTTAACGAAACCCCGCAACAATCTTGTCGAGTGAGCTGGCCAAGGTCGAAACTCCTAGTCGAGAGAGATGTACTCCATCCTGGGCATACAGTTCATCCTTACCATAAAAGAGGGACCAGTTATCCGGGAATGGAATAGTATTTGCCTTACAATACTTCTCCAGCCGGCTATTTACACCAATAGCCTGGAGGACCATTCCTTCCTTACCCCTCTTCTAGGCAGGATACTGTTTACCACAGGAACTCCACCTTTTTCCTTGATCCTCTCCAACATTTCCTGATACTTGGAGAGCAACTCCTCAGTCCTGCATCTCCATATGTCATTGCTCCCTGCGTTGAGGAAGATGATGGGGTCCTCCCCACTCACTTCCATGACAGCATCTATCTTCTCAGCCACCCTCCCGACTCCGGCACCAGGCACGCAGACAACTTTACCAACCTGAGTGTTTGTTGCCCTGCCAAGGTATCTAACCAATGAATCACCGACAATGAAAACAGACTTAGCTTTTTTCCTTTTGTCGGCGTGTAGCAGTAGTTGTTGCAGCAACAGCAGCAGACTTCCCCCCCCCCTCCCCTCTCACTGCCTCGATGATCGCCACTTCATCGCCATCACTCTCATCAGCCAAGGTGCTGAAGTTGTTGTGGGGCTTGACTGGCTGCCTTTTCAGCTTGCAGGCCGTTGCACTAGTTGACACCACTTTCCAAGGGGCTTCACGATCCCTGGGAACACTTCCGGTAGCCTCACACTTCTTCTCCGCCATAGCTAGTCTCAAGGCCAAATTTTCATCTTTGAGACACTGAATCTCCTGCTCCACACTCTCCAGTCTTTCTTGCAAAGCAAGACAAAGCTGGAGAGTATGGGAGGAGACAGCAGACTCATCAACAACAGCCATCACTAAGAAAGTTCACTAGGACCTCACTAAGGGTAAACAGGTTCACTAGCGGTCACTGGGGACGTCCGCACAGGTCAGGGGTCAGAGGGCAACTACTAGGGGTCAGTATCTCCCTAGAATGGACCGCAAGGTCTTTGAGATAGAAACTATTCCTCGTAACTCTCTCTCTCCAATCTTATATGTAGCCTATTGGAAATCTGCTTTTCGTGGCAGGCACTTTGATTGAGCCGCATCGAATATTCCCAGACAGTCTTTATTATAGTGTCATGAAATTCCTTTACAGGCGATAACGGGTACGTTTATGGTTTGGGAACATATTTATGATTCTTTAACATAGTGTGATTGATACTGTATAGGGATCTTTGAGTTTACACACACACACAGAGAAAACTGCACCAGGAGGGATGAAACATTTGATGAAAGTAGAACAGTTGGCTTTAAGGAAACAAACCTACAACATTAGAAAGTCAAGGAAACTCAACTATGTCGATAGTTTAGAGGAAAACAAATATATATTATATATACTGTTCATGTTGATAGAGACGATGATGATAAAGTTTAAAACAATGAAGATGAGGATAATGATAATATTGTTGATGTAGAATATCAAGAAGCCTTGGTGATGGAGACGGTGGTGGTGAAGATTCGGGAAGGAATATAGATCAGCGGACGTCACTTCATGTTTCCTTTTCTGACATTAATTAACACTGTAGGTAGATGACAGGTTGTAGGGGAGAGAATAGTGGTGGTGGTGGTGGTTGTGCTATATGGTTGTTGGTCGTGGTGGGGTTGGTGGTGGCGGTGGTGGTGATAATAGTAACCTTCCAAACCAGTTTCCTACTTTCCTGCTCTCATTCCACTTCGCACTTAGACTCCTTCCAAACTCTTCTTCAACTCTTTAGTTACTCACTCTCACTACTCTCCTCACCTCTCTTCTTTATTTCTACATGCAGCTCCTCTTCACCCTTTCTGTTTCTTCATTACCTCTGCGCCCCAGCCATTCCTTATACGCTTTTGTCTTAGCTTCCACTGCTCGTCTAACGTCCTCACTCCACCACGCTGTTCCTCTCCACTCTCCTATCCCTCTCCTTAACCCCACACACCGACTTATATGCTGCACATACTTCATCCTTAAATACCCTGCACTCTTCTTCCACTTCCCTCAGCTGTTCCAAGTTCTCTCTCTCTCTCTCTCTCTCTCTCTCTCTCTCTCTCTCTCTCTCTCTCTCTCTCTCTCTCTCTCACAGACACATCATGTTCCGGTAGTTATTTAGATCTACACTATAATATTATGTAAACTTTGGATTGTATATTTAGCATTCACTTCTTTATCTACCATCTCAGTTGTATTCCCACATAGACTACCTTTATTTTCAACCAAGGAACCTTGGCTGATATTAGTGAGATATAGTATATAGACATTAAGCAAATAAGGAGCTTAACAAAATGTGTAAATGTTAGACAATCAACCTTTAATGTAAACAAAAGGACTTATCGAGTATAAAATATAAGTTGAATGCATACTGTACAATGTACATTCATAACAAACATTAGGAACACTTATACTGAGGATACAAAGCAAAACTAAGAGTAAAAAGTGTTTTCATATCCGGAAGGAAAACGGCGGAACAAAATGTGTGAAGGTCAACATCATTCCCTTCCATCAACGAATATCTTTCCCCACAACTTTCCTATATTTCTCTCTCTCTCTCTCTCTCTCTCTCTCTCTCTCTCTCTCTCCTTAATCATGTAAGCATAGGAAATCGATATAACCCAGGATAATTTTACAGTTACAAGACCATTACATAAATTTACGACCTGCTATTTCTGTATAACTCCATCATTCCCACTGTTAACGTATCGAGCTTATAGTCCAAAACAGGGATAATAAATAGAGATGGTGATTGATTGTAGTAAATGCGTTCGTGACACAGACAGGCAGGCAGGCAGACAGACAGACAGACAGACACTATTGTTTCCCATGCTAAAGCTCACTAGTTTCAGGGTTCATATCTGGCAGGTGGACTGAGCGGAGGTATTATTTGAGTGAATGTAGCCGTTGTATTAAACTTTGGTATGGAATTTGTAGACTAAAACTTTTATCTTGGTATTTCTGAGATGATGCAGCTTCAGTCTATTTTATTCCAACTCCTCAAAAAAAGTACACTTAAGTTTAAAGTGTCCGCAGCTTAGAGTATTCTGGAGACCAGGGAGCTTTTACGAATAACTTCTCGCTGCCCATACCAAGTTGAGAATACTTTTAGGCATTATCCTGACTTGCAAGATGTTCTGGCCTTGGAACAAGACTGAAAATACTGCCTTAGAGTTTTAATAATGTTGTTGCATTTCAAAAGAACTGATTTGTTTTCATATAATATACCTGACACACAATAGGTATATACTATTTTGTGTTCATGTTCTCGATCATTACCTTTAACACCTAACGAGCGGCCTAGGCGGTAAATAATATGTAGCCACCAGCGGGGTGTTTTTACCCAAAATAGGGCTGTTTACGTGATCATTTTCATGCCTAAATAAGACCCAGAGCGTAAAACAAGTATCTATCCCTGAAAGGGCATAAACAGAGTTTTCCAATGACACCACAACGATCCTTGTATGACCGCTAGTTTTCTTGCAACAACCGCGCAACACGAGTGCAAAAACCATGTAATTCGGTACTTTCCCCATACAATTCACTATGTAGCGAGTGTGAGAGGGTGGGATTCATGTCAGTTGGTCCACCGCGGTGGTCTGGAGTAGTCATACGCTCGCTACTCTCCTGCCACCACTTGTCTCTCTCTCTCAGCAACATTACGTGCTGAAATTGCCACGCGACTTATGTTGTGAGCCGCCACATAGTCCAAATTTCTTTCACTCGACATATGATGCGCGCCGCCAGTTAAGGGTTAATATGCATACATAGGTAATCATAAGTATACTGATAGTTAAGTATGGTGTATTTAAACATTATATTGCCACAATTCCACTTTGGAAGCTACTGTATATTGGTCAAATAATTCATGTTGGTCCAGCTCCCGCCCCGGGGCTATCACTGAGGATCTTCCTCCTCCTATCCTCATCATTGACCCCCATACTGTCCTTGAGCAGCACTTCATGTGGACCATAAACTAAACACCGGGAATATGAATGTTCTCTATAATGACGTAGGTATTAACATTTTTGACAGGCTAATAAGTTGATAGGCTCAGTTATGTGTGTAATATGTAAGGTTGATTTAACTATCATTACTTAAGATGTTTATAATATGCTTGAATGTAGAAAGATATTGATTGTAGAGTGATAAAGTAGATATTGGGAACAATGATAGTAGTAGACAGCTAATGAGAAGGTTGGGGAGATAATTTACACCGACGGTGAGGGAGATTGAAGGTAAAAGGTAAGATGAATGAGGTTGTTAGGATGTACAGGTAGGCCTACTCTGAGCCAGGTGAGGTTGATCTTTGTTTTATTGGGCGCCATACTGTGTACCTTGCGTTGTGATCTATATGTTTACCAGTGTTGTACTTTACATTACTTTGTCGGAATTCATAAAACATGACGTCACATACATATTTAAAGGTTGTCAGACATCCACTGGTTGGAAGATACAGATTTTCCCCTCAATCTGTAGCTGTATGCAATATGGCAGTTACTGTAACAGGTGTTTGTGTAGTTCACTGTTCTATGGTAATGGTGGTAATAATTATCTTGGGTGAGACAGGTAAAGTGAGCCCAGTGAATTATGAAGGACACAAAGGTGAAATATGTGAGGCTTAGTTAGTGTTAGGGGTGGTAGGCCGGAGAGCAGTACACGGCTGGTTTCGTCTGTAATTAAATTTGCCTTCAAGTTATTAAAGGACACTCGAAATGGCTTTACCTATACTTTGAAATACGTTATATTAGGCTAGTTTGGAATAGGTTATGGTGATGATAGACAATGAATGGTGCCAACCGAGTGACTTTGAATGTAAACGCAATGGCTTATATACCAGGTATCCTGAACCTGTGTGTAGTACCATGTGAAACAGGTGATACAGGTGGACATAATGTTTGTACTTTATTACATCATTCAGGCTTTACTGTCTTGGTACTGTACACCAAAAACCTCTGAAACAAATGACAACACGTGTTCCCGTTTTCTTTACAGTCCGGGGTAAAATTAGGGACAAACATAATCTGTGACCGCAGCGTGTGTGATTATTTTGGTATTGATAATATAATGCGATATAACATATAATTGGAGTGATGATTGGCAAATAACATGAAAGACACATACATGTTGAAAACACATACATGTAAAGAGAGAACTGTCTACATTTGTGATTTACCCTATTTGTTATTTATTTTGGAATTAATTTGCGATGTAAATATATCAATCTTAACATTTAGCCGTCTTAGGTCACATGCATATATCGGAATATTGTATGAAACCAATACAAACCATATATGCTAATATTAAGGAAAGATAAATCCTACATACCGTGTTGATATATTTATAACACACACACACACACACACACACACACCTATAAACTATGCACTATAGATACTGCACACCTCCCTACTCTTCCACAGCCGTTCCTTCCCACCGCTGTGTGTCTGTCTGTACATCATAGTAACAGGTGTGTGACGAGACCTACAGAAGGCTAGTGGTCTCTCTCTCTCTCTCTCTCTCTCTCTCTCTCTCTCTCTCTCTCTCTCTCTCTCTCTCTCTCTCTCTCTCTCTCTCTCTCTCTCTCTCCTCTCTCTCTCTCTCTCCTCTCTCTCTCTCTCTCTCTCCTCTCTCTCTCTCTCTCTCTCTCTCTCTCTCTCTCTCTCTCTCTCTCTCTCTCTCTCTCTCTCTCTCTCTCTCTCTTGTTTATTCTCAGAGGTGTGCGCAGCATATTTGATCATTTGCTTCCTTCTTTACTTCCTTACTGTTTTATTTACTTGTTTGTCTCAATCTGTCAACGCTTTATTCTGTATTGCCTTCTCCTTTCCCTTCAAAATGTGTCATACACTTACAAAGCCTCCCATGTTTTGTCACTATTGTGTTGTGTTACTGTTGGATTACATAGCATCTGTTTCATATATAATTGTGAATGTGAAATATTGTAGAAGTGTAGATTAAATTATATTTATCTGGAAACCTGCTACACACACCATCACTTTTTATAACTGAGGAAGTGGGCGATATAGCAACTTTTATGGGTAGGAGTAACGGGATTGGACCAAGGTAAAGAGAAAGAGCCAGCTAGATTGGAATTACGGGGAAGAGATATAACCAAGAGAGTGGTGAAGAGAGTAGTGAAGGAAAGTAAGAGAAGAGCAGATGAGGAATTTGGAAGGAATCTGAGTGTAAAATGGAGGGAGTGTAAGAAACTGTTCTGGAAGGAGATCAAGAAAGTTAACAAGGGAAATAGTAAAGGTATGAAAGATAAGAATGGTCGAGTGTTAGCCGAGAAGCAAGAGAGAGTCGAAGGATGGAGGAAGTACTTCAACGAATTGCTGAATGTAAGGAATGAAGCACCAACAAACATAGTTGGATGGGGTATGGGAGGGAGAAAAAGAGAAGTAGTGTAGGAGGAGGTGGGGATTAGGAGGTCAGAAGTGTTTGAAGATGGGGAAAGCATCAGGAATAGATGGATGCCAACACTTAGCAGCAGCGCTTCAAGTCATCTGTGAATATTGCAGAACCAACATAAAGGCGTGATTAAGTTAATTAGTGTCCCTGGAAGTATGATTGGCTGTCGTCAGGATGTTCCTCAA
Source organism: Paralithodes platypus (assembly GCA_032716605.1). Classification (NCBI taxonomy): domain Eukaryota; kingdom Metazoa; phylum Arthropoda; class Malacostraca; order Decapoda; family Lithodidae; genus Paralithodes; species Paralithodes platypus. Next base: position 7,761,286 of record CM064573.1, read on the forward strand.
TCTTTATAATCAGTTTCGAAGGCAGTTATTCTGGGAGATCCTGGTGAAACATACAAATTGGCGTATTTTCCATAGTATGCTCTGTAGATTTTGATTAATGTCATGTATATTATGTACTCGACTTACCATATGCATTCCCTGTATTCCTTGGCATGATAAAACCACTTCCAAATAAATTGGTAATTTGCTTCTGAGTGTTAGTTCAGCAGTCTTCCAAATTATCAGGTCTATTTATCTGTTACTGTACTGTTTAAGGAAGTCCAAGCAATAATGATACATAGGCTACAACATATGATACTTGCCTTGCCAAACATAGAATATGCATGAATTACATTATTGAGGAAGTGAATATATTAATATCTCCGATTACAATGCTGCCATTTGGTCACCCAAACCTAATAATTAATTCCACCAGTGACGTCACCAATGTTAATTTTATGAAACAGGATATTCAATTTCCATCATAGCATTATTGTGTGTCGCTCCCCACCACTCTCCTGCTGTATACTGTTAACACCAGACATGGGGTAGTTATTGTGTGTCGCTCCCCACCACTCTCCTGCTGTATACTGTTAACACCAGACATGGGGTAGTTATTGTGTGTCGCTCCCCACCACTCTACTGCTGTATACTGTTAACACCAGACATGGGGTAGTTATTGTGTGTCGCTCCCCACCACTCTACTGCTGTATACTGTTAACACCAGACATGGGGTAGTTATGGAAATGATGTGGCAGAATACTATAAATTATGATACGCTGTGAGAGTACTGTATGTGTGTGTGTGTGTGTAAGTGAGTATACAGTATGTCTGGGTTCTATGCAGTGGTTAGTGCTTCTTTAAGCATTAAAGGGAGTAGACGTGTGTATGTGTGTGTGTATGTCTTTGTAAAACGAGGGCAAGCAGCATATGTTAGGCATTATATTTTTCTACCATTGTATTTTCCCGACAGTGTGTCGTTAGAAACCAACAACCAACTCCACTCTTCATGAAGCCTTTCCTTTTTCCCAGCTGAGTTGCAGAGTTCCTTGAATGCCTCCATCTCAGCAGGGCACATTTACGAAGGGTGAATCCAATGACACCCCCCTGGCTCTTGGCCTCACAATTAATGATTTGCTCAAGAGCTTGACCTGTTGGGACAATTTTGTGACCTGCGAACAACAAATCCACCCTCCATCATGTGCTGATACATGACTGGATGTTTCTGTTCCAGTTCTTTAATTTCTGCAATGTACACTGGCGTGTACCTGGCATAGTTATGACGCCCGGCTAGTACAAAATAAGGCACAGTTTCCATGACCGCTTGGATGTGCATCAGAAAATTTGCCTCTCTATCTGCCCGTAGCAATCACAGTAATATGTCTCCAGATTGTAGGAAGCTATCCCAGTAGGCGAAAGTGAATGAACGTCCTTCCCCTCATTCCGAAATAGGGCCACTGTTTAAAGTACGTTCTGCGGAATGGCATCTTCCAAATCCTGGCAGAGGACTTGGCATCCTTTGCCTTGAATGAATTCTCAAGGACTTCTATCTTCTGCTTGATTTCATCGGTCAGCCATGGCAGACAGTTTTTGCAGACAAATGCCTCAGCTGATGTGAGGAACATGTTTGTTAGAGTCTCATGAGGCGGACACCACGAATTCCGCAGGCATTTTGTTTTCCTTGGAGCATTTGGTTGGCTGTGGCTGAGGAATACACATCTGATGAGGTTAGGATATTTTGAAGGCCACCATCTCCATACAACTTTCCAATGCTTGCCATGAGAATGATGGGAATGTTGCACAGGTGTTTGCATTGTTGCTGTATGGAAAGAAAGGAAAAGATATTCAAACTCTAGATGAGATGCGCTACCTTATGGCAACAACGACTGACAAAACAGCGTCAATGCTTCCGCCCACAGAAGATGCGTTCAAACAGCATGTCCTACGTGCTAAGTACCAGACTCGGATCTGGAGTAATAGTCACATTGCAAACCAGGAAGAAACTCAACCAGTTGGTCATGGCTGGAGTGCTTGTGATGATGGAGGCATCACATCGACCATGTTCTCAAAGCCACCGGCTCCAGTCGAGGTGCGAGATCTCACTCACTTGTACTGCAAAGATAAGGAATGTTCCAATGGAAGGAAGTGTCCTTGTCAGCTTGCTGGACTTGATTGTATTGATGCCTGTTCATGCACAGAGTGTCAAAATCAAAATAACATACCAGCAGGACAGGATAAAATTTAGATTGACACATAAACACAGGTACCAATTTGGGGCACTATCACAAACCAGAGGTAACCTGCCACACTGCATTAATTTTGCCTCATATCCCTTTCACGCATTTATGACGCAGTGGTTGCCAGATTAGCAATAAGAAATAGAGTTCTCTCACTCTAATAATTACCTCTCCAAAATTAGTTTACTGCCCACAGCTAACTCAAAGACAACTGCAGAGGTTGAAGTAACTAAACTAAAGGTTTATAAATACCCCTGATGGTAACAAAGGTTTTAAAGTATCCCCAATAGCCTCAAAATTGCGTCATATGCGTGAAAGGGTTAATGCCAGTTCTACATCACTGAGGTATGCAGGAAAAGGATTAGAAGTTGGACTGACACTGATGCAATATATTTTAGGGGTAGGATTTGGGACAATTCGTCCGAAGCTACCAAAAGTCACACATTTTTCTGTTTTGATTTTATATTTTTTTACCCTCCAACCTTAGATTAGCTCTACATCCCATTGAATGTGTTGTCTAGTGTCTATTACACCTATTGAATACAAATAAAGAGCTTTGGTTGAATTTAACTTGCCTCATTTGAATGAATGTGGCGATCATTGAAAATAGCAATTTTTCATGGATGCCTGTAATGAAGGGGTTAATTTGGCATGTTTTACACAATTGCTGGACTACAACATCATTTTCTGAAAAGTAGACATCCAAAGGAATAAAATGATACCAGTTTTAGCTGGTTCTACCTCCGGTTGGGGTATCTCCTAAAATAGAGGCTTTTTTCAGTCTAGGCCGCTACCCTATTAGGGGATAGTTTTGGTGATTGTCTTTTTGTGCATCCAGATAATTAATGTTCGTTTCAAGATTGTGAATTACTTATCTATATATCTCTGTTTTCTACACATGTTACCACATATATTTGTGCTATATATGGTGGGTGGGCTTGTGGTGGTCCAGCTTCGCTGCGGGTCTGCCTGTGGAAGTCGGCGCCTCTCCGGGGGATCTGGGACCTGGGAATCTTTTGCTAGGGACCCCAAATGGGCCTGGGCCTCTGGGTGTTTCTCCTGCGTGACCTAGATGTGCGTGATTTTGTGTTTTGTTTTTCTGATGTGTTGTGATGCCCCTATTCGGGCTCGGTCTCGAGTCGGCCACCCCCATTAAAAAAAAAAAAAAAAAAATTGAAAACTGGGGAAGGTTCCATAGTATATACATACATACATATACATCTTGTAAAACCCTCTCAACTCTGTCTCGTGTTTCTCTCCTTTCATCTCCCTCCCCTTGTTGAGAATATCTCCTCTGTCTTGCCTTTCTTTTTCTTTGTCTACTATGTCGCTTTTCACTCGTTCTGTTTCTAATATCATCTCCTCTTTATCCCGAGTCTCATATTATTGTTTACCCTGTCGCCATTGCTCTGACTGTCACTTTAATTTCCTTAGTGATTGCTCCTTTATATTGTGTTTACTCTCATACATTTCCATTAATTGGTTCTTCCTTTGTTCGTTTCTTGTTCTTGTTTCGTCTGGCTGTTCTTTATTAACCTCCTCCTTGTTCTCCTTCCTTCTCTCTCTCTCTTTCGCCCTATGTCTGGCTCTCTGTGTTCTCTTTATAGGTATCCCTCTGTGTTCTCTCCCTCTCCCCTGTTTCCCTCCCAGTAATAACATTAATTAGTCTACCCTTTAACTTTTCACCCTCCCTTCGTTCTTCCTCTCTCCATCTTTATTGTCACCTCTACCTGACTATCATCTCTACAGAGCTGTTAGTGTATAAAACTAAAGAATATAACTTGGGTATTATGGGTCTCCACCTACTGTAGATTTCCAGGGATGACTACCCCTTCATCTCTTCGCAACATTTAGTCATTGGATCCTTGATAAAATTAAACGAATACGCGGCTTGAGTGTGTTTATATAAATATATTTTATATATTTAGTTAACTAAAGGACAATGAATACAGAAGAAGTATCTACCAAGTAATATGTACCATCCATATTTCAATACAACGTAAGGAATATACCGATATACTAAGAGGATATTAGTTCATTAACCCCTTCAGTACCGGCGATGTCTTTTTCACTTTATTCTAGCTATATGTTGACGTATTTTTTGCAGCATATGAAGGGTCTGTGGTAGTAGAAAGGGGTTCATTAAGATAGTTCGAAGCCTGTTAATTGCTGGAGGCTCTTTTTAAAATGAACACAATCGTCTAATAGTAGCCACAATAAGTTAAAAGGACGTTGCCGGTATAGAGGGAGTTAATTGAGCATATAGAGTGAATGCGGTGATAATTCAAAGAAGCGTGAGGGAGGAAGGAAGGAAGGGTGAGATTTAATCAAAGTATAATGACACAGAAGCTGTGAGGGAGGAAGGAACTGGGTATAATGACACAGAAGCTGTGATGAGAACAACTGGAGCAGGAGAATGACAAGAGGAAAAAAACAGACTCGCAACAATACCGGATCATATCGTTCAGAGAGAAACATTCAAACACATGGACAAATGAATCCTATTGTGTGCAGAAGGATTACAAGCAATCTTATACCATTTACAAATAAATAACAACTGTATTACAATACTATAGGATAAATATAAGTACTATATAGGTGAATAACAACTGTATTACAATACTATAGGATAAATATAAGTACTATATAGGTGAATAACAACTGTATTACAATACTATAGGATAAACATAAGTACTATATAGGTGAATTATTTACAATTATGTGTTTAGAATACTTTGTAGTTGGTTTCCGAAGTTGTGAAATTGACGATTATATTTTGTTTTCCGCTCATGAATTTTCCTCACTGTTTCCAGAATTCATCCAAACCTCACTTGTCCTCCACACATTGTCAATATAAAATCCTGTTAAGCCTCCTTCATGTTCCTCAACCTTTTTCGTCGTTATATTTCCTTCTCTTCATCACAAACCGAACACATTTTGGCTTTGTCTTATTATCATCATTTCATGTCTGCTTCATCCTATTATCCTTACATCTTTGTCTAGTATAGCTTGAATGGTTCACCTGTTAATTAATTTCGGTAATTTACGATGGTTCATCCACATTTCTATGTTTGTATTATCACGGTAACTCTTCTTTTAGTTTTGGCACAATGCTCTCTTTCTTTGGTTTTCCTTAACCTCAATCAATACTTTGTTCATTTATTTTATCTTTAATCCTATCTAGAGTACCTGTATATTACCTAACTTTAGTAGAGATATTTGTTCATTTAAGGCTTATCAAGACCGCAAGGTATTTACCGTTCAGATGCAAGGCAATTCTTGTAGCTGGGGACATGTTTCTTAGTACCATATTATTGGGGTCTGGGGACATGTTTCTTAGTAGGCTACCATATAAGTTAGAGGACCAAGAAGGAGTTCATCATAAATTACCTGACGTTTATGCAAGATGAACATAATATATCTCATTTGTTCCGTATATTCTCTCTCTCTCTCTCTCTCTCTCTCTCTCTCTCTCTCTCTCTCTCTCTCTCTCTCTCTCTCTCTCTGTCTCTGTCTCTCTCTCTCTCTCTCTCTCTCTCTCTCTCTCTCTCTCTCTCTCTCTCTCTCTCTCTCTCTCTCTCTCTCATTGGCATGGGAGTAGTTGCGGGAGGAAGTTAGTTAAATGGGAGACAAGCAGGAGAGAGAGGGGGGGGGGGGCTCTTACGATCAGAAGTTGTAATCCCTTTCCATAATATATAAGTGAAACCCTGAAGCTGTAAAAGCGAAAATGTCCATTAAGGTTTTTATCCCAAGCTAATGAAAAGTCAGTGAGGAGGAGGGGAGAAGGAAGTGGTGGGTAAAGAACAACAAGAAGAAGAGAAAGAACACATATGATGATGGAAGATGAAGTAAATGTTAGAGACAGGAATACTAATGACAGTATTACGAAAATACAATAAGTCTAGACAACGTAATGTAGGAGGACAAAGAGAGGGTAAAAATATAATGAAATGGATAAGAAGAAAAGGAGAAGGGGGTGAAAGAAGTATAGTAAGATTGAAATAGAATGAGAAAGAGCGATTAGAGAGAACAACCACTGGGTAAGAAATATATTATATGGGAACAAACTATTGTACTAGTTAAGAGTAATAGAACTAGTAAGAGAAAAAAAGGAACCCATATGCAGTCTAAATATCACATTTATTTGCATAATAGGTAAGTGTAAGTACCCATATGCATACACATAAAGTATTGGTGTGTATACATTTATAGGTAAAACATGTGTTTTCTTCAAATGTCCACGAAACTGTGAAGCTCTAGAAATGTTAGCAGTTTCACTTTTAAACTGTTTTTAAAGCTGTAATATTGATTAGCTTAACATACATTATTAAACATGTCTCATGATTGGCATCATATCACCTGGACGTTGTTAATCTGGTTATTCATTTTGTGTACTTATCTAAGCTTAATTAAATGGTACTCCACAAACACAGAGAGAAAGACTGGAACAGGAACAGAGTTTTGCTATTGTCAAATGAAGGAATGTTCTGTACAAGACAACTGAATACAATATAAACCAATATTACTGCCAGCCGTTTGATCTCTTCACAATTGCCTCATTGTTATGTTCATGACATGCAGTACAAAGGAGACATCGTTAAAAAGCTAGAAAAGTTTACGAAACGCTACAATATAACAACGAATTGTGACCTGTATTATTTGGAGTATATTGTAAATTATTTCCTGTATTGGATAATTGTGTTTACATAGATAAATGAGTATCCAAGTTTTGAAGACACTACACAAATAGAACCACCACAGCAATTAATAAGTGTGATGATATACTGTATATTAGTACCGGTGATATTATGATGTTAGGTACTCCATATTCATTATATACATAATTTAATCCCAAAGCTTTATCACAGTACAAGACTGTTAGGGACTTTCTTCCTTTTTACATAGATTTCCATTTAACCCAATGATTGTGATGAACCAGAATGTTTTATTGGGCGAATGCCTCCTTTATTACTGGTATTGTTTGATTATAGATTGAAAAGTAGAAGGGTTAAAATTACTCCAAGACAATTGTGGCAAGTGGTTCATTTTTTATATTTGTGTTTTGTATAATCTCTGATACAATCTAATCTAATATTTCTCTCTTCTTGCCAACAGGTAAGAAACACCAGCGAGTCCCCCATCATACTGCAACCATTGTGAGTCTGTATAGTTTATTGTGCATTATCTCTCTCTCTCTCTCTCTCTCTCTCTCTCTCTCTCTCTCTCTCTCTCTCTCTCTCTCTCTCTCTCTCTCTCTCTCTCTCTCTCTCTCTCTCTCTCTCTCTCTCTCTCTCTCTCTCTCTCTCTCTCTCCTTCGTTCAGCTTGTGTCCTGATTCTTTCTTTCTCTCAGTGTCGTTTCTTTATATACATTAAGGTGACACGAAATTGAGTCAAGTTTATATTGTTGAGATTTGTTTTATCTGTTGCACACAAAGTGCATTGGAAACAATCTGATTCTGGAGCCAGAGGGGCTCCACCATGGATTTATTGGATTTATTCAGCTTTCCCGAGACGAATCTGTGGAAAACCTTTTCTCTTCCACTTAATAATATTTTGTTCATCTTTCTCAATAATAAGATTAAATCAACTGAAAGGCACACGGTAGAATTACTAGGCTACTAATTGTCGGGAGGAAATAACTATTATAATCGATGTTATCACGTCCCAAACTCAATACAAATGTATGTGTCTATTGCCAAACTCTGATCAGCCAAATATATATATATATATATATATATATATATATATATATATATATATAGGTATATATTTATTTATTTATATAAAACACCTACAACATATAGCAAGTCCCATAAGATAATATTTTGTGTATACAGTATATTGTTATTGGTTATTGTTGAAATATAGCTTCATATGTCAACTATATATGCGTGTTGTCCTAGCTATCATATGGTGCTATGTTTATGTGGACATGTTGTATATGTGTGGTCTGTATTGTCCTTGTGTGTGTCTATATTATGATGTATTCAAAATGATGTGGATCAATATATGTTAGGTTATGTATTATGTAATACATATATTATGTGTTAGGTTATGTATTATGTAATACATATATTATGTGTTAGGTTATGTATTATGTAATACATATATTATGTGTTAGGTTATGTATTATGTAATACATATATTATACTTAATTGATATCATGTTTTACTTTTCTATTACAAGTTGTGTTAATATGTTACATAACCCCTAGTGTCAATATAGGCGGAGTTAAGTAATATACCCTGTTCCAAATAGTTAGGCCATAACCCCTAGTGTCAATATAGGCGGAGTTAAGTAATATACCCTGTTCCAAATAGTTAGGCCATAACCCCTGGTGTCAATATAGGCGGAGTTAAGTAATATACCCTGTTCCAAATAGTTAGGCCATAACCACTAGTGTCAATATAGGCGGAGTTAAGTAATATACCCTGTTCCAAATAGTTAGGCCATAACCACTAGTGTCAATATAGGCGGAGTTAAGTAATATACCCTGTTCCAAATAGTTAGGCCATAACCACTAGTGTCAATATAGGCGGAGTTAAGTAATATACCCTGTTCCAAATAGTTAGGCCATAACCACTAGTGTCAATATAGGCGGAGTTAAGTAATATACCCTGTTCCAAATAGTTAGGCCATAACCCCTAGTGTCAATATAGGCGGAGTTAAGTAATATACCCTGTTCCAAATAGTTAGGCCATAACCACTAGTGTCAATATAGGTGGAGTTAAGTAATATACCCTGTTCCAAATAGTTAGGCCATAACCACTAGTGTCAATGGAGAATATACCAAAGATGAAGTACAAATGAGTAATGCCCTCAATACCTTCTTTGCATCAGTTTTTACAACAGAAGACCTCAGTGATATCCCTACACCATCGCCTATTCAGATTGACAATTCAGATGTTCTAAGCAATATCACCGTTACAGAGAGAGAAGTATTGAATTGTTTAGATAAACTCAAGGTAAATAAAACGCATGGACCTGATACAATCTCGCCTAGAGTTCTAAAGGAAGCTAAGGATGAGCTCTCCAAACCACTGACTTTACTATTCAACAAATCCTTGCAGTCTGGAACTATGCCTGATCAGTGGAAGATAGCCAACGTAACACCGATATTCAAAAAAGGCAGCAAATCCCTACCCAGTAACTAATGTCCAATTAGCTTAACCTCAGTTGTATGTAAAATGCTAGAAACGGTCATAAGAGACAGACTCGTAAATCACTTAGAGGAAAATAACATACTTAAAGATACTCAACACACTTTCGTAAAAAACGTTCCTGTTTAACAAACCTCTTAGACTTCTGCCACGATATCCTCAACCTCTATGATTAGAGTAAAGCTGTAGATATTATATACCTTGATTTTCAAAAGGCCTTTGACAAAGTTCCCCACAAACGTTTACTGCTAAAACTAAAAGCGCATGGAATACAAGACGGTGTGTTGAAATGGATAGAAAATTGGCTCAGCGACAGAAAGCAAAGAGTAGTCATAAACGGTAAGGCATCTAAATGGACCAATGTAAGTAGCGGGGTACCCCAGGGATCGGTACTAGGACCAATTCTCTTTCTAATTTACATCAACGACATACAGTAGATGAGGGTCTCACCTGTACAATCTCAAAATTTGCTGACGATACAAAAATTGCAAATAGCGTACTCTCAAAAGATCAAGTTGACGATATGCAACACAATCTAGATAAATTGTCACATTGGGCCCAAATTTGGCAAATGAGTTTCAATGCGGATAAATGTAAAGTACTACATAACAGATACCTAAATGAGAAAGCAAACTATTCGATGAATGGCACTCAACTTAAGAATGTAAACAGAGAAACCGATCTGGGAGTAACAATATCGAGTAACCTAAAACCGAATCAACAATGTTCAGAAGTTGTTAAGAAGGCAAACAAAATAATTGGCTTTATAGGCAGGTCATTTGAGCATAAATCCAAAGACGTTATCCTAACCCTTTACAATTCCTTAGTCCGCCCTCTTCTGGAATACTGCGTTCAATGCTGGTGCCCTTATTACCAAAAAGACATAAACAAGCTAGAACGAGTTCAACGTAGACTTACCAAAATGATACCTAGCCTAAAGAACAAACCATACGAAGAGCGTCTTAGAGAATTAAATCTATTTCCTTTAACCCAGCGCCGATTAAGAGGTGACTTAATTCAAGTGTTCAAAATCATCAAAGGCATCGACAATATGAACTGTAGTAAGTACTTCACTATCGACCAATCTAATTACACGCGGGGAAACGGTTGCAAAATTATTGGTAAATCTTTTAACTCGAACGAATCTAAGAATTTCTTCTTCAATCGAGTTGTCAACTTGTGGAATGGGCTTCCCCGAAACGTTATAGACTGCATCACCGTTGATTCATTGAAACTCCGCCTAGACAAATATCTCGCATCAAACCCGCGACTGACTGCGTTTGTAAATGAATAACTTTATTTTATCCCCCCCTCAGTTACTGGGGTTTAGATGAGTGCCATCCTTGCAGAACAGAGTAGGCTGGTTGTAGAAGTTGTCCCAGAGGTTGATGAATTCAACTTCTTCCCTCAGACACAAATATTTTAGTCGGCTATTTGTGCTGAAGGCCTTGTCGTAGAATTTGTCAGGTGCGTCGATCTTGGGGAGAATGCCTGAGATGATGATATTCCTTGACTTGTTTTTGTAGTGCTGGATCACCTTGCGATATTTCTCCATCAACTCTTCGGATCTGGTGCGCATGACGTCATTTGAACCAGCATGGATGACAAAAAGGGTATTTTCATTTGTATCCTTTGTGGTATCTTCGAAGGCTTCCACAATGTCGTCCAGTCCAGCTCCTGGGATGCAAAATCTTTTTCGTTGATTTGGGACTCTGTCGCAGAACTCTTCGACCTGTCCTCGTAGGATGGAATCCCCATGTCCTCGTAGCATGGAATCCTACGTACTCATGGAATCCATGAGTGAGTGAGTGAGTGAGTGAGTGTGTTCAACTTCCCCTCTCCCACCCAACACACTCTTCCTGTAATCTGATCAAATTGAATTCTTATTCAAGACGTGAAATCCGATTCAGTCCTGCTGCTCATCTTTGGAAATTTGTGAGCGTATGGAAAGACTGACGCAGAGACTGTGTGGGGGAGAGAGGAGGGGCAATGGTAGCGGGTTCAACTCGCATTCGAACGGTCTCGGTTTCGAGGCAGATATAACAAGTTCCCTTACATCCTATGCCTCTGTTCACCTAGCAGTAAGTAGGAGCCTAGAATTAGTGGACATTTGTTCGGGAAATAAACTATGGTATCCCTCAAAACTGCAGTATCCCCGCTATTGGGAATAATGCAGTCTTCAAAGGACAACTAATCGGAAATGAGCGCTGCGGCCACGCTCTGTCTTTACCAACTATGTCCACCTATACCGGTATATATTTCCTATGTCAACTGAATGAGTTTGTCTGCAAAATCCACTACCGCTCTGGGTTTATTTCACTGTGTTGCTAAATTGGTTCTATTATGTTGTGAGTGACGATACAATCTCTCATCTCTCTCTCTCTCTCTCTCTCTCTCTCTCTCTCTCTCTCTCTCTCTCTCTCTCTCTCTCTCTCTCTCTGTCTGTCTGTCTGTCTGTCTGTCTGTCTGTCTCTGTCTGTCTCTCTCTCTCTCCTGATCGACTAACTGAATATTTTCACTTGCTTCCTAGGTAATTGTACTTCTCCACCTGCGGTAGCACTGTTCCTTTCACCGTTACAGTCACCTTAGGAGTTAATTCTTCTTTTGATATATCTAGGTCTTCTGTTTTCTTGCTGTTGATATTAAACCTTTAGTTTCACTCATGTGGCAATGCTTCTACTAGTTGCTGGAGTTTTTTTCTAAATCTGTGATCAACACTGTGCCATTTGCATATCTGATGTTGTTCATGTTCTTACCTCCAACTACTATTCCTTCCTGGTGTTTCATGTTCCGAACGATCCTTCCAATAACAGATGACGTCACTACAGTTGCATGTTTCCATCACGTGTATCCACCCATCTGTCTTACTCTATCTGTTTCTGTATTAAGTTCGTCTGGGTTCACAACATTACCGCACCGGATATTGCACACCCACCCACCCACCCACAACCACCCACCACACCCCACCCACACCCTATAACATAATATAACGTAGTTGCTACGTTTTTGTTTACTATCCATAAACCTAATTTGACTATCTTGAATAAGTGCGTTACTCTGTTTACTTTAATGCTACTTCTTGGTTTAAAGCCCACCCCTCTCCCTAGTTTAAAGCCCACCCCTCTCCCTGGTTTAAAAGCCACCCCTTTTCCTGGTATAAACTCCACCCCTCTCCCTGGTTTAAAGCCCACCCCTCTCCCTGGTTTAAAGCCCATTCCTCTCCCTGGTTTAAAGCCCATCCCTCTCCCTGGTTTAAACCCCACCCCTCTCCCTGGTTTAAAGCCACCCCTCTCCCTGGTTTAAAGCCACCCCTCTCCCTGGTATAAAGCCCACCTCTCTTCCTAGTTTAAAGCCCACCCCTCTCCCTGGTTTAAAAGCCACCCCTTTCCCTGGTATAAACTCCACCCCTCTTTTTGGTTTAAAGCCCACCCCTCTCCCTGGTTTAAAGCCCACCCCTCTCCCTGGTTTAAAGCCCATCCCTCTCCCTGGTTTAAACCCCACCCATCTCCCTGGTTTAAAGCCACCCCTCTCCCTGGTTTAAAGCCCACCCCTCTCCCTAGTTTAAAGCTCACCCCTCTCCCTGGTTTAAAAGCCACCCCTTTCCCTGGTATAAACTCCACCCCTCTTTTTGGCTTAAAGCCCACCCCTCTCCCTGGTTTAAAGCCCACCCCTCTCCCTGGTATAAAGCCCATCCCTCTCTCTGGTTTAAACCCCACCCCTCTCCCTGGTTTAAAGCCACCCCTCTCCCTGGTTTAAATCCAACCCCTCTCCCTGGTTTAAAGCCACCCCTCTACCTGGTTTAAATCCAACCACATGCGTAAAAGAGCCTGGTTATGAGTGTTTTAGACACCTTTTCAACATGTTTTTCCTTTTACTTACTATGTTATTATTTACACTATCTCACCCTACCTGGCCTCTGACACTTCTTACCTTGACAGTTTATAATTTCCTGCCACAGTTATTAAGCTGCAATGTTTATGTGTACCTGTTGTCTGAGAGAGAGAGAGAGAGAGAGAGAGAGAGAGTGAGTGAGTGAAGCGCGTGCGAAAAACAAGTTAGTTGGTACCATTTGCTATGCCCTAACATGAGTGTTATATCACAAACAGTAATATTTGGAGGAAACTAGTATTGTGAAGAAATAGAAATTCAGGATTGAGTGGATTATTCACATCTTGGTATATTCATACTAATCCAACAATCAATAATATTCACCTATCAATATATCCATCAATCTATATATATATATATCTATTTACATGTTAATCTGTCTCTTTATATTCAGTTTTTCCCCAACCTCTTCCATTGTCATTCTCTTCACTTTAGAGTACTTCACATTCTCCCCCTTTAAGCCTTTCATCCGGTCATATATGTATTGGCTTTCTAACGCCCTTCAGGTATTGTCGCTTTCCGTTTATAAATGTATTCTTTATTGCTCGGTTTCTTTCCAAACTTTATGTTTCATATAATTTTACAAATTATTTAGCAGCCTCCCGGTACAATATATAACCACCTCCAGCTGTGGGGTATATATATATATATATATATATATATATATATATATATATATATATATATATATATATATATATATATATATATATATATATATATATATATATATATACAACGTCTGTCTACAGAGGTACATTTTAGATGTGTAAGCGAACTATCAGGCTGTGCTGGCAATCTTTGAGACGAGCAACCATGCAACTAACTTAAAGGTGTACAGGCAATCCTTTGTGCCGCGCGGGCAAGTCACATGACGGAACTGTTGGATAAATTAACCTGCTTTTGGATACGCAGGTAAAGTTTTGGGCAGGTGGATGAACTTTGCGGTGATTGAATGGATATTTTTGGCGTGTAGGCCAATGTTTAGGTATGTAAGAACATTTTGTTGTCACTCGACTGAACTTTTGTCTGCCTCTTCAAACATTTGGCTGAATGTTTTACATACTATATATTCCATAGAACAATTGGCATCCTGGCCAAAATGACAGATGGAGGGAGGAATACTGATGTTTGGGAAAGAATCATGCCTGCTTGGCTATACTTTGTGTTCACACAGCAAACGTCTAGTTATCAACTCTGCGAAGCAGAGGGGTATCGCGCACACAGATTCCGCCCGTATACTATGCACCACAAGTCAGCTTGTCCGTCGTCGTCCGTCGTCATCGTAAGTAATGTTGGGATGGTATTTGCTATATGGGAATAAGGGTCGTGATAAAATATAGTAGTTATTGATCTTTAAGGGATTAAATACAAATATTTGTCATTGTTTATTGGTAAACGATTATGATTTGAGTCGGACAACACTTAATGTTCGGTGCATCAAGTATTCTAGTGGCAGGGAATCTCATTCGCATGGGAATGATGAGAACGCCAAACAATCAATAATAATATGTGATTTGGGTAGAGCTCCATTGTAATATCGTATGGAATACGCAAACAAGGCTGCGTTCGGGGGTGATGCCAAGTTCCGTTTTAAATATATCAAATATAGAATTACTGAAAATGCTCTGTACAAAAATGTCTGGTGGGAGAGTTTGATCGTCCTATTATCGAGTAATGTTGTTCTGGGTTCGTGTGTTTGGTTAGTGTCGAGGGTATAGAATACAGACAAATCGTTGAATTTAATAAAGTTAAACGTTAGTCTGTTTCAGGGGATGTGTGTGTGCGTGAGAGTGTGTCTGTGTGTGGTGTGTGTGGGTGTGGTGTGTCGTGTGTGTGGGTGTGTGTGGGTGTGTGTTGTGGGTGTGTGTTGTGGGTGTGTGTTGTGGGTGTGTGTGTGTGGGTGGATGGGTGTGTGATGTGTGTGTGCGTGTGTGTGTGTGTGTGTGTTGTGTGTGTGTTGTGTTGTGGTGTGGGTGTATGTGTGTGTGTGTGTGGGTGTGTGTGTGTGTGTGTGTGGTGTGTGTGTGTGGGTGTGTTGTGTGTGTCTGTGTGTGTGGGTGTGTGTGGGGTGCTGTGTGTGTGGGTGTGTGTGTGTGATGTTTGTGTGTGTGTGGTGTGTGTGTTGTGTGTGGTGTGTTGTGTGTGGGTGTGGTGTGTGTGTGTTGTGTGGTGGTGTTGGTTGTGGTGTGTGTGGTGTGTGTCTGTGTGTGTGTGTGTGTGTGTGTGGTGTGTGCGTGTGTGTGTGTGTGTGTGTGCTGTGTTGTGTGTGTTGTGTGTGTGTGTGTGTGTGTGTGGGTGTGTGGTGTGTGTGTGTGTGTGTGGTGTGGGTGTGGTTGTGTTTTTTGGTGTGTGGTGTGGTGGTGTGTGTGTGGTGTGTGTGTGTGTGTGTGTCTGTGGTGTGTGGGTGTGTGTGTGTGGTGGTGTGGGTGTGTGTGTTGTGTAGTGTGTGTGGGTGTGTGTGTGTGTGGGGGTGTGTGGATGTGGGGGTGTGTGTGGGTGTGTGGGTGTGTGTGTGCGTGTGGGTGTGTGTGTGTGTGTGTGTGTGTGTGTTGGGCTTTTGTGGTGTGTGTGGTGTGTGTGTGTGTGTGATGTGTGAGGTGTGTGTGTGGGGGGTGTGTGTGGTGTGTGTGTTGTCGTGAACTGTAACGTGGGGAGGACACACTGCTGACAGCGCTAAGTAAAACTTCCAAGTTCTCCGATAAATCTAATTAGTATTTGGGAAAATACAACTGAGAGTAAAGGTGTAACCTGAGGTTGTCGCAGCCTAGTTCATTAATGACGAATGGTATGTTGGGAATATGTAGGTGTTAAACACCGTATATTTGGTTGGTGGGTTTCTATTGTTTACATAAACCAACCCAGCAGATTTCGAGGCGGAAATAGTAACGTCTGCAACTATATAACCATTGCAAAAAAACCAATTACTACATCGTGATTAACGCTTCTAATAACGTTGTTTTACTGATTCATCACGGTATAAAACAGCTGCTATTACAACCATAACATAATTTACCATGAAACAGGCGCCTTACTGGGAATAGAGGAGAAAAACTACGTATAGAAGGTAGAGGACGTAAACGTGTTTGTGTGTTGGCTATAATGAGTTCCGTATTGCCTATAAATCTCTTAAACACACGCTGAGGTGGTGAATTACGGTACGGTTAATGGCTGTTATTTTCATCTGTGAAAAAAGAAAATACAATAAACTGGCCTACATCATCTACCTATCAAGAATAGTTAACATTCGTGGATTGTGTTTATAAATATACTGTATACACATACAATATACCGGTATAACATTAAGATAAAAACAAATGTAAACCTCCCGTATTTCATGTCGTGTTATCTCGTTAAAAAATATTATTTCAAATTTCCTGAAAGTTATCCCAGTCTGTTATGGCATTAGATGATAACCATAATATTTTGAACGTGATGCAAAATAAACTAAAAACATCAGTTACTGGTCCAACTTTCACCAAAAGCTCTCTGTCTCTTCCACTAGTTCTCCAAACTTGTGCCAACAAACTTTACAATGCAGTAAATATCCAAACTTGGTTGTGTTCGACCAAACACACCAATTCAACAAAGCAACACAACTTCCGGTTGGGTTTTCCTAGCTGACATTGTGTGTGGAGCTGTTGTGTTTAGGTTTATGTGTGTGGGACATTCACTTTGTGTGTGTAGCTGTGGTTATGTGTATGTGGGGTGACACATGAATGTGTATGTATCTTGCTGATTGACGTGGAGCACGAGATGTACAATTCAGTATTGTTGTACTTGATGGTGTGTATGTACTGCTGTGTGTTGTATAGTGTGTGTATGTATGGGATGTGTGTTGTGATTGTGTGTATGTACTTGTATGTGTGTTGTAATATTGTGTGTATGTACTGTATGTGTGTTATATAGTGTGTGTATGTACTGCATGTGTGTTTGTATATTGTGTCTGTATGTACTGCAGGTGTGTTGTAGATTTGGTATCAGGAAGTGGTTGGTGGGCGAGTTTAACAACATACATTTAATTCCTGTTATTTTGTTTCTTGTGCGCATTTGTGTATTATTCAATGGTTTGTGTATTGTATCTCAGTTCAGTACTGTATTTTATATATTATGTTATGTAATGCTTATGTCGTGTGTTGTACTCTACAATTGTACTTCAACCTTCCTTCCCTACTTCAACTTTCACCTTTTGCTCTTCCCCTGGTTTTCCCCTCTTCCACTTCCTTCCATCATCATCATCATAATAAGCCTCCTCAGCCTCATCATCAGCCAATATCCTATAACGGCAACTGATTACACCCGGCCCATCTCCTCCATATCCCTGCCTTCCTCACCTGGAAGTGATCGGATAATTATGATCTTCCTGTGTTACCCTTTGAGCCCCAGTTTTACTTGTGAAACTCTTTGCTCTTCTCAACTCGTACTCGTTTAAACTATCGTTGGGATTTGTTAAACTTCCTCTTTTACCTCCATACATATTCTAGATTTCATTGCTACTCAATCTTAACTCTCTTCTCTCATCTCTCGTTCTCTCTCTCTCTCTCTCTCTATCGCTTGCTCTCTCTCTC
>CM064573.1:7779218-7831718 GCA_032716605.1 Paralithodes platypus
ATAGGTTGTAGTAGGTAAAGTGTTCCCAGGGTGGGTCATGACTCAGGGGTTTACTGTACTGGAGTGTTGGTTATATCTCCCCATATAGGTTGTAGTAGTAAAGTGTTCCCAGGGTGGGTCCATGACATCAGGGGTAGGTTGACTGTTATGGGTGTTGGTTATATCTCCCCATATAGGTTGGAGTAGGTAAATGGTAGTTCTGTAGGAAAAGTGTTCTCTCAGGGGGGTGGGTCATGACATCAGGGGTACTGTACTGTACTGGGGTGGTTTTGTTATATCCTCCCCATATAGGTTTGTAGTAGGTAAAGGGTTCCCAGGGTCGGGTCATGACTCAGGGGTTACTGTACGGGGTGTGTTGGTATATATCTCCACATATAGGTTGTAGTAGGTATAAAGATGTTCCCAGGGTGGTGGGTCATGCTCAGGGTTACGGTTACGTGTGTGTTGGTTATATCTCCCATTATATAGGTAGGTTGTAGTAGGTAGTAGGTAAAGTGGGGTTTTTTTTTTTTACCAGGGTAGAGGTAGTAGGGTATGACCTCAGGGGTTAATGTACTGGGGTGTTGGTTATATCTCCCCATATAGGTTTTGTAGTAGGTAAAGTTTTCCCAGGAGGTAGGTCATGACTCAGGGGTTACTGTACTGTGGTGGTTTGTTTATATCTATACCCATCCCACCCATATAGGTTGTAGTAGGTTAAAGTGTTCCCAGGGTGCTCATGACTCAGGGTTTACTGTACTGGGTTGTTGGTTCATATCTCCCCATATAGGTTGTAAGTAGGTAAAGGTGGTTTCCCTGGGGGGGTCATTGACTCAGGGGTTACTGTACTGGGTGTTGGTTATATCTCCCATATACGGTTGTAAGTAGGTAAAGTGTTCCCGGGGTAGGTCATGACATCAGGGGTTACTGTACTGGGTGTTGGGTTTTATATCTCCCCATATAGGTTTTGTAGTAGGTAAAGTGTTCCCAGGGTAGGTCATCGCCTCAGGGGTTACTGTACTGGCTGAAGGTTTTAATCTCCCCATATAGGTTGTAGTAGGTAAAGTGTTTTCCAGGGTAGGTACATGAATCTCAGCGTGGCCGGGTATTGGTCTCAGGGGATCCCAACCAACGCTTCTACCTTCCATTACTTACCAGAAAATGTTGGGTCCCTAATATTTGGACGGTGGAGGTTGGTTTATGGGGCTCCCATGGCCAGACTCCAGGATGGTGGGAGGAGAGCACAGCAATTTTCAGGCATTTAGGGTGGTTAAAGATGAAATGGTATATATATATTTTGGTGGAATTTTAATCTCTTAATATAGTACCGGTACTTGTTTGTGTGTTTTCCAAATGCATACATATGTGTATGTATTTATTCGTCCTTAGAGTTCTCCCTCCCTTATAACGAGTGTGAGACACCCGCCTTTCAACACAGTCCCACTTCTATTCTGTCCAGCTCTCCAACCCAATAATTAGCAAATTTGTTGAAGTCTTTCTTCTACTAATTCTATTTATTTTGAATGTAATACATTTTAATGTACGAATCCGTTCACAATTTTCCTAATCCTCTTCATTATAAATATGCCGTGTACAGAGCAGTTAATACATTCACCTTCCTCTATGTTGAAAACAAATATTGAGTGTTAACATTTAGTTGTGTTTATGGAGCTCTCCAGTTAATAGGATTGTATTCCAGAATCGCATAATGGGTCGCCATTGTGGTTTACCTCGGAAACTATTTTCAATTAGTCATATTTGCCGTTCAGGCAGTTGTCCCATGATAATTGGATATCTACAATAGTTGAATGTTAGCATATAATAGCATCAAAGGTATTTGATTTTTGTTTATTGATGTTTATTTTATTTTATTTGTTTTTTAATATTGTGCATCATTCAGTATACTACAGTGTATAGTAACCTTATATTGCATTATTCTAAGGTTCAACATTTTCAGTAAACATTCAGTATACTACAGTGTATTGTAACCTTATATTGCATTATTCTAAGGTTCAACGTTTTCAGTAAACATTCAGTATACTACAGTGTATTGTAACCTTATATTGCATTATTCTAAGGTTCAATGTTTTCAGTAAACATTCAGTATACTACAGTGCATAGTTGTTGTTGTTGTTGCTGTTCCCCAGGCTGCCTGGCCGAACAGCCCCAAGGTCCCGAGCAAGGCCAAGGCCATAAAGCGCCCCCACAAAACCCTCCCTGCTTACCACTAACAAAACCCAGGTGACCGAAGCCACTCTAAGGCAGGGAGCTGAGGAGGGCGCGGAAACGCCCGAGAAACCAAAGCCCCACCCAAGGCCCTGTGCCCCTCAGCAATTATGAAGGGAAAGTTGAGGGGCAAGGGAAAAATGTGACGCTTTGGCTCCCAATCTGCCAACTTTTAGGTTGGCAGTAGGGAGGTCGATCCACGGAAAAGACGCCGTCACTTGAGATCTAGAAGATATATAAGTAAAAGGAACAGTCAGAGTAAGCTATGGGTATGGCAGAGATCGCTCAGCTCTCACTCTGATAGACCAGCCCATCACCACATGACTAGAACCCAATCCTCTCAGCATCAGATAGGAAAGGCCCTAGAAAGCCGCCTTTGGCGGGGGGATAGCTCCCCTACTTCAACTCCTTTCGGAGTTGGGCACCCGCCAGCAGTGCATAGTAACCTTATATTGCATTATTCTAAGGTTCAACGTTTTCAGTAAACATTCAGTATACTACAGTGCATAGTAACCTTATATTGCATTATTCTAAGGTTCAACGTTTTCAGTAAACATTCAGTATACTACAGTGTATTGTAACCTTATATTGCATTATTCTAAGGTTCAACGTTTTCAGTAAACATTCAGTCTACTACGGTGCATAGTAACCTTATATTTTATGACATGGCACTTATGCAACTTACTTGGTCGGTAGTTTCCACGCACTTTTATGTTTGGTAATGTTGGTAAATTAATTCATGGCTCCGTGGTAAAAGCCTAAAAGGGTTGGACCTTACGGTAATGTATAATTACCCGTTGTAATACAGTTAACGACATTAGCTATTCTCAGACGCTATAATATTTGTTACTAGGTCGTACAATTGACGTAATAAAATATAATTACAAACATTTAAATATATACATGTAATATATAAATGTAATATACATGTATATGTTGGTGAAAGAGCAGGTACCCTACTAAACTTTATTTTTTGCTAGTTATTAATGTAATTATTTAATGCGATGAAAATATGACAATTTGTAAAAAGCTGAAATGACACCTTTTGTTCAAGCTGTCAAAATGTTGATATGTAAATATTGCTGAGCCAATATTAAATTGTGATTTAGTTAATTGCTTCCATAGGTTTCGAATTAGTTTTGAAGAAAGTTGTAGAGATATAATGGTGAAACTATATAACTTCCTTTATTGTTAATGTGAACTATAATTACGAAATGATGAAACTATTGCATGGTAGTGTCTACTACAATTATTGGGCATATGTTTTAGTAATTAAATTCTGTAAATGGTTTTAGATATCATGCGAGGAGCAGAACGTGGAGTACGGTATATGTATATATTATACTACAATTATGGCTATCATAATTTGACCGCAAGTCTTCAGCACCTCATTTTTGTCTTGTGAACTGTCCTATTATTGTCCTCGTTATCCACAATCATCACCAGTTTTGGATGATGTTTTCTTATACTCCAAACAAACTATAAAGGTTATTTAATTGTAGCTGAGAGAGAGAGAGAGAGCGAGAGAGAGAGAGAGAGAGAGAGAGAGAGAGAGAGAGAGAGAGAGGAGAGAGAGAGAGAGAGAGAGAGAGAGAGAGAGAGAGAGAGAGAGAGAGAGAGAGAGAGAGAGAGAGAGAGAGAGAGAGAGAAGAGAGAGAGAGAGAGAGAGAGAGAGAGAGAGAGAAAGAGAGAGAGAGAGAGAGAGGTGAGAGAGAGAGAGAGAGAGGTGAGAGAAAGAGAGAGAGAGAGAGAGAGGAGAGCGAGAGAGAGAGAGAGAGAGAGAGAGAGAGAGAGAGAGAGAGAGAGAGAGAGAGAGAGAGAGAGAGAGAGAGAGAGAGAGAGAGAGAGAGAGAGAGAGAGAGAGAGAATGCGTGCATGCATGCATGCCTCATTTATTCTCTGTTTTTAATTCCTTAATTAGGTAGATGTGACTAAAGTAACACTAAACTGTGTATGTGTGTGTCCAAAAGCATTGAGCAATGTACCTCAGCTTTAGTAATTGTTCTTCTGTGTGTGTGTGTTCAAAAGCTTTTGTGTTTGTCAGCTTTAATGTTTGCTCACATGATTGTTTGCCAGGTAAATATGAAAGAAGACCAGACAAAAGAAGAAGAAGAGCCGGCAGAGAAATTGTTGCAAATAAAGTAATACGTAAATAATGTTCATTGTTGGCCGTGTTATTTTATATTAATAATAAGTCCATCTAGCAAACCCAATGACCACTCACGTCCCTGGTTACAGAACGAAGACACATACATTCATACAGACGTACACTACTAGAGCAACACTGCCACCTTTGGTCAGGAGGTAGAGTAGGGAAGTACCAAAGGGGGTGTATAAACTCCTTAAAGGTGGGTGGGACTCGTTAGCCTTGGTCGGCAACTCATCTAGGGGAGACAAACCTTATACAAATTCGGGTGGATGGGACTCGTCAGCCTTGGTTGGCAACCTGTCTAGGGGAGTAAACCTGATACAAATCCGTATTGCTTGCCTAAGGGTAAGGCAGGTTAGTGGATGGATTAGCCGAACACCACTGTAGAAAAATAGTGCTAACAAGATACACAGAGGGCCTCTTGAGTCGGACCGATCCTAAATTGAGTGGTCAATCCTGTGAGTCCTTCACTAAACTGGCTCGGGTTGTCCCTCTCACAGGGAATAGGTCCGCTTGGGGGCATTCTGTGTTTGGCCACCCTCGTAAGGGGAGTAAGGCGTCCGGCAATAGATAGATAGATAGATAAACTCCTTTTCCGCAACTGTACATCCCTCCTCCCCCTTTCCCTTATAATTGACCTCCAGGGACTACTGTTATAGTCACCCTCCCCACCATCCCAACACACTCTGTCATTACTACTTTGACCCCACTCAGCACACACACATACACACACTCATACATACACACATCAATTGCTTGGAAATCAATTACTTACGATGTTAAGTGACCATATATAGACGAACAAAAAACTTTCGTTCTGAGATTATTACTGAAAAATAAAGGCTTAGTATATTGGTCATGGATTTATTAAGCTTTGATCTTAAGATAAAGAAGTCGATTGGATCTAATTGGACTAGTGTATGCAGTGAGAATCAATATGACTATATTCATCAGAGAGAGCAGCAATGATCCACCTGAAGGCATTGTGTGCATGGGATCATGTTACACAGAGTATTAATATCCCACTGGAATTAGAATGGACCAAACAGAATTTCGGTAATTGCTCGAGTTTCAGAATATGATGCAATATTCACCTTGATATCTCATATTGATATTGTTCTTAGTTATCCCTTTCATTATGGCCCTTCTATTGTAGACACATCCTCCTTTCACCATTGCTCAAAGCACACTGATCTGAGTCAACGAGTATCGAATAAGGAGAGCTGGCTCTGCTTTTTGTTGTAGACCCCTGATACTTACTCCATCTAACGGCAAGCACCCATCAATAGAGAACGCTTAATTTTGAACCGTGAGTATACAGTTCATACCCCTCACTAGAGAATGTATGTTCTTTACTCCAATTGCACTATCCAATTTATCAATTTTTTTCCCAATTCATAATAGTTGTTATACATCTCTATTCTCTAGTGTTGTTGCCACTTATGATGTTTTCATTGTTATTTCCATGTTGTCATTGTCATTATTGTTCTTATAGTCCATATGCTTCTACAACTAAATTAATTGTGCTACATTTCAAGTAGATGATCTAGTATTTTGTATAAATTGTACTTTTTTCTGTATATTACTGTATTCAATGTTTATCTAATGTAATTATTTGGTATATATATGTGTAGGCTACTCAACGTCTTTATCTTGTATTGAATTTGTTCCTTACTTTTATATTTGTTTTAGTACCTGTATGGATTTCAGCCATATGATACCCATAATATTCGTACTTGTACTGAAAAGTAAACAAACAAACACACAAAAGTGACTGTACCTGAGTATATACATACATACATACATACATACATACATACATACATACATACATACATACATCCATCTGAATGGCCTTTAGCCACCATGTATGACAACGTATTTGGCCTTGTACAGTGAGGTACAGTTGACTAGATTAATTCATAACTTGGAATTTGGAGTCTGGTAACACTGAAGGTTAGTGGTTTGCCAAACGTACAAATTTTTTGTTTGTTTTCGTTAGACAAGGTAGAGTAATGAATGGACATGTGAAAATACTAAGAGCATGACAGGGCAAAACAGTAAGAACGGCTGGTAGAAAGTAGGATGAAAGAAGGTTTATGAGAAGGGAGGTGGGAGAGAGAAGTAAGCCAGAGGGGGTTGGTGGGAACATAGGCAGGTGAGGAGGGGGCTGGAGTAAAGAGACAGGTGAAATAGGTTGGCAAGTATCCCAGGAACATATATGTGAGGGAGCTTGTTGGTGAACAGTGTGAAAGGTGAGAAGAAGCTTGAAAATGCAAAGAAACAGATATGTAAAGTGCCGCTGAGGAGATTAGTAAGAAAGTAGTGGGTGAGAGGGAGTGCAAGTAGGAAGAAATATGAAGATAAGGTGTTGGTTGTGTGGGAGTGCTAGATATAATTTAATTTCCAGGTGAGAGCTTGAGTGAAAAAAAATGCGAGATAATTATTGTAAAGAAGAAGGAATGAGACTGGTGAGATGTGGACTGGAGGTGAGGGAGGGAGGGAGGGAATTTAACTAAAATGAATAATATAGAATTTCTTTTACGAATGATGATAACATGCATGTATGACGTAACCTGCTTACCGGGGGATACATTGGTGCTCGATATACATCCAACAGATTGCACCTACTTGAAATGTCTTTTATCTCTGGCACACAAGGTACTCTGGAAACAATCTGATTTGGGCATAAAAGGGAATCTAAAAAGGTTTTAGTACCTTTCGTGGCTCTCCCTCGAGATGGAATTGTAGAGACACATTTTCCTAATGTATATTTACCTACTGGATTGCCATAATAAGTAATAAGTATAGTGATTTGATAAACTTTATAAATCATTATATTAGCATCGCCTGTTATGATAATGTTGGTTTCTATTTAAATATACTGTTCTTGTCCTCTCGTAAATACAAATGTGTTGTAAGGAATGTGGTAAAGATTGGCAGTGGTAGGATTAACACAAAAATTATATCTATTAATGAGAAGTTTCACCATCCACGTAGATAAGGAAGTTATCAATATAAAATATGATGGATGGTAAGGGAAGAGGAGGAGGAGTGGTGGAAGAGGAGTAGGAAGAGAATGGAGATGTGGGTAGAGAGAGAGCGCATATGGGGAAGGGAGAAACAATACAGAGTAGGGACAGAATAAACATTGACATTCTGCAATAGAGGAGGGAAAGAGATAAAGTTATGTGGACATTCTGCAATAGAGGAGGGAAAGAGATAGTTATGTGGAGGGTAGAACGTATGTGGATGTTAGAATAGTAAAGAGCAGAAGGAAACTATATGATTAGAAGGGGCATGTATAAAATATTATATATGAAATGCTTATAGAACTTTAAGGAGAATGTTTGAACAATACAAAGACGATGAAATGCATGTTGAGAAAACTAAAAATGGAGATAAGTGGAGAGTTGCAGAATATTATCTGTGATCTACAATGAGAGAGAGAGAGAGAGACTATATAATCATATACGGTATGTATCAGATGCTAGGCAACAATTGGCCGATATCTACAGTATATTGATATGGATAACTTTTTTTAGTTCATCATATTTATTTTTGACTGCCTGTTAATGTATATCGTACTTAGTATCATCCGCAAATTTTGTGCACATATTTCTAGGTGATTTGTTTTTCATTGTTCAGGTGCTTGCTTTCGGAAGTTTCCTTGCGATGTTTTGAGTTCAATGTGATATACCTATATATATATATATATATATATATATATATATATATACTGTATATATATATATATATATACTGTATGCATATATATATATAATTATATATATATATATTTATGTATATATATATATGTATATATATATGTATATATATATATATATATATATATATATTATATATATATATATATATATATATATATATATATATATGAGAGAGAGAGAGAGAGAAATATGACCTCATATTGCAAAATATTGGTCCACTCAATATTTCTCATGTGTTTTGTTAAATACTCGCAGGGAACCAATACAATCAGAATTCACAGGAATTTCAAAATTACTCATGAATCAAGCAAAATTCAAATTTTGATTATTGTGATATTGTTTATTGCATGTACAATCACACTCTGTAGCGTTGTAACCTATATTTTGCTGAGGCAATGTTGAAACCGGTGTACAAAGGAAAATATGCCATTTTGAGATTGAGTGAAGTGATGTGTGTGTTTGTTCTGTTGTGCTGGTAAGAGAAGGAACAATCTTGTGTTTGAATGTGTTTGGTCATTGTCTATTTCGTACATGTTTATTTTGTTGCTTTGTCTATTTCTTACATGTTTATTTTGTTGCCTGATAAGGAATATCATGACACTAATAATACAGTATTTACAGACAATTGTCCATGACAGAGGTATATCCATTCTTGTGTGTTTCTTGCATGTATCCAATTAATCGTTTAACTAAAATCAACTACAACGGATAATGAGCTTTCGTATGTTTTTATGTAAGCTGCCGTCATTCTACTATAGTCCTGCTGCTGGCACACAATGCTATTTAACTAGTTTTTTTTGAAGGGTTAAACTGATTTAGCTTATCCTTGGGCTCCAGCAGACCTATCAAAATACAATATATCTGTACGATGGTAGGATTACAATAGACTAGCTCAACATATTTCCATATGTGGCAATTATTGCCATATACTGTAGATCAGTCAATAACTGTCAAAGTGATGCCATTGGTTCGTTACATATCTGTCTGGCTCCCAATGATGCTTTATTGGATTTCTGTCTTTGATGGTGAATAGTCTGTCCCACACATCAACTATTACACAACCATCCACTGGTTGGTGGTAATAGTCTGTCCCACACATCAATTATTACACAACCATCCACGGGTTAGTGGTAATAGTCTGTCCCACACATCAATTATTACACAACCATCCACTGGTTGGTGGTAATAGTCTGTCCCACACATCAATTATTACACAACCATCCACTGGTTGGTGGTAATAGTCTGTCCCACACATCAATTATTACACAACCATCCACGGGTTGGTGGTAATAGTCTGTCCCACACATCAATTATTACACAACCATCCACTGGTTGGTGGTAATAGTCTGTCCCACACATCAATTATTACACAACCATCCACTGGTTGGTGGTAACAGTCTGTCCCACACATCAATTATTACACAACCATCCACTGGTTGGTGGTAATAGTCTGTCCCACACATCAATTATTACACAACCATCCACTGGTTGGTGGTAATAGTCTGTCCCACACATCAATTATTACACAACCATCCACTGGTTGGTGGTAATAGTCTGTCCCACACATCAATTATTACACAACCATCCACTGGTTGGTGGTAATAGTTTGTCCCACTCATCAATTATTACACAACCATCCACTGGTTGGTGGTAATAGTCTGTCCCACGCATCAAGTATTACACAACCATCCACTGGTTGGTGGTAATAGTCTGTCCCACACATAAATTATTACACAACCATCCACTGGTTGGTGGTAATAGTCTGTCCCACACATCAATTATTACACAACCATCCACTGGTTGGTGGTAATAGTTTGTCCCACACATAAATTATTACATAACCATCCACTGGTTGGTGGTAATAGTCTGTCCCACGCATCAATTATTACACAACCACCCACTGGTTGGTGGTAATAGTCTGTCCCACACATCAATTATTACACAACCATCCACTGGTTGGTGGTAATAGTCTGTCCCACACATAAATTATTACACAACCATCCACTGGTTGGTGGTAATAGTTTGTCCCACACATAAATTATTACACAACGATCCACTGGTTGGTGGTAATAGTCTGTCCCACACATCAATTATTACACAACCATCCACGGGTTGGTGGTAATAGTCTGTCCCACACATCAATTATTACACAACCACCCACGGTTACTTGTGTTGATTATTGTCCCATGGTGACAAGTATAATTAATATGATGCTAATTTAATGTTGCCTTTAAGTCTTATTTATTAATGGGTTTACTTAATTTTACTATGAATGTTCATTTGCATCCTCAACGAAAGGGTTGCTTCTGTTAATCATAGTAAGAATTGCGTGAATTGTGTTTATTCTATGCATATATACACAAGATAAATAACAATAATGAACTGGATACACAGATAAAATATGCATAGAAACACGCCGGTATTGTATACCAGGTTATATCGCTCAAAATAATAGTTGCATTTTTTGAAAACGCTCCCAGTGTGTTTAAGATTTGTTCCTTGGAGGATAGATCAGTGTAGCTTACCGTGGCTCTCTGAACACTGTTATCACCAAACATTGTGTGTGTCCGGCTGCCTGGGATCATATATTAAAAGAGAGAGAGAGAGATCCTTGTTGGATTGCCATAGTTTAAACAATAAATGTAATAACACGTAATGCAATAATATCAAAACTATTTTAAACATATATAATAGTACCCAGGTCAGTAAATGCAATGATTCGGAATACAAGACTATACAAAGACTTGGCGGAAATATTCGCACCACCGATTGTGTTCGATGAATCAGAATAACAGATTGAGCAGAGAATAGAGAGCACTATATGTAGAATATATATAAGGTGATATAAAAATAATGCAGAGAGATACAAATATTTTGCAAGTATTTTATGATAGTTTATGTATTATGATAACGAAGCTGGATATTTTGGATGAGTTGCTAAGAAAGGTATAATATGTTTGATGAATGTATGCACAGGTTTTATATATTTATTATGTATTTATTTATATATTTGTAGTGCGCACAAATCTCTGGTCATAGAATTAATGCATCACTATTGAAATGGTAATTAATTCATATTGGCGCTTGACCCAGTGAATACATTTGTCGTTGATTAGTAATTTACTCTGGCCATTATTACGGTTGTGTATCCAGTTTAGTAAGGTTCTCTAGGAAAGGGAACAAACTCAATTAACCCTCTAACTTCAAAAAGTTCTTCCAGAAATGGAATGAAATAACTTGATGATAGTTAAGTAAAATAGCGTCATCGTATGTCGAGATGGTTAAACCTGCATTATGTTAAATAGTTCCCTCCAGAATACATGCCCATGATTGATTTCTACATATTATAGCCCACCTGAGTTATTGAGCCATTATGTCCAGGACAGTGTCACTAACGACTGTCACTGAAGTTATAGTGTCGTATGTCTCTATACCTTCACAATATATATATGACCAACAGTTTGGGATCGCAGTATTGCCCTGTAGGTTTGTAGACCTATTGTCTGCCGTAGACATGCTTGGGGTGTCATTCATTAATGTGACAATAGCCACCATACCTTATCAGTGAACACGATGATAATTATACATATTGCAAGTTTACCAGTACTACAATATGTCTTTTGCCCTCTTTCTTACACATACACACACACACACACATATACACATACACACACACATACACACACACACACACACACACACCTCACATTTAAATATATATTGTATAGGTATTTGTAAGCTAAATGTAAACTACAATAAAAAAAAACACACATTACTAACATTGTAAATATTTAAAACTAAGCCTTCACTCGGTTAGATAGATAGTATTTAATAAATACATTTTTTTCAACAAATTCTTGAAATCATCAACACAAAGCTGCTCAAGATTATTTGGCGTGACCTTGATAACAAGAGGGACAACATATCGTAAACTAAATAATACCATAATAACTCCTTCCAACACAACAATACTTAATGTTTGTAATATATCTCTACATACTTATTATCTAGTAAATTAATCCTGTATAGCCTTGAGTATTAACCTGCTGAGTGCCAGCCAATTTTGACGGTGTGCTTCTGCCAGTGCCAGAGTTTTTTTTGTTTTTTTTTTGTTTTTTTTTTTTTGGGCTAAATCTATCAAGTTGGGAGAGAAAGGAAGGATAATGGTAAAAAAAAACACTCCCCTCGCCAGAAATCAGGTCCCCGATGGTCCCGAAAGTAGCTGAAAAGACACTATAGACTACAGAGACTTTTATGGTATCGGAATGTATGGGTGGGAGGGTGGTTTTGGGGTTGGTGGGGGGAAGGTAGAAGGGTAATTGACTTGTGTTACACATATGAAGCCGATTGGTGAGGTAGTTTCGCCACCACGGATTTTCCTTTTTTTTCCTTTTTTCCTTTCTACGCTGGAAGTGGGTGGTGGGAGGTGGTTGGGGGTGTGGTGGAGGGAAGGCAGAAGGGTAAGAGACTTGTCATACAAATATGGAACCGATTGGTCCAATCGTTTCGCCGCCACAGATTTTCTTTTTTTTCCTTCTGATGGGACTGACAGTCAGCGAGTGGGTGGGAGGAGGGATTTGGGATTTTTGTGGTGGGTAGCCAAAAGGGTAAGGTACACGTGGTAAAAATATGAAAGCCATAGGTGCAGTCGTTTCGCTGCTACGATTTTTTTTTGGCGAGGACGTATATATACGTCCCTGGCACTCAGCGGGTTAAGCCAGCCTTTTGTGTACCGGTAATTACTCCTAATGTGTATTTAATGAACGCTACTTGATATTTTATATGAATTAATCCCTATTCGAGTAGGAGGTTATTTGGTGATATTGTGATTATAATATACTATAGGAAGTTTGTGTACAGTTACCCAATTACATTGCGTCACCGGACTTTATGCTACTACTTTGGGAATAAAGTGGTATATAGATCACTCTTCAAACGATCTAGTTATGCCTTAGATTATATTTACTGATTCTCTTACACTTCTAGACAAAGTAGAATTCTCACCAACTCACCAACTCTCTGCAAACTCTCTCTCTCTCTCTCTCTCTCTCTCTCTCTCTCTCTCTCTCTCTCTCTCTCTCTCTCTCTCTCTCTCTCTCTCTCTCTCTCTCTCTCTCTCTCTCTCTCTCTCTTCGCCGCAATGTTGCATCTCTCTCGCTATGCTATCGCTACTACAATAATCAGTGATTACCACCTCCTCTATGTAGGGTACGTGGTACCCATCTTGCAACACAATCCCATCCCTACTCTGTTTCAACTCTCCAAACTCTCCAACTCAAGAGTGAAACATTACTCTCAGTCTTTCTTCTATTCAACAGTTGAACTCTGGAACTCTCTCCCATAATCAGTCTTTCCCTCCTCCAATGACTTAAATTGCTTCAAACTTCGTGTGTCCAGGCATTTTGGCTCGAACGTCCCTTTATGTTGACCCTGTCACTCTTACATCTATGGGGGACGCACTCGCTACAGGCAGTCTACCTTTTGTCTCCCTCATTTACATAGAAAAAAGAAGAAAGAACAAAAAAAGAAGTCTGGTGTACGTACCTGTTATCTATTTTCCCTAGCCCAATAAGTATATCTAAACTATTTCAGTGTGAGTGACTTCAATCAGATGAAATAGCCTTAGCTTAACTTAATAGTGTCTATGATTCTCCACATATACGTCTGTGTTGTTGGTCCCTCCTTCTCCACCCCCTCTGGTGACCGAGGGAGGAACTCATTCCGTAGAACCTCTTAATTCCGGATATAAATATTTAGTCTTAAGAGTGGAGTTCAAGTAAATTTATAAATATATAAACCCCGTGTCAAGATGATCTGACTTTGATCTTCGTTATAAGGGTGTGATGCTCCGGTGGATCTCTTGAAATAGTCCATGACAAGAGTTACCTCACAAATTATATTCACACACACACACGAACACACACATTGCATGTGTTGACCAGGTTAAATGAGAGCAAACTTCCAGCAAGAAGGGAAGACGTTAGAGGAGAGATAGAAACAAAAGAGTTTGCCTAGGCAGGGAGTCAGCACGGAAGCAGTTTTTTAGTACAACAGGAGGAACACCGTCCGGACCGTACGCCTTCTTAGTATTAAGCCCAGAGAGGGTAGAAAGTACACACATATATGCCCACATAAACACCCACATACACACGTAAACGTCCACAGACACACACATATACCCAAATACACACATATATGCCCACATAACGCCTATATGCCCACATAACGCCTACATGCCCACATAACGCCTACATGCCCACATAAACGCCCACATTCACACACACACACACACACACAGTATGCAAATATATTGAGTTGGGTTAACACGAGGATCAAACATGCAAATGTGTGTGAGTTTTTTTTTAGAGTTCCTCCTCCTCCTCTATTCCTTCCTCCTCCTATTCCCCCACCAAAGAACCTGTCCCGTTAACATATCGGCCGTTATCGCTATCACGGGCTTTATATCAGCCAGACCCATGTTTATAGCTGAACGGTACGAGAGAGAGAGAAAGAAAGAAAGAGAGAGAGAGTGAGAGTGAGAGTGAGAGTGAGAGAGGTGACAGGTTGTGACTGGTATAACTGTTATGGAGTTATCGTTGTACAATATCAACAGTTGTGTTGGACCGATGGTGTAATAGGCGCCTTCACGGATACCACATGACCGACATTGGTGGGATGATTCGTTTGATTGAGGGATAGATTGACTGCTTTGGTGATCATCCAGATATTGCCAATGCCCATTGATTAAATTAAATATCCTTACCGTATCTACCTGTTGATGTTGGATAGTCTCTTTGAGCAAATGCATGCTTTTAAATGGCTATTAATTAAGATGTGTGCCTAATTTCAAACCATTTCACACCTGATTCTACAAACAATGTCTGCAATAATCCGTCCCGCGCCTATTGTGGTGTGTTCCTGGTGTTATATTATCAACAATCTGTATTACATGTAATCATCTCGTATGTAACCGTAGATATGGTATTATTATTGTGTTTAATCTATTGTATTGCTTAACGATTAATGTAGTTGTAGGTATTATCTTCATCCATATGTGTTCTATTTATATCGTAATGTGTGTGTGTATACTTGAGAGTGAATGGGAAGGAGGCAGCCAAACTGGTGAGAGGTCAAGAGAGAGAGAGAGAGCGAGCGAGCGAGCGAGCATAAGGGACCGAGCGAGCAAGCATAAGGGACCGAGGACAAGAGAAAGTGGTAGAGTATAAAATTGGAAGGGGAGGGGAGGTTCCTCAAAAAATATAGCGGGGGTCAGTGAGGACACAGATAAATTGTTTACAGATTCATACTATGAGAGAGAGAGAGAGATTAAGATTGTATCCTAAGATGAAGCAACACTGTCGATATTGAGAGGAAAGAAACATATTGTGAGATGGTTCAGGGAAAATTGTGGTGTACTACTTTCCTTTACTTATTTGGAGTAAACTTTTGGAGTATTACGGAAGTTTTCAGTTTTTCTTCCCAGGAACCTCGAGGCGCTGCTCACTCTTAGATCGGACTCATTTTATTTATTCAGTGGTGAAGGTTCTCTTAAATTTCTGTGATGCGGCTCGTGTCTTTCTTATTACAATTTTTTAATAGAATGTCAATCAAGTTTAAAATGTGTCCGTAGCCGTTTCACCAAAATCAGTGTTGACTAAAATAATCATGGGTTGTTGTCTAGTATATTATCTTTTTTCTTAACAGTAAATGTCACATATTTAAAATTACACTAGAATACAGTGTGATCAGAAGACTACAATAGAATAGTCTTCTTCAAAATTACATAAAGTAAATAATTTGCCAATGCAGGCATAAAAAGGTGCTTCTGTGAAGGTATATTGGTCTAATAATATGTTAAGACAGAAATGCACTATCGTAATGGCCAATATTCTGGGAACCACTTCAGCTTATTGGTTCAGGAACACATCTCCATCCTTTACCTGCCAGTAAGGTTACAACTAAAGTGTTTATGGTCAGAGTTCACAGTTATTGCTCTCCATCCTACTGGCTCAAACGACCTCCAAAACCACATGATAACTGTCTCATTGACATTATTCCTATATTAGCTAGTGAAAATATCTGAAAGGTGGAGGCTAAATACCCATAACATAGGAACAGATGATGCGAAGTATGTGTGTTGTCTTGTAAGGTAACTTGTATAGGAGAAGTACATTGGAAAGTAAATTGATTGAGAGAGAGAGAGAGAGAGAGAGAGAGAGAGAGAGAGAGAGAGAGAGAGAAAGAGAGAGAGAAAGAGAGAAAGAGAGAGAGAGAGAGAGAGAGAGACCCCCCCCTCTTTGTGTGTGGCAGCCTGTTTGTTTACCTATGAACAAATGATAGTGGGTGCTTAACTGTTTGTACAGTAAATCTTGACATGGGATTGAGGAGAGAACAACTGCAGAACACACCGGGTGAGAGATTACAATGAATGACCAAGGGTGATAAATACAGAAGAAAGAGTTTCCATTAATTAGATTGATTGTTAGAATTTTTTTGACTTATAGGTAAACTAAATATGCAGGTATATAAATAGCAAGGAGAAATGAGAGAGTATACAGATATATTGATGAATATAATTGAATAATCAAAAATATTTGTTTATAAAGATCACACCTCTCTTTTGATTAGATTTGTAACCACAGTAATGGCTGACTTCACTAGTCACATTGCTGTGGGTTGTGTACTACAGCATAGCCAGAGCCATAGGATATAACTATTAGACGGTGTTACGTGTGTAACTGACTGCACTATACTGCCTATACACATAGCCCCATAGGGGATTTATTAAGTGATGTGAACCGTGGAGTTAGAAAGGGGAGAGTTGTGCGATAGTTGGTGGTATAGGTAGAAGGAGAGATTGATTAACTTGATACAAATGTATATACATAGAAATACGAACACACATAATGTACTAACATGTTCAATATACTGTACTATTCTTCTATATGCACAAATATACGAATCGAAAAGATAAGTTACTGGTATTAACATATGCTGTACATATGTATAATAAATTAGTGTCCAAGAATACAATTTCATCAAAGGATGTGAATTATCTTAGTCAAGGTGTGTCACATATTAAATTGCTCTAACAAGCATTCCACTTTTGATAAGCTACGTTCAATATTAAAACCCTGACACCTGTTACCTGTCTATTGCAGGTTGTATTGTATAGCACATGACAAATCTCCAGTGTGGATATTCGCTAATCAAGGAGGTGTGAGGTAAGGTATGCAGAGTTATGTTCGAACATTGATTCATATAGGATCGTTGTAATTCATATATTTATGGAAAAAAACAATCGTCGTGGGGTTGAATGTCTTAGATGTATGCAGCGCACATTCTCACCCCCAATCAATATGCACTCAAATACACCTCCATTCATGTCACATCCAATTAACCAATATATTTTATTCATGCCCACCGTTCATTCATCTTCACAAGTTCACACACTAGCAGCCCCAAATATCACTCGGCCGTCAACACTGGAAATTCAGAAGCAATTTAAATGTGAAGCTTCTTTGAAGTGAAGAAGACATTGAGCCTGCCTAATGAAACCTGTTATATATCCTCAATAATCCTCAGTAAGAGATCACAGTAACGTGTGTAATATTATTCCAACTTCAGATCATTTAAACAATTTTGATAGCTGCACTAAAGAAAACCTAAGGATTCTTGAATCTCTTTACATTAAAGCCCATAAACATGTCTTAAATAACACCGTGTCAGCCTTTCCCCTTCATATACTATAATCATCGCTTCTCATACTCCCTGAGTCTAGTTGTTTTTTGTTTTTGCTTTGTGTTTATGTGTAATGAAATCTAATTTTCATAAGAGGCTAGATGAGCGGTAAAATAAACGATATAGCCGAGTTTAAATGTCTGTTTGGCTGGCAGTGACGACTACCATCATATTAAATCCCTCTCCCTACCTATTTTCTATCCCACATTTTGCTTTTAACCCAACATCCCGAGATATGAAAGTGATCTGTGTTCCTTTCGTGGATGTAGGTGATATTATTGTGTACTGGTTGATTTAATGGTTTACTATTAGTAGGCTATAATGTAATTTATGTTTCAGACCAGACAACCCAGGATGACGCCGCAGGGTTGCCAACACCACGACAATTAAGGTATTGTTACCATATATTAGTTAACTCTTTCAATCACATCACGACTCGATCATATAATAAACTAGCACCACACGAATTTATGAAGCTCAGGAGTCCAGTGTAATAGTTGTCGTGCATCCGTAACACACCAGAGTCAAGTACACCGGGAGTTTCTTACACAATGGGTTTCGTGCACAATGAGTTTCGTATACATTTGGTTACTTACACAATGGGTTTCGTACACATTGAGTTTCGTATACATTTGGTTACTTACACAATGGGTTTCGTATATGGAGTTTCGTACACAAGAAAGTTAGTAAAAGTGTCTTGCAGAGTTTAATCTAGATTCTTACAAGGGGATTTCGTAAATAATATCATGCCCACAATTTCGTACATGGGTTCACGATAAATTACCTTTTTACCGTACTCAAGACTGTATACATTGACATAATTACCAGTATGATATTGGATGTTGACTGTTCTTTACCTACAACATAATACTGGCAGCCTAACTTGTAGCCTAACTTATCTCACTTACCGCTCATTTATGTTTCCATCACCATTACCACTAGGCCTACTATCACCATGCTTGCTACTTCCTATCCATCCTTCACCGTTACTAATACTACCACCATTCATGCATATTCCCATCTATTCTTCCATCATGTTCCACCATAGTAAGTACTATATTATGGGTAGTAGTATATTTACTATTATAGTATAGTATGTAGAAGTATAGGTAGCGCCAGCGAACTTGACAATAATCTTTACCCCTTAACTTCTTATAACTCGAAATTAATATAAGTAATCGTGCTGGCGTTTCTATAATTTGGGAAGAATCCACCAGGAAATAGGTGTAGATATTTACAGCCAGTTTACTC
This sequence comes from Paralithodes platypus, assembly GCA_032716605.1. Classification (NCBI taxonomy): domain Eukaryota; kingdom Metazoa; phylum Arthropoda; class Malacostraca; order Decapoda; family Lithodidae; genus Paralithodes; species Paralithodes platypus. Next base: position 7,798,296 of record CM064573.1, read on the forward strand.
TAGTCCCTTTTGAGTTTTTTTCATCCGAAGGATGAAGATTGTTGTAAAGTTCGTTGGCGTTACCTATAGTACATTATATATAGATATTACGGATACTGGCAAATGTATCTGGTTCTCTGTTCTTATATATTTCTGAATAAATTTCATAATTCGTAATATGTGTGATATACTTTGTGACCGAGATCGATTACATTGTGAATCACATAGCCTGAATATAAGCTTATGTACCCTGATATATTTACTAATCTTTAAAGCGGTCATATATTATATAATGACATATAACATTTTATAGTGGATATGTTGCAATGTTTGGAGTTGTCCAGATTCTGTTCACTGAAGAGTACAAACTCACAGCTGACTCACGCAAGATAAATGGCCACTCCACGTCTGGCAAACACTCCTAACATTACGGAATTTACGACACAGGATGACTAATGAGAATTGAAGCATGTACGGTACGTAGCATAAAATCTGTAGATCGGCTGAACATTCAATATTTATTCATAGCAACGTCAGGTAAACCACAGCTATTTTTTTAAATTCACACGTATTATTCTGTTGATATACTCTGCATTGCATAATTGGTCTTCCAGCCTCACCAATATTCCTCCTCCCAGCACCTTATCACTAATGAGCGGCAATTCGGTCTCTTCCCCTTCCTCCCTTATATCCATTAATTATATTCCTTCCTCCATTAGCTCATTCATAACTTTTATATTTCCTTTCCACTTTTTATTAACATAATTCCTTCCTACATTCCCTCCATCCTTGCTTTAATTAATGTGTCTCCCCTCCTCCTCCTTACAGTCTCTCCCGACTGTCATCTGCTTAAAATGTCTTCCGATTGTCATCTGCTTAAAATGTATAATATTAAGTGACAACCTTCCTCTGCCTCCTCAGAATTAACCACCACCATCTAGATCACCCATAATATCATCACAACCACCATAACTATCAATAATCATCACCATCATAGTCTCGCGTCAACCACTACAAACATAGAATCTCTAGTTCTTGCGTGTACAGTAAGTATAGCCTACATACAATATGCACAAACATCACAAACTTTTCACCACCACAGTTTCACCATTATCTTGACACCACCATATTTCATTATAGTGAGAGGAATGAACGAATGTGATAATGATACAATTATAATTAATGTTGGGGAGGTGCAATTGTGTTTTTACTATTTACCATTTTTTTACGTTTAAAGTTCTTTACCCTAATAGATGGCCCTTAATCCGCCTAAACTTGTCATTTAACATTATTTATCACTAGGATCACTAAAGATATAACACTTCTATATAATATCACTAACGAAATATGCTAAGTGAAACATATTGGCTGCCTTGAAATCCTGCTCCGCCCTTCACCCCTCTCCAGAAAAAGGACGAGTGTAAACATAATTATATCTATGTTCGTTGCAATGCCAGCAGGAAAGGTAAATCTTAAGCCCCTCTATTTTTACAATGCGAAATGTAAAGCTTACCTCTCCCTTGAAATCAATCGAACATTACGTAATAAGTTTGGTTAAATATGTGGGAGGCTGGTGACCTTTATGTAGCGAACACTGATAGGAACACAGAGGTGAATTACATTGCTTCATATCTTATGCTTATATATTTTGTTCTGTATTTAGGTCTGCTGATAGTCAATCGATATATTTATGGAGTTTGGCATATATTTATTTATGATATTTTATTCAGCTTCACACACACACACACACGCACGCACGCACGCACGCACGCACGCACGCACGCACGCACGCACGCACTCACTCACTCACTTCTTTCTGTGGGACAAACTTCCTGCAAGATAGATGCTGTGATATGTTTGGGTAATATGCCTGTTTTGCATTACATATTTCCTGGATGACTGTTGAGTAATATACTGTAGAGATTCATATCACATTGCTGAAGGGCCAGGTTTCTTTGTTGGATTATAAGCCCTAAATTACGGTGGGTGATCCAAGATGCATCAGAGGGGTCGAGTTTCGTGGTTTTGACTGGGAAGTGCCGTTCATATGCTTGGGTGAGGAATTATATGAGGAATCTGTGTCTATATATGCTAATGTTTAACCACTTTAATTCTAACTTAAGCCATAGGTTCGTATTCTATTCATATTGAGGGTAAACATATTGGAATAATCGACTGTGTCAAACCAATAGTATATGTAATTTAAGTCGCACATGAGTTGACCTAGTTGTTTCCATGTTACCGCAGAAAAATACCAAAAGTTCTTAGCTGTTGCTCATAGCTCATTCTTCTAATCGATAAAGAAAGCCTTATAGCCCTACCATGGACACTTTCCGTATGTGTACTGTTTGAAAGCTTAACTCCTTTTGTACCGGCGACGTGTTTGTATACTTATTCTAGCTAATATTCGACTATTGTATGCAGAATATAAAGGGCGTTCAGCAATTAACAGGCTTCGAACTATCTCACTTAACCATTGTTACTATCACAGATCCGTCCTAAACTGCACAAAATCATCCAATTATAACTAGAATAAACATACAAAGACGTCGCCGGTAAAGAAGTGGTTAATATAAAAATTGAACAGCATATTCCACAAGATTCTATATCTTAGCATTGTGGAACTATTGTATTTCCTTCTTAATAGATTGAGTTTTGAGTGTGAGCAACTATTTCCGTATTTATATTTGTTGCGTTTGTATTTTCTTCTAAAAATTCAATGCATTGCTTGAACATCTTTAAGTCAATGCTTATCAGAAAATAAAATTCCTTTTCCAAGTCAGTCACTTTCAGATTATTTCCCAGTTTCTGATATTCCTGATTTATAATGTGCTTGGCCGATATGCATCACCTTGACCTTCCCAAATACTTAAACATCAGCCATGCCTCTAACCCCTTCGAACCCCTTTAGGATTGTTCACATAACGCCAAGCCGATTTACATATATTTACATAAATACACTGACCGCATAGGCCTTACGATCCAACATTGAGTTTTCTTTACCTGTGGCACACAAGGTACACTGGAAACAATCTGATTCTGGAGCCAGAGTGAATCCCAAATGGCTTTATTGGATTTCTTCGGGTTTCGCAAGACGATCTTTGGCAGACATCTTTGCTCTATTTTACTTGCTATTATTATAATGTTGCCCTCTTAGTATTGAGGCCAATAATTGGCGCTCATGTGATATGAGTGTGGACGAAAGTTTTCAGCGAACTCCTGATTTTGACTGCACAATCGGTATTTATTGTAACTGGTGCAATACATGGAATTTGTTTTACTGTAAAGGGAAACATTGATGTATGTGGCGTAAGGGGCATATGTCAGTGACAGAATCAGTCAATATAATTCATACCATGTATCACTACAGGCAACTGTACAATCATGTTCACTGTTCACGTTTATCAACTTGAATAACATCACACAAACCCTGCGGCTTTTCAACCATAATAACACATTGATATTTGGTTCATGAATATGTCCAGGTTATATTGGAGGGACTGTACAAGCTTAGGTACAGTTAGCTCTGGCAACTATTAACCTACAAACAACAGTCATCTTGTACAAAGGAGTACAAAGGAAATCAAGCAACAACAGATCTAGTGACCCTTCTAGGTTGCTTGTCCTCCAAAACACTGAGGATCAAGTGTCCTAACAGTGGTTTAGAGTGGGTAAGGGAACGTTGGAAAGGGAATTACTGCCCTGGAACTAATGTCCGTGGCAGGATTAGGAAGTTAGTAGAGGACAGAGGGGTTAGTAACTGAGGGGTGGGATAAAATAAAGTTATTCATTTACAAACGCTGTCAGTCGCGGGTTTGATGCGAGATATTTGTCTAGGCTTTGTCTAGGCGGAGTTTAAATGAATCAACGGTGATGCAGTCTATAACGTTTCGGGGAAGCCCATTCCACAAGTTGACAACTCGATTGAAGAAGAAATTCTTAGATTCGTGCGAGTTAAAAGATTTACCAATAATTTTGCAACCGTTTGCCCGCGTGTAATTAGATTGGTCGATAGTGAAGTACTTACTACAGTTCATATTGTCGATGCCTTTGATAATTTTGAACACTTGAATTAAGTCACCTCTTAATCTGCGCTGGGTTAAAGGAAATAGATTTAATTCTCTAAGACGCTCTTCGCTCTTCGTATGGTTTGTTCTTTAGGCTAGGTATAATTTTGGTAACTCTACGTTGAACTCGTTCTAGCTTGTTTATATCTTTTTGGTAATAAGGGCACCAGGATTGAACGCAGACTACGCAGTACTCCAGAAGAGGGCGGACTAGGGAATTGTAAAGGGTTAGGATAACGTCTTTGGATTATGTTCAAATGACCTGCCTATAAAGACAATTATTTTGTTTGCCTTCTAAACAACTTCTGAACATTGTGACTCGGTTTTAGGTTACTCGATATTGTTACTCCCAGATCGGTTTCTCTGTTTACATTCTTAAGCTGAGTGCCATTCATCGAATAGTTTGCTTTCGATTTAGGTATCCGATATGTAGTACTAACATTTATCCGCATTGAAACTCATTTGCCAAATTTGGGCCCAACATGACAATTTATCTAGATTGTGTTGTATATCGTCAACTTGTTCTTTTGAGAGTACGCTATTTGCAATTTTTGTATCGTCAGCAAATTCTGAGGTTGTACAGGTGAGACCCTCGTCTATGTCGTTGATGTAAATTAGAAAGAGAATAGGTCCTAGTACCGATCCCTGGGGTACCCCGCTACTTACATTGGTCCATTTAGATGCCTTCCCGTTTATGACTACTCTTTGCTTTCTGTTGCTGAGCCAATTTTCTATCCATTTCAACACACCGTCTTGTATTCCATGTGCTTTTAGTTTTAGCAGTAAACGTTTGTGGGGAACTTTGTCAAAGGCCTTTTGAAAATCAAGGTATATAATATCTACAGCTTTACTCTCATCGTAGAGGTTGAGGATATCGTGGAAGAAGTCTAAGAGGTTTGTTAAACAGGAACGTTTTTTACGAAAGCCGTGTTGAGTATCTTTAAGTATGTTATTTTCCTCTAAGTGATTTACGAGTCTGTCTCGTATGACCGTTTCTAGCATTTTACATACAACTGAGGTTAAGCTAATTGGACGATAGTTACTGGGTAGGGATTAGCTGCCTTTTTTGAATATCGGTGTTACGTTGGCTAGCTTCTGACTGACTTAGTGGACTGACCTTGAACTGTAGAGGATGTACTATGCCGGACATTGCCGCGGCGCTCATCACCTTGTGTTTGTTATGTGAAGTTAAAAGGCGGTTAATTGTGGTTGGTGAGATTACCAGACTGATTAACCGGGGCTACTGCATATAATATACCAGGTTACCAAATGAGGCCTATCTTTAATCATGAAAGCATTATATTAAAATACAGTTTATAAACTTGCACTGACGAGAAGATGTGACCTGACCAAAGGTTACCAGTCAAACTAGTAAAAGTTTAGAACAGTTTTTCCCTTTTTATACCTTTTTATTTTGCCTGTGCTGCTTGAAACAAATAGTTGAAATTGCAATGATTAAATGTTAATGATATTACAGTAAAAGGCTGATCATCGTTCACTGGTTACAGATAATGAATTAGCTTGTAAGTTGCAGGCTTAATAACACTGTCACTGCAACACATGCAACGCATTGCAATCGTTTCTTATGGAATAAAGTACCTTTATTCATTAATGTGTTATTATTCTTCGTCTGGCATTTTATTTATATTTCCTCTGTTCCTTCTCTATCTCCAGACGTAGGCTAACAGCCTATGAGTCAAAGATTAATATATTAGACTGTTGATTTATATTTCGAAGCATTTTTGGACACTCACCTTAACGAATGTACGGAAGTCACAATAATGGTAGTTGTAAATATTTTATTTATCGAGATCCAATTAACTTGTAATTGTTTACTATAGCCTATTCCAGTCACCCATGTGTTTATGCGAACGCCAGTTTTCTGTTTTACGTGTGCTTTGGCCCTTTAATATGTAAATTGTTAGAAATTGGTTTATTTCATTGCTACAAATAAGTCACACTTCGTACATAGTCAAATTTACTAATCAGTATTTCAACTACAAATATCATGAACTTGAGGTTGATTAACTTTGTTTCATAAATACATTTTTGCATAGACATTGTTTCACGTTCCTCAAGCCACTGTAAATTATCAATAACCTTTCCTGTATAGAGCCAGGTTATCTAATTATCAATAACCTTTCCTGTATAGAGCCAGGTTATCTAATTATCAATAACCTTTCCTGTATAGAGCCAGGTTATCTAATTATCAATAACCTTTCCTGTATAGAGCCAGGTTATCTAATTTGTATTTCTGGAAATCTGTTAACGCAACTTATTTTTCCATTTTGGCTCCGTATGTTTGACCGTATTTACTGTCTTGTCTTTGTCGCCATTCCCTCTTTCTCATGGTTGTCCCTCTTCCTCTTTGCATTTCACACTATTGTCCTTAAAGATAATTCTTGGATATTAACGGTTTCACCGTATTCTGGTTGTTCTTCCAAGATAGGTAACAGAACCCCGGATCAAGGCGTTTACCATATTTACTGACAAGGGCGTAACCTACATTTGCATATTGACGGCTCTGCAGGTAATGAGTAATTTCCCAAAGGAAATGAAGCAGTCAAGTGGAGAGAGAGTGAGAGAGTACAAAGGAGTACAAAGGAAATCAAGCAACAACAGATCTAGTGACCCTTCTAGGCTGCTATACCTCCCAAACACTGAGGATCAAGTGTCCACACAGTGGTTTAGAGTGGGTAAGGGAACATTGGAAAGGGAACTACTGCCCTGGAACTAATGTCTGTGGCAGGATTGGGAAGTTAGTAGGGGACAGATGGGTTAGTAACTGAGGGGAGGATAAAATAAAGTTATTCATTTACAAACGCAGTCAGTCACGGGTTTGATGCGAGATATTTTTCTAAGCGAAGTTTAAGTGAATCAACGGTGCTGCAGTCTATAACATCTCGGGGAAGCCCATTCCATAAGTTGACAACTCGATTGAAGAAGAAATTCTTAGCTTCGTGTGAGTTAAAAGATTTACCAATAATTTTGCACCCGTTTCCTCGCGTGTAATTAGATTGGTCGATAGTGAAGTACTTACTACAGTTCATATTGTCGATGCCTTTGATGATTTTGATCACTTGAATTAAGTCGCCTCTTAATCTGCGCTGGGTTAAAGGAAATAGATTTAATTCTCTAAGACGCTCCTCGTATGGTTTGTTCTTTAGGCTAGGTATCATTTTGGTGACTCTACGTTGAACTCGCTCGTTCTAGCTTGTCTATATCTTTTTGGTAATAAGGGCACCAGGATTGAACGCAGTTTTCCAGAAGAGGGCGGACTAAGGAATTGTAAAGGGTTAGGATAACTTCTTTGGATTTATGCTCAAATGACCTGCCTATAAAGCCAATTATTTTGTTTGCCTTCTTAACAATTTCTGAACATTGTTGACTCGGTTTTAGGTTGTTGTTGTTGTTGTTGTTCCCTAAGCTGCCTGGCCGAACAGCCCCGAGTCCCTGAGAAAGGCCATGGCCACGATCGGGCTTTCCCACAGAGCTCTCATTGAGTGTAGATTGTGTTGTTGGCGTAAGTGGTTGTGTGAAATGCAGTCTTCTATGATGTGTTTAATGGTATGGGGTGCTGTGTTACATCCCGGGCAGGCGTCGACAACGGAGTCATCCAGTCTCTTCTGATAGCTCAGGAGAGCTGGATGGTGTCCGCATCTCAGCCTGGCCAGGTGGACTCTGTCCTCGCGAGGAAGGGAGGATTCGGAAGGATGGATTTCGGGAGGTCGTGCATGCAGCGTGGTTGTCTGTGAGTGAGTGGATGGATCGGTGAGAGATATGAGTATGGATGTGCTTCTGGAAGTTGGTTCGGGGTGGGCAGGGAGGGAGAGAGGACAATAATTGTGGGTGATACCGTGTTGTGCTGGGTGTTGTTTTGATATTTCTTTGTGTCTGTGGGTGTGTTGCCATGTAGTTTAGTGGGTGGTCTTGGTTCGTGGAGGCTGCTGCCAGGAATTGAGTGCCTCTCATGTCCAGATGGTCTTTGACTTTGAGGATTTTGGTTTCTTGATGTAGGTGATCTGTGGGTGCAGTAGCTGTGCAGCCTGTAATGATCTTCAGGGCTTTGTTTTGAATAGTCTGTAAGGTCTTATGATGTGTTTCAGCTAGGTTAGAAGCCCAGGCTGGGCTTGCGTATTCCATCACTGATCTTATGTATTGTTTATATACTGTGGTGGTAGTTTCTTTGTTGTGTCCAAATTTTGTGTGAGCAAGTGACCTGAGGGCGTTAAGTCTGGGTGTCAGTTTCTTTTTAATGTTTGTGGTGTGCTGTTTGAATGTCATATGAGAATCATATGTTACTCCTAGGATTTTGGGTGTGTGTGTATGTGTTAGGGGTGTGTTGTTTATGGTGAGTTGAGGGATGTATTCGTGTTCTCCTGTCCAACTTGTGAGCAGGGTTGCGGTGGATTTGGCTGGGGCTAGATTAAGTCTGTTGTAGTGCACCAGCCATGTAGTGTGTTGAGATAGGGTTGAAGGAGATCTGTTGCTCTTTTTGGGTCATGGTGTGTGCATGTGAGTGTTATGTCATCTGCATAGGAGGCTAAGTTTATTTGGGGCGTATTGGGTGTAGTTATATCGTGCATGTACAGATTGAAGAGTGCGGGCGATAGGACGGATCCTTGTGGGACTCCGTTTGGAAAGTTTCTGATTTTAGATGACTGACCGGCAAAAGATACGTCGGTTTTAGGTTACTCGATATTGTTACTCCCAGATCGGTTTCTCTGTTTACATTCTTAAGCTGAGTGCCATTCATCAAATAGTTTGCTTTCTCATTTTGGTATCCGATATGTAGTACTTTACATTTATCCGCATTGAAACTCATTTGCCAAATTTGGGCCCAACATGACAACTTATCTAGATTGTGTTGCATATCGTCAACTTGTTCTTTTGAGAGTATGCTATTTGCAATTTTTGTATCGTCAGCAAATTCTGAGATTGTACAGGTGAGACCCTCATCTATGTCGTTAATGTAAATTAGAAAGATAATTGGTCCTAGTACCGATCCCTGGGGTACCCCGCTACTTACATTGGTCCATTTAGAGAGAGGGAGAGAGAGTCAGTCCTAGCTTACATGATCTTTGCCAATCATCCACTGCACTCATATACGTATCATTATGGCCTTCGCTGTGTTTGCTATAATTATATTTGCGTTGTTTGTCTTGTTAAAAATAAACTCCCCGGTAATCTCATTCTGTCTTTACCCCTTCAGACTCATATGACGCAGAGGTTGCCAGATTAGCAATAAGAAATAGAGTTCTCTCACTCTTATAATTACCTCTCCAAAATTAGTTTTCTGCCCACAGCTAACTCAAAGACAACTGCAGAGGTTGAAGTAACTAAACTAAAGGTTTCTAAATACCCCTGATGGTAACAAAGGCTTTAAAGTATCCCTAATCTGCTGAAAATAGCGTCATATGTCAGAGAGGGTTAAGTACGGTAGCTGGTAATTTCTTCGTCATACACCCACTCTCTCTTAACGCCTTACGAGCGGGCCCGTCAGTAACTTCTACTACCCGCCAAGTGGGTGGTTTTACCCTAAACGACCTTGTTTCCGTGCTCTTTTTCATGCATAAACAAGAGCCAGAGTGTAATAAAATTATGTATCCCTGAAAGGGCGATAATTGAGCTTTCCATTGACACCAAAACCATCCTTCTACGACCACGCGTTCTCTTGCAACGATCGTGCAAGACGAAGGAAAAATCCCTAAAATACGGTAATTTCCTTACATAATTCCCTGTGTAGCGAGGCTGTGAGTGTGGGTGTGTGTTGAGCTGGGCCCAGTGCTGGCGCAAGAGCCGTGCCGAACGGTCAGAGTCAGCCTACGCTCCTCCCCCCGCTCGTCTCTCTCTCAGAGCCAAATATTGCTCAGAATTGCACACCGCCTGAAGTTGGTCCCCGCCACATAGTCCATGGTTCTCTAGACCGACTTAAGTCCACCCCCGCCAAAGAAGGGTTAATATAATTGTGCTTTCTGTATAATTCACAACGTGATGTTGTATTATGATACTCACCGTAAACCAAACGTGTTGCATATTTTTCTCTTTCACAATATTAACCTTTGTATTGTTATAGTTTGATGCCTGTCTGTTTATCTGTTTATACATTTGTGTTGCTATCCTGTGTAAATTGTTTTTCCTTATTGCATTAGTTAATATATTTGTCTTATATATCCGCCTATCTTAAAATATTTGCCCTATATATTTCAGTTGGTTAAGGTGTTCACATATGGTATTTCTTTACACCTACACTTTATACAGTAGTATATAACTGTCCAATAATATATTGCGTCATTATAGGTCACGTTCAGTTATACTAAGTGGTTGTAAGTATCATCTTATATAAGTTGTACTAGGCCTCTGTATAATGTAAATATATAATGTTATCATCTATGTGACTGTTAACCTTGGCTAGCCATCCTCCACTCCAGCTTATTGGTTCAGGAATACATTTCCATCTGTTACCAGCCAGTAAGGTTCGATCCCAAGTTTTTATGGTTAGAGTTCCAAGTAATAATATTACTCCTTAGGAACCCTCTTGCGGGTAAGTAATGATGTTTCAGTACATAGCACAGTCTACTGTAGTGTATGAGCAGTACTAAGATGATGAAATACGTATTGAACAATATATCATGGTGTGCGAGGTTGAAACATGGAGAGGAAAGAGAATGTTATCGTGAAATTAACTCCTTCAGACATATTATGTTCCAATAAGTCCGAGGAGGCGGGAGCCCCGGGATCATTGCCACTGCCCCGCACTACACTCACAACAACACTGCGGCCGTTAGAATTATCGGAGGTGAATGAGGTTGCCACCAACGGTTTTATCGTATGGTAACTTATCGGACTTACTGAGCTCATATGACGCAAAATCGCGTCATAAACTTATTGGAGAGGTATAGAGATAAGATAAGATAAGATAGAGAGAGGTATAGTCCATATGACGCGATCGCGTCATATGAGTTTTTGGTTCACTCTCCCATATGACGCGATCGCGTCATATATGTCTGAGGGAGTTAAGAAGTATAATTTACATAGATTTTCTACATAGCTACTCTGACCACACAGACCTTAAGATCCCAGCGAGGTGGTCAGGACTTAATTCTAGTAGAGATAGCTAACCCGTGAGTAAGGGAAAGTGGAAGGAAAGGATATCAAAGAAGAAGGCTCTCTATGACATATTATAAGAACATAAGAACATAAGAAAATGGGAGTCTGCAGAAAGCCGATTGGCCTAAGCAAGGCAGATCCCTGTCCCACACAACCCCAGTTCAATTACAAAGCCCAATTATAGGCTCAACACTCCTGAGGATCATCTTACCAAAACGGTTAGAGATTAACGCAGGATTACGGGGGTCTGCAGAGCGCTGATTGGCCCAACCCTTCTCGTCCATATGCTTATCCAATTTTATCTTAAAGCTCCCTATCGTTTTTAATCCCACTATAGCACTTGGTAGTCCATTCCACCCATCTACAACTCTGTTACCAAACCAATATTTGCCTATATCTTTTCTGAAACAAAATTTATCTAATTTGAAACCATTGGTACGAGTTCTTTCGCTATCACTGAGCTTTAGTACATTTGTCATGTCCCCTTTGTTAATCCCACTAACCCACTTGAACACCTCTATCATATCCCCTCTAACTCTGTGTCTCTCTAACGAATGTAAGCCTAATTTCTTCAACCTTTCTTTATACGGAAGATTTCTAATATTATGGATAATTTTTGTCATTCTACGTTGTACTCTCTCCAATGAATCTATGTCCATTCTGTAATAAGGACACCAAAATTGAACAGCATAATCCATATGGGGTCTCACTAATGACAAGTAAAGTTTTAAGATAACATCAGCAGTTCTGTTACTCACACTCCTAGAGATGAACCCGAGAATCCTGTTTGCCTTGTTTCAAATGCTTATACACTGTTGTCTAGGCTTCAAATCATTGCTAACAAACACACCTAGATCTTTCTCACAATTCGAGTTTTCTAATTCCATATTAGCTAGTTTATATTTAACATTTGTATGCATCTTCCCTATCTTTAATACCTTGCATTTGTCAATGTTAAACTTCATCTGCCAATTCACTGACCATTCGTGTAAGGTATCTAGATCCCTTTGGAGGCACTATATCTCTATCTGAATCAATTGTTCTCCCCATTTTGGTATCGTCTGCAAATTTACTTATCCTACTAGTTATACCTAAATCAAGGTCATTTATGTATATAACAAACAACAGAGGACCTAATACAGATCCCTGGGGGACACCACTTTTGACTGCTCCCCATTCTGACTTCGTATCATTTATGCTGACTCTCTGCTTCCTACCAATTAGCCATGACCTAATCCATCCCAACAACGCCCCACCTATTCCATGCGCCTCAACCTTTCTCATCAATCTCTCATGGGGGACTCTGTCGAAAGCTTTACTGAAATCTAAATATATTATGTCATATGACTTGTCATTATCTACTGCTTCATATACCTCTGAGAAAAAACTAAGCAAATTAGTAAGGCAAGAACGTCCCTGAGTGAATCCATGCTGAGAAAAATTTATTAAATTAAATGTATCTAAGTGGTTTCTAATTTTACTAGCAATAATTGACTCTAGTAGCTTTCCTATGATTGATGTAAGACTAATGGGACGGTAATTGGATGCTATTGATTTGTCACCTTTTTTGAAGATCGGAACTACGTTTGCAAGCTTCCAAGCTTCTGGAACTATACCTGTCTCAATGACTTGTTAAATAAAAATGTTAATGGGTAACTTAACTCATCCCTACATTCTTTTAATACTCTAGCATATACCTCATTAGGACCAGGCGATTTATGAGGTTTCAGTCTGTCAATTTCCTTAAGCACATCATTTCTACTTATAGTAACCGTACTTAACCTATTTTCTATACTATCGCTATATACCTTACGGACTTCTGGAAACTGTGCCAAATTTTCATTAGTGAAAACGGAAAGAAATTGACTATTTAATGTACTGCACATTTCTAAATCATTTTCTGTCATTTCTCCTATCGAAGTTTTAAGGGGACCAATTACATCTCTAACCTTGGATTTATATAGTTGGTAAAAAGCTTTAGGATTATTTTTTGAGCCATTGGCAACCTTAATTTCATAATTTCTTTTTTCTTTCCTAATATCCTTTTTTACCTGTCTTGATAGATTCTGATAGTAAGCAAGTAGGTGAATTTCGCCTTTCCTAATTTTTCTATATATTCCTCTCTTTTGTCCTAGAAGATCTAATAGTCTATTATTCATCCATTTGGGTTGGTTCTGTGTTGATCTAAATTTTCTTTTGGGGATGTATTTATTTTGTGCATTGAATACTGACTCGATAATTTCAAATTATCGTATGTATCTACCAAGGTTGACGTCTCTTCCTGACTTAAGATGACAGGTGCCTGAGAAGGGGTACACTCATTTGGACACCTGGATCGACTTAATTTTGTGACCATAGGGTCAGCTAATAGGGCTCTTCTTAACCCACCATAATTGGCTTTTCTGAAGTCAGGTATTAATGTTGTATTCTCTCTGGTATTACCTTTCCATTGTATATTAAAATACACAGAATTGGGGTCACTATTTCCTAGGTGGTCCCCTATCTCTACATTATTTACCATATGTTCATTGTTACTGAAAACTAAATCGAGAATATTATTACCGCTAGTCGGCGTATCTATGAATTGAAATAAAAAACTATCTTGTACTACCTCTATAAACTCCTCAGAGTCTCCTATTTGATGCTGCCAATCTATATTCGGAAAATTAAAATCCCCCATAATGCACACATTGCTAAACCTTGATGCCATTTTAATTTCCTCCCATAATGACGTTCCGTCATTTCTACTCATATTTGGCGGTCTATACATAACTCCAATAACTATGGTCTCACTACCTTCGTTAACCTCTACCCAAACACTTTCATTATCGTTATTTAGTCTAATACCTGATTTAATACAGCTTTTTAATGTACTCCTGACAAACACTGCTATACCGCCACCCCTCTTACTTGTTCGGTCATATTTAAACAAACTATATCCTGGTATATCAAATTCTGCTAAAAAATGCCTGGTTTCGTTTCAGTTAGCGCTATTATGTCTATATTTTCTTTGCTAACAAGGGCTCTAAGTTCGTTCATTTTGTTACATAGACTCCTACAGTTTGTGTAATATACTCTCAATTTACTTCTTTTCTTTATACCTAATTTACCTTTATTTCTAACGACATTTCCATCTTCCGTTGCACCATCACTACTATCATTTGCAATATAGTCATCATTTTTAGCATGAGACTGAATATCCTTATCGCTTTCGCCTGACGCTAAAATTGTTCCATTTAACCTCTCATTTACACTCAATATTTCTGTTCAAAACCCCACAACCACCCTATTATAATCTAGAATGAAAGAGTTATTGTATTGGTGAACAGATTACCGTATATATTTTTTCAAATGGATCTCTGTTCTGATTGTGTGTATATTTTTGGTCAACTGCTTGTTTACGTATATCGTATTTAGTATAACTTGAACATTATGTGACCTGTTTTCTCAGTGGCAGGGGGGGGGGGGGGGGGTAATTGAGTTTGAGTGTCACTGGGTATTTGTCTTTCTCTCGGTCTCCTTATCTGTCCATGTTTTTCAGGTTCCTGCATAATATGTTGGTCTAAGGTTTCTTCATACACATACTTCATTGTCCACATTTTGACAATAACGCTATGTAAGAAGCAGAATGATTTGTTCCAATCATTGAGAAAAGTTATTTGAAAAAAATAAAAATAAATAACAGTCCATTATGAGTAGGATTAGAAATATATATATAATTTCGCAAACTTCCTTCACTTCTTTCCCAGAACTCATGGAGACCTCACTTGTCCTCCACATATTGCCAATTTAAAATCTTTTTAAGCCTCCTTCACGTTTCTCAAACTTTAACTTCGTCTTATATTTTCTTCTCGAGCTCTGTATGCATTTCGATTTGTTATTGTTATATCAAATAATTGTATCTTTATCTATATTATTTTGAACGTTTCATATTTCCAAATATATTTGTTAGCGGTTAGCTTCGTTCATAGCTGTACAATATATTTATATTATAGTGCATCTTCTTCTCACCCCTTCGTCTTTATTTTACTTTGTCATTGTTTGACCTCCAATACTTGTGCCGCATCACATCTTCATTTGTGCAGGTTAGCCTGCAATCTGTCTTCATTTATTTGCATTTGTTTACATCACCTCGTATTTAATATTGACGTCATATACAGTAGGTCTTTCTACAAATGTTTCAATAAATGGTGATTATATAATTAGCCTATGTCTCTAAATATAAATCACCTGCGGTATCCATATACTGTACATTCGTTTTACAATGACAACATCCGCTCTAAGATGCAGATATTATGTTTGATTCATAAATAGCTTTGGGTGAGACACCGTGGCTTATCGGGCCTATTCAAAAGGCTATGTATGTTTAACGAGGCTACTCAAGGTAAACGTGGCAGAAGCTATAAGGATTTCAAATGGCATTGATAGGCCCTGGCTCAATACCGTATTTTTGTTTTCAATGCACTGTGATAACGCAACCTAATTATGTGAATAACTGTGATTGATGTTAGTCTCTTACACGTCCTAATGAGTTGTCGTCAAGCCATGTAAGACATAAGGAAGAGACAGGTGCGGAGTTATGAAATACATGTGAACAGACTAAGAGCATGAAAGGAAAAGCAAAAGTAAGAACGGCTGGTGGAAAGTTGGATGAAAGAAGATTTATGAGAAGGGAGGTGGGAGAGAGAAGTAAGCCAGAGGGGGTTGGTGGGAACATAGGCAGGTGAGGAGGGGGCTGGAGAACAGAGACAGGTGAAGGAAGGTGGCAAGTATCCGAGGAACATATATGTGAGGGACCTTGTGGTAAGAAGGGAGAAAAATGAGAAGAAGCTTGAAAATTGGCAAATCAACAGATGTGTAAAGTGCCATTGAGGAGATTAGTAAGAAAGTAGTGGGTGAGAGGGAACGCAAGTAGGAAGAAATATGAAGATAAGGTGTTGGGTGTGTGGGAGTGCTAGATATAATTTAGTTTCCAGGTGGGAGCTGGAGTGAAAAAAATGCGAGATAATTATTGTAAAGAAGAAGGAATGAGACTGGTGAGATGTGGACTGGAGGTGAGGGAGGGAGGGAATTTAACTAAAATGAATAATATAGAATTCCTTTTACGAATGATGATAACATGCATGTATGAAGTAACCTGGTTACCGGGGGATATATTGGTGCTCGATATACATCCAACAGATGCATCTACTTGAACTGTCTTTTATCTCTGGCACACAAGGTACTCTGGAAACAATCTGATTTGAGCATAAAAGGGAACCTTTATTGGCTCTCTCTCGAGATGGAATTGTAGAGACACATTTTCTTAATGTATATTTACCTACTGGATTGCCATAATCAGTAATAAGTATAGTGATTTGGTAAACTTTATAAATAATTATATTTGCATCGTCTGTTATGATAATGTTGGTGTCTGTTTAATATAGTATTCCTGTCCTCTCGTAAATACAAATTAAAAATAAATAAATTAAACTGGTAAATAAAATAGACCAACCTCCTGAGGTAAACCACCATTGACCTCCGTAGTTGTTGTAGCCCTACATACCATGTGTTAGTGTGGACACCTTAATACTAGCATGTAATTTACTATATTCATTTTGTATTATTACAGTATTTAGAAGTCTATCTAAGAATCATTAGATCAATAGAGTATTCTTTACTTGGTTCCTAAGATAATTGTTGAACCTTTACATAAAATAATAACCATCCTACTTATTCATTATCATCACATTAATTATCACCAGCCATTGACAGTGGTATGACCTCATCAGCACTACAACAAGGAGCCAATTACTCAGTCAATGACCAGGGGAAAAAAAACAGGACTGACGCTGGCAAGGTATTAAAAGTAACTTTGTATATTTGGTCTCATTATGAATTCATTAATGATGTTTGTTTTGCGAATGCTGTAAAATGCAACTTCAATTCAAAGCGACTGTAGCTAATAATATTTATTTCCATTGTCAGCATTTGAATGTTTAGAGAGGGAGAGAGAGAGAGAGAGAGATCAACAAGCTGATGAGAGAAGTAGTCCAGGAGAGGTCAATGAAGCGGTAATGATAGAGTAGGAAGGAGGGGAGGATCCAATTGCTCTCATATCTTGCATCTCTAAAGTTTTGTTTGTGTTTTAATATATTCTTAATTCAAAACTGCAATTTAGGCTCTTGTGTGTTCAAACATTTTGTAGCTTGGGTCTAGTGCAATTCCTATAATATATCATTATAATATCACGGTTCACAGATAGCCACCCAATGGGTTACACACATGGTGCACAACATTATCAGTTACAGTAAGGTTAAAGTCTCTATAGATGGTTTGGCAACCCTTTAACCTCACTAACCATTAATCTCACACACTTCACCGTCACCCTCTCAACTTATTATGGATTTTTTCACGCGCCGCACTTTACCATCACAATGTTTTTCTTCAGATTTGAGGTCATCAGTATTAGAGGCGGGTAATGGTGAACAGCGAATATGGTCGCTATAAACAATATTTAACTTACTTTATGATAAATATGAAACTGAGAAGCACACCGACTCCATCCCTATGGATAATTATGTGGCTTAATATGAGTACACATTTGATTTGATTTTTTGTTTAACACATCGTTAAATAAGAGCTATTATTGACGTTTTGTATTTCGAAATATTTATGTCTACAATCTTATTCATATTAGCAACGTCGAAATATTACATATTATTACGAACGTGGTCGAATATTCTTAACAACGAATTCCTATTGTATTCTAGCTTTGAAACTAAATTGTTTTCGATAGTTTCAGCAATGTTGAACTAAATGGAACTTAAATATTTAGCGTGTTTTTTGTACGATAATGTATTCCAACAATTTACATTTACTTCTCTCGACAACTGGGAATGTGAAGCGACTACAATGGAATCATATTATTGTTGTTGTAATAATCCCCACTGACCACTCAGATAATTCCAACATACCCAGCGGGAGACTATATTATTTTCCACTGAATCTGTTCGCTCGCGGAAGGAGAAAAACTTACTTGTTCAGATAGTTACACTAGGCTTATGGATATACAGTATATATAATATATATATATAATAATATATATATACTGTATATATACAGTATATATAATTTTCCGTTACTTTGTCATACAAATACTAAATCAAATTTGATTAATTGTTCAGTATCTCTCTCTCTCTCTCTCTCACTATAGGTAACGTGTCTCCCCTCTCATCCGGCTCTTCAATTTCTCATTTCCCCTCCCCACTTATCCATCATGTGTGCAGTAAATTTGTTAATAAATTGTCTTTCCCTATTATTGTTTTAAAGTCATTAGATTCATTCGGTAAGCTAGCTTTATGTACTATGATATATCAGTGGGTTACTGCATTCAACATGCAATGTTCACTTTGTTTATATCTGTTGCAATAATTCCCCTGTAGAATTATTTCCATTTTACTTTTCTAAATCCAATTATTTATATTTTCTGTGTCTACTTGTATGTTTATATTTCATGTCTTTGCAAATCAAAGCCAAAATCAATAGCTCGCAGACACTGTTGCTGATAAACATTAACTTTTCCTTGACAGTCCTTTATAATATCATATACTCCTCTTCTCCCCTTCCTATTCTGTCTCCACCCTAAAATGTGTTCTCTCTCCCCTTCTCCATTATGTCCATCAACAAATCAATCACTTCAATCAGAACGATAGAGTTTGTAACCAATATGAAACAATAACAACTTGAGATGACTGAATCACTTGTTGAAGTTGTCCATCGGATATGGAGACAATCATGTAATAATACTTAGTAATTGGGTAGGTAAGGGTAAGATTTGAGAGTTTACTCTAGGCAGAGCTTGGTTGCGGCGCTCATCTCCGTAATATTGTTTTTTGGACCTTGTGGTATAACACAGGTGAGCTATCCGGTCTGGTACAGATAAATTAAGAAGTTAGGTAGAAGAATTAAGCATTTCTTGATGGAAGTAGCGAAATTGGCACACGCAATTAAAGAGGTAATATAATTCCATTTAGATAAAGAACCATCATAGGTTTAGCCTATGATGGCTTTGGCCTCCATCTTATCAATTAATTTTCATTAGAGCTCTGAAACACTGATTATTGGCCCCAACTGTATACCGTGGTAGAGATGTCAAACTGGTCTCCAGTAACTTGTCTGGACAAGGGAGCCCACTTATATGCATATAATGTTTAGCTAATGTTGGCCGTTTGATCAGTACAGTCTCCTGTAGTTTATCATCATGCCATAAATCGGTAATAAATGTCACTATTTTGCCACTATTTTGTTGAACTACAAGAACCAGTGCAAATCAACTAGTTACCAGTAGCAGTAGTGGTGGATGCCTTGATTTAATTATTTATTATATGTTTGAAGTTATGGATATGTATTTAATATTATTATACATGGAATTTGTTGTGTTTCGTAAAACCTACCAGAAGAACACTAATAGGTAAAGTAGAACGCTATGTGTTCAGTATGCAGTCTACGAATATGAAAGTGACGTATTCCTCCTGAACAAAGATAGGCAGAGAGGAGAGATATAAGGACTAAAAATGGAAGTGAACCGTGAGATTGGGAAGGGGAGAATTGAGAGGGGAAAAATGGTATGGATTGATAGATAGATTGATTGATAGATAGATAGGTGTACAAGGTTGAGCAATGCATAGATTATTGAACATGCAAACATTACTACCCCTACCAATACACTGATGTTGTCCTCAGGGGGGGCTCCACCAACGCCTCTCATACCAGTATTCGAGAATGGATAATAAGTCGTAGGCGTGTGCATAAACCTTTAACCGTCCTGGTGGTGTAATGGTTAAGGTGGCAAAAATATGTGTGTGATAACCCGGGTTCGAATCCCGGTGGATCATATATACTTTAATTAATTTCATTGGGGGTGTGGTGGTGAGATTAATAAAAATAATACTTATCGGGTGTAAATATTAAGTCCTAATATATTGAGGATGGAGGTTATGGCAGCTGGCAGACTCCGGGTTGGTGGCCACAACATTAACTTGGGTTAGGGTCGCATTAACAAAAATATATTTAAAGGTAGATGTATTAACTATGCTTAACTCGTATTATTCATAAACTACCCATTATATTGGCTGGTAATTGGCAACTAGCACTGTATTAGGATGACGTTATGCAAGCTTTATTAGAACTGCTTCTGCCAGTAGCAAATATAATCGTAAACTAATCATTATAAGTCATGTTATATGGTCAACCTAACTAGTATTTTGGCTGTTATATAATATATAGACACAATACGTTATTATCCCCACCCTCTTCTCTCTCTCTCACTGTTCAGTAACCCCTCTCATCCGGTTCATCAATATAATATTCCCATCCCCACTTGGTCATTGACCTCTCCCGTTCCCTTGAGCCCTTTTTAGGGAGAGATTACCATCTGTGTTGTTATAGTCACCATGTTGTATACCTCGTGATGTATCCTGTTTGGCTACCAGTGTTGTACTGAACCATTTCAGAATACAATGTTGTTTATCATTCTACTATTCTGGCCAGCATTACCCTGAGCGTCACCTTAGGGTTGACAGTGCAAGGTATTGTTTCCGTCCATGTGTGTGTGTGTCTGTCTGTCTGACTGTAGGTTATCTGTTATAAAAATCGCCACCTGTAAGTGGCACTGATTAGCGTGTCTCCCATCGGTAATTTGTGTAGGGTTTTCCCCCCTAGATAGGTTGCCCGCCAAGGCCATCGAGTCCCATCTACCCGGAAACACCCCTTTCAGATACCAGGGGGACAGCTATCACCAGAGACACCCATATTACAGGGGGGGGACACCCCTTTCAGATACCAGGGGGATAGCTATCACCAGAGACACCCCTATTACAGGGGGACCACACCCCTTTCAGATACCAGGGGGACAGCTATCACCAGAGACACCCCTATTACAGGGGGACACACCCCTTTTAGATACCAGGGAGACAGCTATCACCAGAGACACCCCTATTACAGGGGACACACCCCTTTTAGATACCAGGGGGACAGCTATCACCAGAGACACCCCTATTACAGGGGGACCACACCCCTTTCAGAAACCAGGGGGACAGCTATCACCAGAGACACCCCTATTACAAGGGGACCACACCCCTTTTAGATACCAGGGGGACAGCTATCACCAGAGACACCCCTATTACAGGGGAACCACACCCCTTTCAGATACCAGGGGGACAGCTATCACCAGAGACATCCCTATTACAGGGGGACCGCCTAACACCATAGACAACCCTAACCTATAGGGGAAGAGTGGAGGAGATGTACCCGAACTCTTGCTGGAGAGCCCAGGGACCCTGACTCATACATCAGGGGGAAGAGGGTGTAGGCTGTGCCATTCAGGGCTGGGGACTGGTCAGTGCAGGAAAAGGACCTTGAAGCCCCACACTATGAAGGGAACCACAGTGCGCAAGAGGGCCATGGAGGACGAGGAGTTCAAGCAACCCGACTCCTCCGAGTCCCCCAGGACTCCCTCACACACCATAGGTAGGCCCTCACCATAACCAATACCAATCCCCACACCACCTACCCCTTCTCATCCTCCCCCACTCACTTGCCCTGCATGTGAGTCTGTTCACAACATATCTGGAGAACCAATGAATGCATGTTGACGTTACTTAGCCACCTCCTTCATTCGGTACCTGAAAGGATCATGTTAATAATTCGTCAATATTGGAAACCCCCAGCTTCCCCCCTCTTGGACCACTCTCAATATGTACATTAGAAGCTTTTGTTCAATAATCATGATAGTTAGGTACTAGTTCTTGGTTAGTTGCGAACCTCACACAAAAATGTTCGAGATGATTGGATAACCATATTGAGGGGTGAGGATTTGTCCCCCTTACTATACCACGGAATAATACAAGTTTGGGTGTATTCATTGTGGCTTTAAAGTTGCCACATAAGCTTTTGTATTTGTTACTTTGAAAGTGTACTTACCGGTACGTCTGTCTGTTTGTTTACACGATATGTAGAGTATAATGATTGTATTTCAACCAAAGTTTGTCAATCCCTTCCTTCCGTACCCCCAAAGTATCTTATTAACTATTACTCTCAGCTATCGCCATACAATATTATTCAGCTCAAGAAATTCGATCACGATGCATGTCCGTATTGTCTTATTTTGCATGTGTTCTCATTTTCTAAGAATAAAACATATACAATTTTCTACATCCATGATTCCTTGGTGTACTGAACTTGTTCTTGTATATCTTTCTCTCTATCTACCTTATAGCTGAAGGTAACTGTCAGTGCAGTGTTGTGATCCACACACCAGGCCATCACCCAGATCATGGTAGCCAACTCTTAACCCACTCAGCCAGCCAATTAATCAGAGAATCAATTACAGTTGACGATTCGACCGACCACCGACCGACCACCTGCCTCTCCACTCGCTTTGTACCACCACTACCATGGCCACCAGCAATACCACAACCAGTGGTAAAGTTAAATGGTACAATTTTAAAGCAGGCTATGGCTTCATTACCACAACCAACAATGAGGATATATTTTATCACCATTCCAATATCAACAAAAACAACAAAAGCAGCAGGAAGGCCTCGTTGGAGAATGGCGAATCATTGGAATTCGACATCTATTCCGGGAGGAAGGGACCTGAAGCCATTAACATCAAAGGCCCTGAAGGAGCCCCAGTCAAGGGCTCCTCATTCTCCCTCCGGAATCATCCACCAAAGGCGACAACAACAACTGCAGCAGAAGGGGAAGCAGTTCTAAGGGCAAAGATCTATGCCTGCATTCAATCAGCTATAGCCATCGCTGGTTCGGATGAGCTTAGAATTTGCCAGCTGATCCCCTATCTGCTGCAGTACAACAACCTGCCTACAATCATCATTCCTCCGGAGGCTTTCTCTGCAACTCCAACAACCACCAAGAGGAAGTCACCAAAGAGGAAGCAGCCCACCAAGACCCAAGAAGACCCAGCTCCACCAAAGAAGCCGAGGAGTGCTCCAAAACAACAACTGCTTCTGCCAAGACCTCTCAGTCTAGACAGAAGCCAAAAGGGGCACTCCTCCACAACATCAGCAGCTTCAGCTTCAACTTCAATTAAGGAGAAATCAACACCATCATCACCAACACCGGAGTCGACCTGCCATCAAATGGAGACACAGCAATCGGATGAAGAAGACTCCGAGGAAGAAGAGGTGGATGTCGAGCTACTGGATGCTGAAGAACAAGAAGAAGACAAGACCTCCTCTACTCCGATCCAGTCTACCACCTCATCACCAGAACCGACCATCATGACAACTCCTCTCCCTCCTGTTCTAACACCACAAGTTGTGAGGGAGAAGCAGCCAGATTATGACCCAAACTTTGCTTATGTGACAGATGAACAATTTATAAGTTTTGCAGAAGACCTTGAAACTTGTACTCTAGCTGTAATAAAACAAAAATACCCCTCTACCTGGCTACATGAGTCGAGACTAACACCGGAGGGCAGAGCACGCGTATCGAAGGTTAAGAATCATATGAAAAAAAAAAAACTTAATAAATAACTAGAAATCCACCAAGAATCTTCAGCTTCACCATCCGCTTCATAAACAACACCATCTCCCACCTTCACCAACATCAACGGCCTTTCCACACCACCAGCACCACCTAGCACTCCACAAGATGCACTGATACTCGTCGACTACTCTTACTTATCACATCCAAGAATCACCAAAGAATTGCAAGGAGGACGGCCCTCCACCTTTTACTCTTCAACTTTGCTCTTCATTTCCATCTTTACTTCTCTCTAATCCTTAGAGACCTCTCACCTCCCCAACCTGTCTATCCCCCCACCAGTCTAGTCTAGTCTAATTACAGTTGGTGGTGATGTGGGTTCCCCTCTGGTAGTAATTGTTATAGATGTGGTCTTTAATTAGTCTGGGTGTTGTGGTGGCTGTCATAATTGGCACCAGCTGTTATGAGGCAAACATGTTTCTATTGATATCAGAGGGTCTGGTAGATGTTATCACCACTCTTTAGTGCCTGCAACTAAGGCTTATGTTATGACGAGCAAGTCTTATATGTCACAGGTGGGACAAGTGGTGTTGATGAGACAGATGTTGTTTTTGAGACAAATGTTGACTGCGACAGATGACAGTTTGTTCGGTTAAAGTAAACTATTTAATGATGTTAAGGAGGCAGGCAAGAAGGTTGTCAGGGAGTGAGAAATGTTATTAGAGTATGGTGTGATAATGTAAGGAATATGTTGCCATGGACAAAACAAGAAATATCAGTTGGTCTGGAATGCAAATATACATTGGGTGTGAGGAATGTGGTGAAGATTGGTAGTGATTGGATGAACAAGTAAATACATCAAGTACCGAACAATCTCTCCATCCAGGTAGATAAAAAAAGTTGTCTAGATAAAAAATATGGTCAAGGTGGGAATTATTATTTCCGGAGAACAATGTTAAGTTGGATTGAGTCAAGCTGTGGGTTAAAATCATATAACGTTCATCATTAATTAGTGTGAACCAAATGTTTTGGGGTGTATTATATTAATAAATTATGAATACTATGTAATACATCCCGTGGTATATACGTTGTGTGCTGCAACATATGTTCGACAATAGGTTCTTATGTTACACTCAGCCACATTGGAAATGCATTTGGGGACCCCAGGAACCAACCATTGTATTGGAGGTGTGTGAAGGATGGCAAGAGGAAGGAGGAAAATGGTATTTCAGAAATGGAGGAGGACAATATATGGAAATGCTGACGAGAAAAAGGACTGCAATCCTTGTTTGACATTTTATAAGAAATTTAATACTTTCTTTTCGTAGACTTTTCTAAGTGAGTAATATCATACTTTGATTGGTGAAAGCCAACATATTAAATATGTTTTGTGTTAAGTTTAAAACTAAAAAACTATTGGTGTTGCTCTTTCTTTCTTCTTTATATTTGTGTATACATATTTATCTTTTTCATTGCTTCCCTTTTTATCCAGACATGTGACACAATGTTTTCAAATTATTTCTTCAGCTTTCCATAATCCAATGTTGGCTATACATATAAACACTTAATATATGCAATCTAGCGTTAATTACTTTTCTGTTGGCCTTCCAAATATTTAAGTGCATGGCATTAAATCATCTACAATATATCCAATCCCAACAAACAAACAAGAAGACTCAGAGATCCGATTTAGTAAATTAGTGTTGGTATTGTGGTTCTCCTCCACACTGATGCCTTTCCTACATTATGGTAAAGGTTTCCACAAACTCTGTGGTGTTGTGGAACCTTTCACGGATATTGAACCCACAATATTAGAATTGGTCTGGTACTTTGGTTTAGCCGTTTTCTGACTGTACCTTTATCATAATTCTTATTTCTAACTTTTTTCTTGAGAGTGGTGAAGGCAGTGGGGCCATAATGGTGTGCCCCATGTTTCCCTAGTGTCTTACTCTCACAGCCCACTGGCACAAGTTGGCCTTTCTCTCTCTGGCGTAGGGATGCGGCGACCCCACCGCCCGCCACTTTGGTGGTGCAATCAGCCTCTGGAGCAGTGGACCACTGGTTCCTATTTCCAGAAAATTCCTGTGCTTGGTATGCTTCCAGCCAGGGCCCCACTGGGGTAAATAAAATAGCAAAACAGTGGTGGAACTGCCATCCGGGTGAGGGACTGCTCTGGGTCTGCTCCTTCAGTGTTCATGGTTATAATCCACTTAGTGGAAATGGCACTGTGGAGTGGGTCAGTCGGGGCATGTCTGGGAGCCTGGAGGCAGTTTCTGCCATGGCCATCCCTTTTGGGGCGCTTCCTCTGGAAGCGAGGCGTCAGATTTGATGATGATGATGATGGTCTGGTACTTTGGTTTACGTTTTATTCTTTCTCTTTTCACTCCACAACGTGAGCTCATAAGAGAGAGAGAGAGAGTGTGTGTGTATATCACATGAAATCAAATGGAATCAAATATTGTATACAGTATAACTGTGTCTATAATATATTTTGTTGTATATATATTCTATGCCACAGCATCTATTTCACAATAGGCTCTCATGTTACGCTCAGCTCCTTTGGAATCACGTTTGGAGAACCTTGAACCGTGCATTGTGCTGGGGAGGGGGAGGGGGAGGGTTGGCGAGAGAAGAGGAGGAGGAGTGGTGGAAGAGGAGGAGGAAGAGAATGAAGAGTTGGGGAGAGAGTGCATACGGAGGAGGGCGAGACAAATAAAGAGTAGGAACAGAAACAACATTGACATTCTGCAATAGAGGAGGGAAAGAGATAGGGGTATGTGGAGGGTAGAGTGTATGTGGATGTTAGAATATTGGTATGTGGAGGGTAAAGTGTATGTGGATGTTAGAATAGTAAAGAAAATAAAGAAGATATATGAGCAGAAGGGGTAAGTATAAATTATATATGGAATTCTTATAGAGCTTTAAGGAGAGAATGTGTGAGCAATGCAAAGAAGATGTAATGTTACACTGAAGTTTGTTATGGAAGTTGTACACCAAATCCTTTTTCTCTAAATTTCCGAGATGATGCGGCTCGAGTCATATTTTATTCTAACTCCTCCATAAAGCTCACTTGAGTTTAATGTGTCTGCAGCTAAGAGCATTCTTGAAACATGTAAGCTTTTATGAATACCCTCTCGCTATCCTTATGTACTTGACAAATATTTAAGGATGGGTGTTCTTACTTTTGGAACAACTTGGAAAACACTGACTGAATATACGAAATATTTTATTTCAAAGAACCTGAAGCTTACCTAATGTATAAGATACAAAATAGGTATATACTAATATATATGATGTGTCTTTCTAGCATGATCTTGATCATTTCATAAATATAGATAAATGCATGCATATTTATATGTACACTAAATGTGAATCATGGTGCCTATAATAATCCTATTGACACTAAATTGTCACTTTACAAGGTATGTTCGTCAAACAATAATATTACGTCTCTCCTTGTTCAGATTTTATCACTTAGCTTCTCCTTCATTTCCGACCTTTACACAACATCTGGCCACGAGCAGCAGCACTCGTCGGAGTCAAAAATAGGAATAGCAACTCGCTATAAAAAACATTGTTCTTATAACTTTGGCCAGCCTAATGTGTTGACAGGTTCAGTTGTGTAATTAGGGTTGATGTAACAGGTATATTTAAAATGCTTGATTGTACAAAGGTCTTTCATGTAGAGTGATAAAGTAGACAATGGGATCGGTGTTTGAAGTTGTACAAGTAGAAAATTATGGGACAATAAGTCAATTATTTTTAGTTACATTAGTTACTTAGTAATTACACACGACATATAACATTTCCAAGCCTCTTATAATATGTTATACAGTAAATACATACACATAACCTAAGATATAAACTCTTGATATATGTGGTATAAAATACACTCCCCAAATCTTTCGATAGCAGAAATAGAATTGTACTATTAATCTTCGTTATCTATAGGACGATAAAGGATGACCGGGCACAGATATACACATTCAGGAAAATACCAATGAACCTTTTAGTCCCTCTTTTATCAATTCAATTTTAGACAGTCTGGTATCAATCTTATGGGTGGAAGGAAGTGATGGACACGAGAGGTGGACGGAGAGGAATTAGAGTTCCCAGTTAATGTCAAATGCCTTCTGAAAGTATTTTATTAAGCATACAAGAAGATTTATAGTGTGGCAGAAAGGCGACATAATTATAAAGAGTATTACTGGTCTTAATTATCTTGATATATACATGGGTTTCATCACGTATTAAAGTACACTCTTTCATGTTGTACCTTGTCCCGGTAGTTTCATCATTATTACTCTTGTATTTTGTTTTATCTCACCCTCTGATTTTCCTGACTTCCCAAACAGAGCTCGGCTATTATTTAAGCTTTCATATAAGTTATTCCTGAGGTACGTTCGCAGAGACTAGTTTAAAATGCCAGAGGTTAAAAGTTGGCCAAAGTTTCTGTGAAGCTGCTGAGCAAAAGGCTTGTTAGGAAACCATGACTATTTAATCATTGTTATACATTATAATTATATTTGCCTCCATTGCCTTGTATCACTACACTTTATTTCATGTTCCTTGTTTCTTTTGGGCTTTTCAATTGCTGTTTTATTGTATTGATATTTGACAGTTATATAGTTTTACTGAAATATATGCCTCTTAATCGTCAATTTCTCAATCCACTAGTGACTAGTCTATATTAACAAAACTTGATGCTAGCTTTGTATTTTCTTCGTTCCTTAGATCCGTGTATTTCCATGTGTTCATCTTCCATTGCTGCCATATATATCCTCCTTTTCATCTTTACGTTTATCACTCTATGTTGAATTGGTTTAACTTATTTCTATCTTTCGTATTAATGTCGTTCCTTTATTAATATTCACTATCTCTGTCTCTTGGCTTTTCTTTTTTCCTTGCTAAACAAACGTATCCCTTTATTTTCTTCCTTTCTTTCACTCATCCCTGTTAAACATACCTTTTAGACCGTCCTACCCATTTCATCGAGTTATTCTTTTCCTTCATTAATTAACATGTTCTTCTTTCCCCATTGGATGAATTATTCTTCCTTCTAGCCATCATCCGTTCCTGCCCTACTATCCCCCCTGCTCTCTCCTATTCACCCAGACAATCTCCCCAGGTTGTCACCAGCTTCTAGTGTTAACGCTACGATGATATTTGAAGTGACAGTCCTCCTCTGCCTCCTCCTCCACCATCTCACTATACTGACACCTGAAATTCATCAACACGAGCATCAACTCATAAGTTTTACCTCGCTACTGCTCTCACTATCACAATACACATGTGAGGATCAGAGAGAGAGAGAGAGAGAGAGATTTATGATCACACTTTATCACGGTGTTCGCTTAAAGTTACCAACCCCTCCCCCGAGGACACGCAAAACATTTACACATTCATTTTACCAGCATAGCGGATTTGGGGTTTAAGATGAGATACTATGTCCACATTCATTATCCAAGAATATTTAATAGAGACTAATTTGAGTTTGTAAGTAAATGTTTTGATGGATCTTATTGCAAGCAACAATGTTTGTGTGTATATGTTTAACCGCTTGTATACGAGAGTACTATCGTGTGTGCGTATTTTTGTGATTGTGTGTATGTATGTGTGCTTGTGTATGGGTTTGTGTGTGTGTCCTGCATGCAATGGTTTGTCCCACTATGCCAATAAGTTAAGGACAACTTTTGCATACTGTTAGATCAATGTTGAGATCTGTAAACGGGAAGTTAATTCACACTCGCAGTACAATGTGTATACAGTATATATATATATTTATTTATTTATTTATTTATTTATTTATTTATTTATTTATGTTTCACTTGAGACGCAAGTACATCAACTGAGGTCAAACAATTATTTATGGAGTTATAAGTGTGCCAAAATCACAACAATATGAATACTACGAGGCGGTAATATTTAAACCCGCCTTACTTGGAGGGTTAAGGTGAGTTTTAATATAGAACATAAAAGCGTCAAGGTCTATGATCATTTTGTTGTCCACAATTAATTTACAGTTGGGTAGCCCAAGAACACGAAAGAAAATTGTTTTTCAAGTTGTTGGAGAACGATTAATTGGGATCAAGCTATTTATTAAACACGTCAATTTAATGGATTGGAATAAAGCTGCCACGAGGTGTTGTTAATTATGAGACTATCAATAGTGTTATGCAGTCGAATTATCAAACCATCATATAGATAATTTTATAGCCGAATACTGGCAATTCAATTTATGTTACTCTTGCTTATACCAGTGTATGTAGTACTTTTCTGTGTACTCATAATCAAACAGTATTGCTAGTAATATTATATCCTTTAGTATTTAAACAACCCTCATACAACACACACACAAACTCAATATCCTTATTGACCAATGCAACGAAATGTGGATATACATCTAGAGGGAAGCTGAAATTCCCAGGCGTAATAACTATTTCCTTATATAAATATTTATCTCGCTCTCAATATTCTCACTCACACACTTTCTCTCTCTCATTAACAGTATATTTTTATCTGGCTTTCCTCTCTGTTGTTGTTATTTCTATGTCCTGCATTTTTACATTTCTGTTATATTTGTTTTTAGTTAAAGGTTGAATATAAATGAGCGCCCAGTATTCACCTCTTTCTTCTGTGGCCGGCGTAAACATATCATATTTACGGCCTCCTTTAAAACATACTTGTTTACTCTGACGGAAAACTAAAATATAAAAGGTCTGGGAGTATTTTCTTTGCCACACCATTTAGGATCAACTCCCGGATGTTGTCTTTGGTGCTGTGGGTCCAGACTTTTACAGTGGATATTTATTAGTGTATGTGAGGCGGATGTGGAAACGTATATTTTGAGCGACGAATTTTACTTTAGTGTCCGGTAAATACATTGTGTTAATAACATGAGCTCTGAAAATGAAAAATTTATATTGTGATTATTTTCTTGCAACTAAGATTGTTATTATTAATACTTTTACATAGTAATGTCTTTTTAAAATTATATAAAAGTCCTCATAGTTACTCAAACCAAATCTTCACAATATTTGCCTCTATCTATTCTCAAACAGTAAGAAGACTATCAATATATTTCTTCCTCTCCACTGACTATGACAGGCCCCGAGGACCAGCTGAGCTTCTTCCTGTAAGATTATTGTTGTTCAACCCTTTACCAGAACCCTTCCACCAACTCTCTAACACTCTTCTCAGTATACTCTCAACATCCTCCTACAGCCTCTCCTTAACCCTCACAACATTGTATTTTTATTTATCATTAATCATTATCACGCACCGTATTTGTAGGCTGGATTGGTTACCGAATTTATATATATCAGTATCAATTATTTACCTTCTCTCTTGGTTCATCTTGCATTTAATTACATTTCTTTCATTGTGTATTTTAAGGTCTTGGAAAAAAACACCTTAAGAAGTAGTGTATATTCCTGTTGGTGGAAGAGCCTCACCTGCAGCTATAATATTTTACCTGTCGTCCAATTCCTTCTGGATTTCCTCACCGAATATGAGAAAAGCAGAGGGAATATATTGCACAATTATTACAGATATTTTAGGTTATTTTATTCTTAATTCCAGTTGTTCACAGTTTTGCAACGATTGCTTTGTATTCCAAGTGAAGCACAACTTATCTTGACTACCCATTATCAATCGTAAACTGTTGGTCTCCCTTTATTTAACAACAAGGTCTTCGGGGGATATACTAACTAACGTAAGTTTTGTAATTCCTTGTAGATCACTGTCGCCACATTGACTGTCAGTCCCCCATATTGAGAACATTTAATTTCTTTGTATATATCCCCACTTGGCTTGGAAATATCTAGGTTGTTTTGTTTAAAGTTGTTAATCAAGTGGGTTGCAAGAATATATATATATATATACAGTGTGTGTGTGTGTGTGTGTGTGTGTGTGTGTGTGTGTGTGTGTGTGTGTGTGTGTGTGTGTGTGTGTGTGTGTGTGTGTGTGTGTGTGTGTGTGTGTGTGTGTGTGTGTGTGTGTCAAGGCGTGCATGAGTGAATACCTGCAGTGCCCTTTGTGTGGAATTGTATGATGGGGTGTGTCTGAGAGAGAGATAGAGAGAGAGGAGGAGGAAGATACGGAGGAGGAAGATGAAGATGAAGAAGAAGAAGAAGATTGTCATGGTCAGGAATAATTGAACCTCTCCTAATGATACAAACGAGACAGTGAACGATAACTAGTGAAGCACCGTAATGTTCATTATATTCAGCTCAATAACCAAACTATACACATTTTCATCTAGGAATTCCTTACTAAGAATAATTGCGAATCTCTCTCTCTCTCTCTCTCTCTCTCTCTCTCTCTCTCTCTCTCTCTCTCTCTCTCTCTCTCTCTCTCTCTCTCTCTCTCTCTCTCTCTCTCTCTCTCTCTCTCTCTCTCTCTCTCTCTCTCTCTCTCTCTCTCTCTCTCTCTCTCTCTCTCTCTCTCTCTCTCTCTTTTGATCAGTCACTCACTCTGAATTGCGCTCTTAATACCGGTTCTGTTCTCACAATGGCCGATCCTTATCACTCCGCTTTAGAGTAGTACAGGACTAATTGGAGAGAGAGAGAGAGAGCGCACGCTCGCGAGCGAGAGCGAGCAGAGGAGGAACAAGTTAAATAAAGAGAAAGAACATAAGGTCATTAACATTGCAGTAATTGGTACAGTTGACGGGTTGTTGGTTCTAGGCAACAAGTGGTGGCGGTGACCTTGGTTATCATATAAGAGGTTAGGTCTTTTATAGCGCTGTCTATGTTGGATGTTGTGTAATGGGTTCTGGCTTGATTGGTACTGTGTTTACTGGTGGTGGCTTTACTGTTATAACAATGACTCAAACCATTCACTGTATGATGTCACACTTCCTAAACATTGTACTCCTAGAACCATGCACATAATGCTAAAACAAAAACTTTCATAGACATTATTGTTAAGTGTCTGTGATAAAGACATGTATTTGGGTATTGGGTTTGATGATCCCAATTATCCCAAGGTTCATAAAAAGTAATGAATTATGAAATATAATTCAATGCATATACAAATATCATATTAAGAATAACGGAATGACAAGCAAGCAGAGAGAAAGAGAGGTGGGTGTGTAACAAACAGCTTTCAGTAATAGGCTAACTGTCGGACAGTTGTGTGTGTGTGTGTGTGTGTGTGTTTTATGATAATTTGGATACTAATCATCATATGTAATGTGTTTTATTACCTTAAATAATCAAGATCAGGTACTTAAAATAGTTCAATAGATGAGGATAAGATATGTGTTTGCTATCTAATTTCCAAAACGGATTCTCTAGCTACAGCCTATACTCTTCTCGCCCCCTGGGTCCGTGTTGCTCCCTAATCGTCCAATAAGATGAGTTGTAAATTATATTATCGGAAAACGGCTGGGCTTTAAACCAGAATGAGAGGTGGGCTAGCAACAAGCGTATATAAGGGGTGGGGGTTAAACAAGAGGGTGAGGGGTGGGCTTTTTTGTAACCAGGGTTAATAGAGAGTTAAAATGTTAACCAGGGTAAGAGTTGTGCTTATAACCAGGTTGAAGGGTCGGCTTTTAACCAGGGTGATGGGTGTGCTATAAAACAAGGTAAGGGGTAGGCTTGAAACAATGTGAGGGGTGGACTTTAAACCAGGGTGAGGTGTGAGCTTTAAACCAGGGAGAGGGATGCGCTTTAAACCAGGTAGAGGGGTGGGCTTTAAACCATGGTGAGGGGTGGGCTTTAAACCAGTATGAGGGGTGGGCTTTAAACCAGAGAGAGGGGTGGGCTTTAAACCAGGG